>OY987330.1:103754035-104235075 GCA_963920685.1 Polydrusus tereticollis | reverse complement strand
TGGTGCATTCCTTTTCGAGTCCATATCTTATGAAGTCAATGGCAAGGAGATTGAAAAAATTAGAGATCCTGGTATCGTTAGTATGGTTAAAAGTTTGCTATGTTTAAATGACCAAGAAAGTCGTGCTTTAGAGATTGCAGGATGGAATTGGCCCAGTGGTGTACTAAAAACGTTAGAGAGCACTACAAACGAGTTTAATATACGTATTCCTCTCTCTTTCTTGCTAGGTGTTTTTGCTGATTATAAGAATGTAATTATGGGAAAACAAAAAATTAAGCTTGTACGTGCTCGACATGATGATAACTGCTATAAAAATGTTACTGCTAATGGCGATAAAAAGGCTGCCATAACTTTAAAGTCTATCGAGTTGTGTAATTATGGGAAAACAAAAAATTAAGCTTGTACGTGCTCGACATGATGATAACTGCTATAAAAATGTTACTGCTAATGGCGATAAAAAGGCTGCCATAACTTTAAAGCCTATCGAGTTGAAAGTTAGACACATATATCCGAGCGATGCAATAAAATTGAGACTTTTAGATGACATTGCTGAAAATAAACCGATTTTTATCCCTTTTCGAAATTGGGAAATACACGAATTACCCGCATTAAAAACAACTAAGAAAGATATTTGGACTGTTAAAACAATGTCTGAATGTGCTCGATATGTCATTGTATTTTTTATGGACAATCGTAAGGATAATTTTAAGTCCGACTGTACATATTTAGATAATTTGAGTATCACCGATGTTAAATTGTTTCTAAATTCCGAAGTGTATCCATATGAATCGTTAAACTTAAACTTTAACAATAGACAGTTTACAGAAGCTTACAGGATGTACACGGAATTTCAAAAATCATATCTAGGCAAGCCGACTAGTGAACCACTAATGGATTTTGCAGCGTTTGCCAAAAGGACTCTTTTTGTAATTGATTGTTCTAAACAAAACGAGAGCATCAAGAGTGCAACAGTTGATGTCAAGTTAATATTTCAAAGTTCTGAAAACTTTTCGAATGTTGCACGTGCCTTCTGTATCATTGTTCACGATCGTATTCTCGAGTATCAAGCTTTAACTGGACAAGTAAGAGACCTTATGTAATCAGTTTGATTTGAGTCTTCAGACAATGAAGTTCGTTGTAGTCGATATTCAAGGATTTAACATACCTGAATTTTGCGCCAAAGAATTGGCTATTTACGATGGGAATAGTATGAAAAGTTACTTTTTTAAACCAGTTAAACCATTCGACACCTTAAGTAAGGCTTGCAAGAAACAAGTCAAATATCTATTTGGAAATCATCATGGTATCCTTTATAATTATGGTGATACCGATTACAAGGAGCTACATAATATCATCTACAACAATCTGATAGACGCAGACATTATTTACGTTAAAGGACGTGTTAAAGAGGAATTTTTAGTTAAAACATTTTTAGAATTAAACTGTAGGGCACCATATATTATAAACTTAGAAGACAACATTGGTGTACCAAAATTGGAGAAGGGAGATGTTGATGGTTGTAAATATCATATTTTAGATATTAATGTTTGTAGTGTTAGAAATGCCAAAGTGTTGTATCGATATATTTATAGTCTTTTACCTTAATAAATATTAAAATTTTTCAACAAGCCAGCTTTTATTTATTTCCCACGTAGCTCAAACGTTTTTGTTTCTTTATCGGGGTTGTTTTCTGTAACAGACAGGTCAACAGGGTCCGTTGAACAGGGTCTGTTAAACAGGGCTGTTCAGGTCAACAGGGCCCGTTCAACAGGGTCTGTTCAGGGCAACAGGGCCCGTTCAACAGGGTCTGTTCAGGGCAATAGGGCCCGTTCAACAGGGTCTGTTTAACAGAGTCCGTTCACAACGGATCTATTTAGAATTAGGCTCTGTTTCGAAACTGTCAGTTGTTCTCGAACCTATGACGAAGGTAGTTGAAGAGAAGATCAAAGATCATTTAAGTAATATTCGTGCGCTGAAGAAACGTATAAAGCTTTACGAAGACCGAAAATCTTTGGTTAAGTTACTGTCAAGACTTAATATTCAAGATGAGTGTTCAAATCAGATATGAAGTTGGAGATGACGTTACAGTAACATTTTCTACTGCAGACGAGCGAGTTATCGTTGAGATTGCTGAAGGAGAGCTATATTTTTCCAATTATGATTTTGAGGAGTTTATAACTACCTACAGCGGTGTTCATGGATACTGGCCTGAAACTACTATTATAATTGACAACTACAATTTGCGTTTCCATACATACCTCGGCAGCCGATGTTTAACATTTGAAGAAAATGAGCAATACTTGTTTTGCTGGGATGAAAGTCTTATAGATTTATTCTCTAAACACATTGAGAATTTATATAAGATAAATTGTGTTTGCTTTAAAGATTAATATACTTGAGTCTTTTTGTAAGAAATGAAACTATGATTTAAAACAAAGCATGTTTATTAAAAACGCAACAAGAACAGCTAAAATCAATAAATATATTAAAGTATAACTAGTCTTTTATTTGGTATAAAACAACTTTACTCAGGTTGACATTTTGTAAACGACTCATGACGTCACCCTAAACACGTGACATATATTTGCAATCTTTCGCCCTCCTGCCGTTAGGGCATTAGCTATATCAACTTTGGCCCTATTGGCCCGATCAACCCGGTTCTTTTTTTAAACGACTCATGACGTCACCCTAAACACGTGACATACATCAGCTGTCGATTTTGACATTTGACAGGTGACATCTGACAGGTGACAGTTCTTAATTGACAGGTGACAGGTGTCATTTTCGGGTTGTGCGCAAGAACCCATTTCATAGACCCCAACTACGCATGCGCAATATCCTAGGCCCATTGGTTCCGGAGATATGAGTCATAAAAATCCCTCCGAAATTACCATTGGAGGGCCCAGCCTGGTTTACCCTAATTTTGTACATTATAAAACACCACCATAACCCCACTTAAGGACCTTTTGTTCCAGCAATCTAATCAGATGTGCCCCCGTGGTTTCACGTTGTCAAACATTGTTTAGCAGTTTTAATCTATATGCTCTCGTAGCGTATTTTACAAGGCTTTGAGGTTCGGCCCCAGAGGTTTATGGTTCAATTCCCGCTGACTGCACAAACTTTTTTTCTGTTATTATTTATTCATTATGTTGTTCAATATTGATTATTTAGATAGATGTTCAGGTTAGGTACTTGGGTTTGGGTACTATTGAGAACGTGCTACGTCATCTCTCCTCCGCTATAAATGTAATAACACGTGACCATGGGTCATAAAGTTGGGTTAGAATCTTGAAATAATGAGGGTTGATAATACCAGGGGGCGCCACTTAGACTAAGACGGGTCCTATATTACCGATATCGGATACCCTCGGGCGATCATCGGGTAACCATCGGGTGATCACCGCTCGGGGTCGCTGACCTACTTGAGCTAGCCTCGCGAATTATGCATAGGGTCTCGCGGTATCGCCTTCTATCATCATGCGCGCTCAACGCCTGTTGTGGAGGCTTCCTCCGCCGCGGTTCTGGGGCTCGCGCCGACCAAGTGACCACGCCCTAAAATGGCGATAAAAATGCGGATTTCGGCCCCCATGTTATTTCTTATGGGATTTTGGGATAGAACATACATTGCTTTACTACTCAAGGGCTGAAGCCTGTTTGAAGTATGTGGTGGCAAGGTTAATACGACAATTCCATGTTCTCTGCAATAATCTATGCTTTCGACTGATATGTGAGACTGATGATTATCCATAATTAAAAGGACTTTATTCTGCTTCGAACAGAGAGTATTTCGAACAATATGTTCCAAAACATTTATAAAATTGTCAGAAGTCATCCAGCCCGATCGATGTACTAAGCCTAGTGCCCCAGATTCAGAAGAAACACCGCCCATCATCCTCAAGGAATCAAATCTCTGCCTCGGAAATACCCATATTGGCGGGAGCGAATTACCACTAGCAGCTACAACCCCTACTTGTGTAACCAATTCTCCACGTTCCCTTGAGGTGACCTGTCCTACTTGATGCCGTCCTTTAGCGCTCACTACTTTTTGGACCTTTTGTACGGTTGTTACTCCCGTTTCATCCAGATTGAGTATAGAATTTGAATTAAATTTATGTTTTTTCAAAAGATGTTCTAGTTTGTCTTGAAAATCTTTTAATGTTGCAGGAGTGAAACTGGCTAATCGGGCTAAGCTCGTGGCTTCTGGTGTTCTGATCGATAATTGTGGATTTCTATGCATAAATCCGGTAAACCAGTCGGCTCCGGCCATCTTATTCACATCCCAAGAAGGTGGGAATCGAAATTTATTTTTTACTGCATATTCGAAAGCGAGTCGTGTAGTTGCCTTTGGTGTCAAACCGCAGTAAATATCTGAGGACCTAATAAGATAGACTGCTAATTGTGACTCCATTTCTTTGGAGAACACTTGGGTTGTTACGTATTTTGGATAAAAAACTGTATTTTCAATTCCCTTGGTCTTGGCTTCATTAACATAATTACTGAGTGCTGATTTTGTTACACCATGCTTTTTAGCACTTTTTCTTCGACTTAAATTGTTGTCTATGACATCCCAAACTGCCCGTTTCATTTTCTCGGCGTCGAAAACCCTGTCGGTTTTTTTCTTGTAAGTCCTAGGCATATTTCTGAAAAGAAAAATTTTCTAAAGAGGGAGGCTATGGACTTTGGGGACGGTACGGACACTGTCCAGACCCTTTCGAATAAACCAGAAATGTTAAAAAAGGAAGCATGTGAGTTGACAAAATTCGCCTTAAATACTTGCATACTAACCTCAAATAGGTATCCACAAAAAAACTTCAAATAAATCACGATACTAGTAGATAATTTTCCAAATGACACTATTAGATATAATGTAACAAACAAGTCAAAAATTGTATTTACGTTCTTTCGCCGGTAAAAAGGTACACGCACCTACGAATTCACAATAAACACTAAACTAGTATGCCGGCCGATGATCTGACATGGCTGCGAAAATACCTTCAAGAAATTAGCGCGAAATTTGAAACTGTCCAGATGCTCCCGTTGTCCATACCCTCCCCGCTCTCCCCTAACAGGCGTTACATATTCATATTCCTTTTGACCACGTGTTGAAATTGGATCTTCGATTGAGAGACCACATGGCCTGTAAGCTGTAAATATGTGCTGTCTTGTACTGTTCGGGTCCACCAGACTGGAGGCAGGGTGCCTATTAATTTGAAGCAGAAACCACATGGGATTTGGAACATCTGGGAAATAAGGCCAGTGTATTGTGATAATTTTTAATTTCTTTATAACCTTAACACCGTAAATTTCACTTTAAAACTAACTTTAAATTTGTAATACCACCTTGGTAACCTTTAGAAAGAATCTAGGTATTATGGCCATACAAGTATGAAGGTTCTAGAACATTCTCTTCTCCCCTTTTCATAAACTATATGTGATAACCAGTTACCAGGCGAGTAAAAACCCTTCAGGTCTTCCCATGAGTGTATAATTTTTTTTTACTTTAATATTTGATTTAGTTACTGATTGCAATATTTGATCTCTTTGTGGAAGCCAGTATGGTGATCCAAATAAATTGATTCCCATTGTTGTTTTACATATCTGTGTTTTATTGTTACTCATTGTACTGCACGACGAATTATTACCATCTTTAGAAGCAAGCGGTTGTCCTATTTTAAAACGCTTGTAAGTATTAAGTTTATTAACCATTTAAAATAGGTGGCGTCCAAGACATCAGAAAAGTGTATTATAACTGCTTAAGGCAAGGACTCCGAGCCTCCGACACAAGAGCTGCCGTTCGCACCATGGTACGTAAAGTTGCCTTGTAAAGGTAATTTTACGGCACATAAAGTTTTCGTTGAATACCAAGTTTCTCTTCATTGAAAGTTAAAGTACAAATTTCTAAATTAATATCCCTTCCGGGTTGAGCTTGTTCTCTTTTTTGAATTCGAGAAAACATTTTTCGCTTTTCCGCAACTGTACGTTGTGAAGTTAAAAGTAGAATCTTCAATTCATAATCTAACTCATACTCTAATAAGTGATTGGGTTGAAATTTAAAAATATCCATGATGATAAAAGTTTAAATTTAAAAATAAAATGTCTATAAAAAACAATAATTCAAATCAAGATATTTGATTCAATAGCTTATCTATCGATGGTAAATAAAAAAATATTAATCAGAAGCCGAACCAAAATATTTGTTTCACCCTGTATATCAAGTCACAAAATGTAACTGTACTATATTCTTATAGAATATGTATGCAGTAAAATTTTACCAAAAAAATTAAAATCACTAGTCCATAAAATCATCAAAGTCCAAGAGGTCACCTAGGTATATACACCCTGTATAAAAATTTTCAAAGTTCAAATCAATACTTCAGTTCAAAACCAAAAGTATCAATGTGTATTAAAATTAAAAAAAAAAATATTTTAAAATGTAATCACACTGTATATCAAAAATACTCTACCACCCTGTATAAAGAAAATATTTGTCAGAGTTCAAAGTTATTCAGAACTTACTAAAGTACAGCATACTAGTATGATTTGACAAAGTCTTCACAGGTAAAAATTTAGATAAAAAATTACACCCTGTTTAATGAAAATTTTGAAAATTAAAGAAAATGTTTTTTGATGAACCCCTCTTTGACGTCTTGGTCAACCTCAACCTTGAATAATTTCTATGGATTGTGCTAAAGTATCACTGTCTAATAGACAATGTTAATTAAAATTAACCGACTCATAACAATGTAAGAAACAAGATGGTCTTACTCAGCTTTATAAATATTGGCACACCCTGTATATAAGTTTTTAAAAAATTTTACTAAAAACCTTCAAAGTAATGTGTCTATAACTATATAATCCAATGAGGGTTTTTGAGAAATAAAAGAACTCGGTGTCTTTGACACAGTGAGTCTATAAAAAAATAATCCTTATTAGGTCAACCATATATGTGTTCTGTATATTTTTACCAATCTACTTAAATAAGAATGTGCTGATCAGTGAAATTTAAAAACTTGAAACATAATGGATCCAGATAAAATTACTTAAATTTTATTGTTACTCGTGCACTAGTCTGCAAAATATGTTCAAAAAAGTGTACTAAGCCCCACGTTCAAAGGCGCTACTTTATGTGCCGTAAAATTACCTTTACAAGGAAACTTTACGTACCATGGTGCGAACGGCAGCTCTTGTGTCGGAGGCTCGGAGTCCTTGCCTTAAGCAGTTATACACTTTTCTGATGTCTTGGACGCCACCTATTTTAAATGGTTAAAAAACTTAATACTTACAAAGCGTTTTAAAATAGGAAAACCGCTTGCTTCTAAAGATGGTAATAATTCGTCGTGCAGTACAATGAGTAACAATAAAACACAGATATGTAAAACAACAATGGGAATCAATTTATTTGGATCACCATACTGGCTTCCACAAAGAGATCAAATACTGCAATCAGTAACTAAATCAAATATTAAAGTAAAAAAAATTATACACTCATGGGAAGACCTGAAGGGTTTTTACTCACCTGGTAACTGGTTATCACATATAGTTTATGAAAAGGGGAGAAGAGAATGTTCTAGAACCTTCATACTTGTATGGTCATAATACCTAGATTCTTTCTAAAGGTTACCAAGGTGGTATTACAAATTTAAAGTTAGTTTTAAAGTGAAATTTACGGTGTTAAGGTTATAAAGAAATTAAAAATTATCACAATACACTGGCCTTATTTCCCAGATGTTCCAAATCCCATGTGGTTTCTGCTTCAAATTAATAGGCACCCTGCCTCCAGTCTGGTGGACCCGAACAGTACAAGACAGCACATATTTACAGCTTACAGGCCATGTGGTCTCTCAATCGAAGATCCAATTTCAACACGTGGTCAAAAGGAATATGAATATGTAACGCCTGTTACATATTCAACAATAAACGCTTCGATAGAAGCAAACGGAAAATTGCAACTAAACTCTAAAAAAAAAACCTAAAAGCGAATCAGATATCTGCTTAAATCAAATCGAAAATATATCCTACCTCATTGGTTGTCTCGTGCTACCATCTCAAAAAAATTTTGCAAAGAAATGAGGCCTCATGTGCAAATCTTAAATTAAATTGCCACATGTTGGAGAAAATTGTTATAAAAAAATTAAGGACACAAAGAAAAGAATTAAAGAAATCTTACCATCGAAGAGATGAGGACGCTCTACTACCCTTGAGGTGCCAACTATAGTTGGGGCGGCGGACCTTTTCAAATCACATAATAGTGGGCCCCTGTTAAACCGCGACTTCCACCTTCAAGAGTGATCTTAAATGAAGTGACGTAAAGTCAAAATCTCCTCGAAATAGGTAAAGATCAAATGACAGGTGTCCCTTAACTGTCATGTCAAAAAATTGGTACGTTCTGACAATTGATGAAAATAATCTCAGTTCGATAAAATGACAAAACCAAACCAACTTGACATGTGGAAAACTAATAGCAGTTTACCCTGCATAATATGCAATTTAAAAACAAATAATGGCATACCAATTTATCGAATGGTGAAAAGTGCAATATCACCAATGTTCTAGAGTGAACTAACCAAGGTTCAAATGGAACAACTCAACAAACATACCATAAGCCAAATGAACTACTGACCGGTTATCATAAATGAACATAACCCCAAATTTTGACCATGAAAATATTTAAATATTCAGATATCTACTTCGTTCCAGTTAATTAAAAAGGAAAAGAATGAAGACTGTACAAAAAATATTCATGATAGGACCGTGGCCTGTAAAACATGAACCTCTGCACCAAAGCACTAAACTTAAAATCCACAGAATACACAAAACCATGTAGCATCCTATAAATATACATCTATAGCAAAAATGAATGCTACAAAACAAAGGAGTAATAGATGAAAAAACAAATATTTCTGTAACAGGTAACGGGTCGGATAATACCGCCCAAAAAATTACACAAAAATTCTATTATGAAAAAAATGACTTGGGACCCTTTCACGTATATATAGAAAACAATTCACCAGAATTTAAAGGTAAGCTAAATGCAATTAAAATTAACGATATCATATACACGACACACCCGGAACTAGACAACAAAATAAAGGAGATTGACTCCGTAGGACGTAATAGAATCAGAATTAATTTCAAAGATAGTAAATCTGCAAACAATTTGATCGATTCTAAACTTTTAAGAAATTACAATTTAGAAGCTTATATTCCAAAATTTACCATTTTAAGGCAGGGCGTTATTTCAGAAATAGACACTGAAACGGATGTGGAAACATTAAAAAACAAAATTAAACAGTTCGATTCGCATTGCAGTTTTACTATTTTTGCGGTTAAAAGAATTACAAAGGCAATAGTAGATAACGCGATAAAATCAAGAAAAATATTAGATACTAGAGCAGTCGTTGTAACGTTTAAATCTCAAATACTCCCAAAATACGTAGCAATAGGGCATGTAAGATGCGAAGTTAAACCTTATATTCAAAGAGTAATTTTATGTTACAACTGCTATAGATACGGGCACACAAGCAAGCAATGTAAGAGTAATCTTAGATGTCCTAAATGCTGCGCGGCACATAATGAAAACGAGTGCAATAAGACTATTTTAGACATTAGATGCTTGCATTGTAACGGCCAACACAAAACCAATAATATACGAATATGCCCTGAATTTACCAGGCAAGAAAATATAAAAAGAGCCATGGCAGAGCAAAACATAGCTTACAAAGGCGCGGAAAAATATTTTCCTCTAATATCTTATGCTTCAGTAGCAGCAAGCAACACTAATACCGTCCAATCAAATGTAGAACTTGGTGAAATAGATCAAATTCTCAATTTATCTCCATACCAAAATAAAAGCCCTCTATCAAAGCCTTATCACTCTAGATATACTCAGATCAAAACCCCCACGAAAAGAAACAGAGTCTCCTCGCAGACTTCTGATACTTTAACCCAACATCAAGAAATCCTCTCACAATACAATAGGTGATAAAAATATTACAAATGATCCAATTTATAAACAGGGAATTGCTGCGACCAATAATTTAAGTAAACAAGCTCCTGGTAGTAGTAAGTATGATGATTTTCTAAATACGAGTAAAATGGTAGAATTGGTTGTATCAATAATAAATGTAATGAAAGAAAAAAACACGTTTGAGTTGAATAAGTCGGAAATAGAGAAACTAATACATAGTAGTAGGGTAGGAGTTTTTTATTAAAGGAAAAAGAGAAAAGGAAAAAGAGAAAAAAAAGCAAAGAAGACAAAAAAGAAGTTTTAAGTCAATAGTTAATAAGTTTTCTTTTTATCTAAAATGAATAAATTTAATATCTGTCAATGAAATTGCCGCTCGGCAGTTTCAAATAAAGTCAATCTTGAATATTTGCTAAAGGAGAATAAAATAAAGATTGCCTTATTATCTGAAACTTGGTTCAAACCAAATAATTACATGAACTTTGCCGGTTACAATATTGTTCGGAAGGACCGCCATGACGGAAAAGGAGGGGTTGCAATTTTAATAAAATCCGACATTAAATATAGTGAAATCTTAGGCCCACATCTTGAAGATATTTTGTATACAGGAATTAAGGTACCACTAAGTAATGGTTCAGAACTTAGTCTGATATCGTTGTATGTTAAACCACAGGCCAAAGTATCAATCCAAAAATGGAACATCCTTTTTTCTCAATTTCAAAAACCTTTTTTATTTTGTGGGGATTATAATGCCCACCACGTCGCTTGGGGATGTAATGATAGTGATCTACAAGGAAATACTTTATTAGAGGCCATAGACCAAAGTAATCTAATATATTCAAACAATGGTACATACACACGCATAAACCCATCGGGTGGAAATAACTCTGCCCTGGATATATCTTTGACATCCCCTGATCTACAACCAAATTTAAAATGGACCACTTTGGATGATACTTACGGATCTGATCATTTACCCATTCTTATAACTTGTAATATAGAACCTAGACTTACCTCTGTTAACAGTACACTTAAGAGTTGGAAAATTAACCATGCAAACCGATCGATTGCCTTCAAGAATTTTCGGATACGAGAGATTGTTCATACGATACATTTGTTAAAAAATTAAATAATGTCTTAAGTAATTCAATTCCATGTTCTTCTCGAGATAAACAAAAGAAAGGAGGTAAGCCCTGATGGAATAAAAAATGTCAAGATATTGTTAATAAAAGAAAAGAAACTTTTCTACAATATAAACTTTCCAAATCCAAATATCTCACATTTAATAGAGTATAAACGTATTCATGCCCTAGCAAAAAAAACCTTAAAAGAAGCTAAAAGAGAAAAATGGCAGAGCTACTGCATGTCCCTTAATAAAAATACCCCTATCGGAAAAGTTTGGCAAAGTGTAAACAAATTCAAGAATAGGAGACAGGCAAATAGAACGGAGATCTGCTTGAACGACCAATGGATAGGACAGTTCCCAGACAGGTTAGCACCCCCGTATGTTGTCAGTCCAATCAACCCAGAAACACTGAATAATCAAAAGGAAGATGATCTGACCAGAAATTTTAATATAGGAGAACTATCCAGAGCACTGAAGAATAATAACAATTCAGCACCAGGAAAAGACACCATACATTACTCCATGCTGTCACACCTACCTCAAAGCACAAAAAAGATTCTGCTGGACATATTCAATAAAATATATTCTGGAAAAAGCCAAACCCCCGACGATTGGTATCAATATAATATAGTAATTCCGATTTTAAAACCTGGAAAACCTGGAAAACCCGAAAACATTCACACGTCATACCGACCCATAGCTCTGGCGTCCTGCATTTTAAAAACCTATGAAAGACTTGTCAAAAATAGACTTGAGTTTTGGATGGAGAGGAAGAAAAAATTTCCCAAAACTCAATTTGGCTTTCGAAAAGGTACATCAACACAAGAAGTGATCGCCAATTTAGTCACAGATATTCAGCTTGGTTTTACTAAAAATGCATCTACCTCATCGATATTCCTGGACATACAGGGGGCATATGACAATGTCAATTATAATATATTAGTAAAAAAAATGGATGCTCTAGGTATTCCAGAACAGATAATTAAGAATATATATTCTCTTTATAATAGTCGCCGAATTTTTATTAGAACGGATGAGGGACTTACGAACCCACAGATAGCAAAAATTGGCCTCCCTCAAGGCAGTATACTAAGCCCTATTTTATATATTATTTATACTCATGACTTGGAATCAATTTTTAACAACACTATCCGGATATTACAGTTTGCTGATGATGTGTGTTTATATACCACGAATAAATCAATCCAAAATGGAACAAACGAACTCAAACATAAGTTTATGGAAACGCAGACCTGGTTGGAAAACAATGGCCTTACACTTTCAACGGAAAAATCGGTGGCTTGTATTTTCTCAAGAAATAGAAATCCCCCCCTCAATCAAATTAGAATCGAAGATATGACCATTTCTTGCAAAAGTACTGTCAAATATCTCGGCCTCCATTTAGACAGGAAGCTATTATGGAAAGATCAAGTTCACTCACTGATAAAACGGACCGAAAATGGTTTAAACCTATTGAGAGCATTTAGTCATCATAAATGGGGGGCTGATCCTAATACATGCCTCCTATTTTATAAAGCGTTTGTAAGATCCATATTGGATTATAGATGCCTATTTTATGGCTCAGCATCAGAAACCCATTTAAAAAAGTTAGAACAAATTAAAAACAAGGCTCTACGCAAATGTATAGGACTTCTAAATAGCACACCCATTAATGTTCTTGAAGTTGAAGCGGTTGAACCTCCACTATCATTGAGACGAAATTATTTAACAGATAAATTTATACTTAGACTTATTGCCAAAGAGAGCATATTAGTAAACAAAATACATAACCTAACAGTATTAGGTTATACACACCCATACTGGAGGGTAAAAAAACTCCCCTTGCTAGTCTTAAGTTACTCCTGGCTAACACAAATCAAGGACAAAATATATCAATCCTCACTTTCACCATTTTACCAATTAAACCTATCAAGTATTAACACAATACCCAAAATAATAATTAAATGCCACGGAAGCAATGATCAAAATGTGATACGATCAAAATTTCCCACTACATCGGACCCCATCCTAATGGTGTTAGACAACCACGCAAGCCATATTTCCATTTCGGCGTTTAATTTCTGTAAAGAAAATAGCATTCATATGGTGTCTCTACCACCCCACACATCAGATCATCTTCAACCATTAGATTTAACGTTTTTTTGGTCCACTTAAAGGCGTTCTTTACAGAGAGTATGAGCTTTATCTGTCCACTACTGGGCATGAAAAAATAACAGAATATGACGTCGCTGAATTAGTAAATAAGGCATTTATGAAAATCGCCACAATAGGAAAGGCCGTTTCAGGGTTTCGTACTTCAGGAATATATCCATTAGATCCGGACAAGTTTGACGATAATGATTTTGCTCCTTCCAATCAAGTAGCAAATTTTATGATAGAAGGTAGTGCTGACCAAGACGATCCTACTTTATTCAGACCAAAAAGTAACGTTGCACTGGTTAATCCTAAATCAAATTATTTAATAGATGATCAAGATCCTCAACCAAGTACATCCAAAGAGGATCCTCAGCCAAGTAACTCTTTTCTTTCCATGGCTCATATACCAAAAAAAGTTAGAAAAGAAGCCAAAAGAAAATGTCGTGCGAAACAATGCTCGAAAATCCTTACAAGCACACCTATCAGGGAAGAATTAGAAGCAGCTGAAGAAAAAAGAAGGATAAGGGAAGAAAATCTAAAGAGGAAGGAAAAAGAGAAAACAAATAAGAAAACTGTACGTAAATGTTTTGATGCTGAAACATCAGACACAAAGAAGGTTAAAGGCAAACAGAAACTGAAGAGAGCGGCAACACCTAAAACATCTGACGAATCATTGGAGGAGGATTTGTCCGACATATGTGACGATGATGAGTTAGACGATGTTGATTTAAACTTCATATCGCCTTCTCTGAAAACGGCTTCCGCATCTAATGAGATATGCTGTATATGTGGAGAAATTGGCAAGAATGGAGAATTATGGTACCGCTGTGTTTTGTGTTCTTCATGGAATCATGCGGAATGTACAGCAGTAGACACACCAGCACATTATAAATGTGACTTCTGCTTACAATAAACTTTTGTTGATTAGGCAATAATTATTTTTTTATAACTTTTATCACTATTTTTTAATTCCAGATTTACTGCACACCATTACCTAACCCATGCGCACCATTGACCGCAAGGGTAGGTAATTGTGCGCAAAAGCAATTTTTTACTTTTTAAACTGTAATGCATTTATGGTAACTTTTTCTTCAAATATTATTTTACATATGTAAAGTAGAATAAAAAGCGTGTCCTAAAGCGTCCTTAAAATTAGGTAAACTATCATAGTTTCAACACAAAGACAGTTTCCGCTTAAGTGCGCACCATTCCCCAACTCTCCCTTAAACCCATTTAATAATTGAACCACCAGTTGGAAGAAGGAAATAAACACCAAAATATATGAAAATGACTTTTTATTAAAATTAGCATTTCGGGAGAAGCACTCATCTATTAGTGCTAAGAAGGAACTAAAAACCCGACACGTTACGCTGTTATAGGCGGAATATTTATTCATCAGTTTTAAGAAGGAAATAAATCCTGGATTTATTTCCTTCTTCAAACTATTGTAGGTAAATGTCATCACTCATCAGTCGTTTTGTCACGTAGGCATCGCTAACAGGCTCTTGGCGCATCGCGTTTGACGTATTACTTCAGTATTCGTTCTAATAATATACAGAATAGACAGTGTTTTTATTGTTTATATTGTTATTTGAATTGTTTCTAGTATTCTGAAAATGTCTAGCGATAGTAGTAGTGAAGAAAGTAATAGAGACCTTCGTACTGAGGATGAGCCGCCAAGAAAGAAAAAGAAAGGTATAAGAAATATATATTTGTATAAACATGCAATGCAAAAATCCAGTCGTTTACATGGTGAAGCTTATAAGAGTACAACAACGGGACGTAATGTGGCGGCTAAATCAAATACAGACAGTGACTGTACGTGTAAAAAAAAGTGCACCCAAAACTTTACTGTGCAAGAGTAGCAAATAATTTTACGAAAGTTGTACAGTGGGCGGCCAAAGAATGAACAAGACACATTTCTTATGGGTCTCATAAAACGTTCGTGTGTGGTTCGAAGACGTTCAAAAAATGAAAATCCAAAAAGGCGCGATAATAGCTTTACCTATTTTACCTTAAATAAATCTGAAAGAATAGAAGTGTGCCGGCAAGCTTTTTCTATATTACACGCTATAACAAGTAAAGCCATTTTTCGGCTCACCTCTCTCAATGCCAATGGGCAACCACCGATAGATGGTCGTGGTATGCATTTAAACCGTGGCAATGTTCTACCTAATGAAGCAATTCTCGCAGTTAATGAGCATATTCGATCGTTTCCCTTAAAAGAATCGCACTACAGCAGCAAACATATTCAATACTTGGATGCCGATCTTAACTTAAAAATAATGCACGACCTCTTCTGCAAAAAGTATCCCATATATACTAATACCGTGAAGTATGATTTTTATAGGAAGTACTTTAATGATAACCACGGGTACAGATTTGGACGGCCCCAAGTTGACGTTTGTTCAATTTGCGAGGAACTTGAGGTAAAAATAAAAAGCACAACACTGAATGATACTGCTAAACGCGTGGCAGCTGCGGAAAAAATCATACACTTGAGACGAGCGAAAAAATTTTATCAGAAACAAAAGGACGTGATAGCATTATGTCAAGAAAGAGATGATGTCGGAGCGATCGTATTTGACTATATGCAAAATCTCCCGCTTCCAAAAACCCCTGTACAAGAAATGTTTTACCTCAGAAAACTATGGCTTTATGTTTTTTGTGTGCATGATTTAAAAACTAATTATGCTGATTTTTACACATACCATGAAGGAGAAGCTAAGCGTGGCCCAGACGAAGTCTGCAGCTTATTGTGGAAGACCATCCATAATATGAACCCCGCTATAAAGGAGCTCCATGTTTTCAGCGACGCTTGCGGAGGCCAAAATAGGAACCATACTTAAATAAGGTTCTTCCTTACGTTGGTTTCCATGGGACGTTTTGAAAAGATTCATCAGTACTTTCCAGTACGTGGGCATTCGTTCTTGCAGTGTGACCGAAACTTTGGAACAGCAAAGCGACTTATTAGAAAGAAATATAGAATATATACACCAGAAGAGTATAACATAATGATCTTTACTGCCAAGAAAAAAGGGTTTGTAGTAAAAAGCGTGACATCAGAAGATATCCTTGATTTTAAAAACACGTGGCCAAACTATTATAAGAAGACCTGTAAGTCAGTAGATAAAACTTCGTCATTCATGATATCTAAATATAGGCATTTAGAATATGATTCGTCTTGTAAGGGTTACTTAACAGCCTTAGAATACATTGATGGGCTGGTAAAAAACAGATTTTTGCTACAAAAAGCTGGGGTCCACCTAGTTCTACCCACCACTGCAGTATACGCTGGTAAAATACCTATAAATTATAAAAAAATGGAAGATGTGCGTAAAATTGTTCAGTATATTCCCACTGAAAAAAAAGAGTTCTTCGAAAATATAATAACATTCCCAACTACATTATCTGAAACTCTTGCAGAAGAAGAAGGATAAAAAGTGACATTCGAGGATCACATCGATTATTTATGCAAGTTGATAATACATAATACAAGTACATAATAATTATACAAGTTTTTTTTATCATTAATATGTTCTATGAATAAAAGATGTTCTTATAGTTGTTGTATTAAATTATTATTATTTAATTCTCATTTAGAAAAATCATAAATTTTAAGAAGGAAATAAATCCAAGCCCATTATAGTGTCATATCTTCCTAACGGAAACCACTAAATGGGATCCCAATGTCTTATAAGATCTAAAATACACTACGCTTTATTTCATCTACAAGTCAAAGATGAGTAAAAAGTGAAATAAGAAAGTTATGCGGTTTTTATCGATTTTCTCAATGTCGATATTTTGGATGTATTTCCTTCTTCCAACTGGTGGTTCAATTTGGAAACTGAATTTAAGCGATTTAAATATTTTCAAAATATAGGATACTTTATAAAGCCTACAGAGGTGATTTTAAGTAAAACTTTAAAAATTGTTTCATCCAAAAAAGTTTCGAATATATCCACGGATATTAACAAATATGTAGTGATTTCTTTAAGAAACGTTTTAAAACAGCTTTTTGAACTGCCTAATGTTTATGCAGAAACAATGGCACATGTTACAGGACTCCTCGGTAAACGTAGTTTGGGAAATTTTTTGCAAGGGAAGTTATGGCAGGAAAAAATTAAAAACTCTGAGAATAAACCTACCTTACCGATGTTCATTTATTTTGATGATTTTGAAGTTGGCAATGTTTTAGGGTCTCACGCTGGTGACCAAAAATTAGGTGCTGTCTACGTAAGTTTACCTTTTCGGCAATAGAGAATATTTTTTTGTTTATGTTATTTAAGTCAAATGATAGAAAAAAATTTGGAAATGATATATTTACTCCTCTTGTCAATGAGATAAATTATTTACGGAAGTGTGGTATTCGACTTAATTGTTTGGACAACCCTAAATTATACTTTGATATAGGTTTACTTGTGGGGAATAACTTGGGATTAAATTATATGCTTGGCTTCACAGAGTCATTTTCTTCGACGTTTTTTTGTAGATTTTGCAAAACACCTAAAATGTTAACACATAGTCAGGGTTTAGAAGATCATTTGTCAATTAGAAATAAAGATAACTATCAAGATGATTTAGCAATAAATAACCCATCAAAGAAAATAGCATATTCAATCAAATTAAAGATTTTCATGTCACACAAAATTTTTCTGTTGACATAATGCATGACCTATTAGAAGGTGTTTGCTTGTATGATCTATCACTACTATTAAATTATCTCATATTTGACGTAACTTTATTTTCTGTCAGCACCCTTAATTCAACTATAAGTGCATTTGATTATGGTGAACAATTTATGAACAACAAACCACCTTTATTTAATGAAGCAAATTAAAAAAAAATATTATTAAAATATTGGCTGCAGAAATGCATACATTTATTTTAACATTTGGTGTTATGGTGGGACACTTAATACCAGAAGGAAATAAATATTGGAATCTGTATATTACACTAAGAAAGATTTGCGACATTACTTTTAACAGAGTTATTGACTTAGATGATATAGAAAGACTTAAAACGCTAATTTCTGAACATCATTTCATTTATACACACATATTTAAGCAACATTTAAAGCCCAAACACCATCATATGATCCACTACCCTAAAATAATTTCTATGTCTGGTCCTCTTATCGAAACATGGTGTATGCGTTTTGAAGCTAAACACAGACCATTAAAAATTGCCTCAATTATAAGCAATACTAAAAAAAATATCCCGTTGACATTAGCTATAAAATGTCAGCTAAAGTTAGCTTTTAGGCTAATTACATTATCGGGATTTTCAAATGCCATAAAACATGGTGCCTTACATTATAGTGAAGATGCAAAAATGCATCAAAAAATTAATGGCTTAAGCTCTAGATTAAACGTTGTACAAACTGTCAATTGGGTCGAAGTAAACGATTTTACTTATGAAACAAATATGGTGCTTGTGTTAGTTATAAAGATTTGCTCCCTGTCTTTGAAATAATTAAAGTTATATACATTTCGGAAAACAATGCGATTTTTATAGAATTTATTAAATGTGTAACTAACAGCTTTATTGAGCACTATCATGCTTTTGAAATTTGTATTTCTGAAATTTCGGACTGTTTAAATATAGCAGGTTTGCAGTACACAGTACCTTGCTTACTTACAATTAATCCAAAGGGCCAAAAGTTGGTAACAATGAAATATGCTCTTTAATCAACCACCAACTGTTTTTAATATTTTCGCATGTGAAAAACCTGTTATTTTTCTTGTTCTTTTACGTAAATAAAAGCATTAAAGTTAAAAAGATTTTTTATTTTCGAGTTTCCTTCCAATAATTTAGTAGCCATTACTAATAAATGTTTTGACAATTATTAGTAAGTCGTTCAGTTCTAAAATACTCTATTAGAACGCTACAGGGTGTCAATGTTTATCTAGGTATAAGTATTTCTCATCATTATCTCGAAAACCGTTAAGAATTTAAATATTATTAGAAGTGGGTTTAAAATGATATTATATTTATTTCTTTTTTTAAATAGGTACTTTTGATATGCCATTGAGTTTGGCTGACCCTGTCTAGTTTTTATAAAAGAACAATATAGTTTTTGTTCTAATTACTATATGATATAGTTAGGTTAACAATACAAAAAAAAACGTTTTACGTGCAATACAGTTACTACAACTATGGCGGCCCTAATTATTTAATTTATCTTTGTCTCTACCGGAACAACAATTATAACAATTTAACCATATCAAACCAAAATTCACTATATTAGCCAAGTTTACAGTGCATGGTTGTAAATAGTTTAGTACCACGACATTGACGGCTCTGCCAGCTTTTAGACAGTGAAAGAAAGGGGGGGTTAAATAAATCAAGCAATTATGAGGGCGCCACGTGACTTAAGTTACGTCAAGACTGTTGTCTTGATGTTATAGTGAGCTAACCAATAAATCACGAATTGTGTCTACTCACGACTACAACCGGTTCCATAAACTATTAACTAAAAATGAAAACTAAAATCAAAATGTAATTCGACCTAAGGGTGCAAAGAAACAAATTATGTTTTCTGTGACTCGTTACATAAATAATTATTTTTATTTATGTATGGAAATGTGAACCAATGGTGTTACAAATGTACATGTAATATAGTTTAGATTAAGGAAATTTAAATATCTTATTATTATTTTACCACGTTGAGTAATTACTATTATTTACTGCAATGAATGAGACATATTATCTAGACCTTTAGCGCAAAACGTGATCACGCTTCGTTACAATCGTACGGTAGTACATACTTCTGACTGGAGTGTTACAATGCAACGTTACCAAAATAACTAGAAATAAATTATAAACTACTTATAAAATCAGAGAAAAGAAGTTGCTCTCACTACCCAATTCATAAAATATGGTTTTGGTTATATTAATTATAATTAATGGTTCTAGTTATGAAAAAAAATGGTACATTGAGCTTATAAATGCATAGTTACGTGAGAGAAAAAGTATTGTTATTGATTGAATGGGTAGCCTCTTTGGAGATAGTTCAACAAAACCGTTGAAACTCAACATAAATTAAGACAGACTTTATTACATGTAATTCCTTACACGGCTAATAGTCAAAGTACTATTCAAAAATTAACATAATATGTGCAAAAACTTGCGCTATTCCTGGGTGTTGTGTTAAGGCTGGTTCGTAGGCCTCTCAAAGACCAGACTTGGAGAGCTGCGACAGGTGTGATCGGCTGCACCAATGTTAACCTTCTCCCTTGATCGAATGATCCGTTCGTGAACTACAGCATGGAGCAATTCTGAACCTTGCAACAGGAACTGGGTGGATAGCAGCAATTAGCGTAATAAAGCTAATATAGTGAATAGAGACATCTCAAAGGGCGTCCGGAGAGACATAAGGAAGTTTAAATCCGAGGAAATAGAAAGGGTTATTGAAAACAACAAAAGTTTGAAGGTCCTCCGAAGGAACTTCTCCTCTGGTACCAAAAACATTTGTAAGCTGGAAAATGGGGCAGGCCGTACTACCTCAAATAAGGAAGAAATCTTAAAGTTGGTTGAGGACTTTTATACAGAGCTATATAAAGAAAAGGAACAAAATCCACCAGAGAACTTGCCCCATGTACAGAACCAAGGTTCAGAAGATATCCCCGACATTACCCTGGATGAGATAAGAGCATCGCTGAAAGAAATGAAGGACAATAAAGCTCCGGGCGAAGATGAAATTGTTATTGAATCTATTAAAGCAGGAGGAAACACACTGCTTAAGAATATATGCAAGCTTTTCAATGCATGTCGCCTGAAGGGAACAACACCTTCCCAGTGGGACAATGCAATAATAATAATAATGCACAAAAAGGGAGACATCGCAAAACTAGAAAACTATAGACCGATAAGCTTATTGTCACATGCCTACAAGCTCTTTATGAAGATCATAACTAAGCGTCTGATATCTAAGTTAGATTTATACCAGCCACGCGAACAGGCGGGATTCAGAGCAGGGTATGGAACAAACGACCACCTCCAAACTATTATATTATATTCGCTGATGACATTGTCATAACTGCCGACAGTATTGACCAGGCACAGACTATGCTAAAGAGCCTTCATGAAGCGTGCAAAGAAGTCGGTTTGAAAATAAATTTTAAGAAGACGCAATGTATGACCAACCTTGTCATGAGCGAGAATATCTCAGTTGACGGTCGGAATATTGAGCAGGTTGCCACCTATAGATATTTGGGACACGAGATTAGGTTAGGCCGAGACAATCAAACCTGCGAGCTGAACAGGAGAATAGGCTTGGCATGGGCGGCATTTGGAAAGCTTAGGGATGTTTTCAAATCAAACATTCCTATATGTCTCAAACGGAAAACATACAACCAATGTATACTGCCAGTATTAACCTATGGGGCAGAAACGCTAACTCTTACCAGAAAAACGGCGCACAAGCTGCGAGTAGCCCAGAGATCTATGGAGCTGTCGATGCTTGGACTGTCACTGAGAGACAGAATACCCAATACGACTATACGACAGAGGACGGGTATAATTGATGTCGTGGAGAGAGTAGCAACCTTGAAGTGGAACTGGGCAGGCCATTTGGCACGAACAATGGATGGAAGATGGTCAAAGCGTATTCTGGAGTGGAGGCCAAGGCACGAAGCCTACAGGAACAGAGGTAGACCACCAACAAGATGGACGGACGACATTAAGAGAGTCCGGGGAGACTGGATGCAGAGCGCACAAGACAGAGAGCGGTGGCAGACACTAAGGGAGGCCTATGTCCAGCAGTGGACGCGAACGGCTGTTTGATGATGATGATGATGATGAGACAGGGATTACAATAAAACCCAAGTCAACGATTAAAAATTCGAAGTTAAAAAGTAAAACAGTAAAACCAAAAACAGAACGAAGAACGTAGAACGTAGAAAAAAAAAACCTTTAGATCTTAGGCGGGGTTATGGTGAATGTGTAGCGTCCTTCCAGGAAAATTAAATCCACATGTGGGTGTGAAAACGGTTTCCTATACTAGCATCAAATCGGGTCAACCGGCAAATTCCACTATATTTGCTGATAGAAAATCCCTATATTCAAGGGTACCGCACAACTTTTCACGGTAAAAACATAGCAGCAAACTTTTCCTGGTACAAAAAGGGCTTCTTTTGTCTTCTTCCACACTCGCACAAGTAAAAAGAAAGATGTCTGCCACTTTCTATAGAGTCAAAACGGGCGGCTGGCGGTGTTGCCACATACCCGCGAAATACCCGTACCTAACGATCTGTCATAAACCATGATTTAAACTGCACGGACAGAAATCAACTGAGATAATACTATAGTTTCTTTAAAAGCGCAATCTAGAAGTTTCCAAGTTAAAATATTATTTCACGGATCTGAAACCTACCGGGATAATCCAGGAATTTCATTGTTTCCAACATTAATCAATAAGTGTCACCTCGTGACGTCATAACTGAGTGTAATATAAAAATCCTAAAATAACGAACTGGCAACGTGCAACAGAAAATCGCAAATAACTACTGTAACGTCCGCTGTATGCTTATACGTCAGAATTTGACAACACTCGTACGTCAGAACCTGTCAATTTAAACAAACAACAACAAACATAAATATACAAGCAAGCAAGCAACAAACATCAATCAAAGAGAAAACCATCTTAAAATAACGATAACCGAACAAAAGTAAGTTCCTTTTTAGATTTCCTATGACATATTACCTAGAACAAATATATACATTGCATGTCATGTGTTTCCTAACCAAAAAAAAAAACCTACGAAAATACGTTTGTTTCCAAAGCGAATATTTTAGATAATCCGCTATAAAACTGTGAGACAGGAGCCTTGAATAGATCATTTAACTCTTACTTTACTATTCTTGCTATGCTAAAACTCATAAATTCCACACAAAAACTAACCAACAACACACCGGTGTGAAACTAGCGACTAAAGTTAGCGACTAAAACCAAAAAAGCGCCCGGACTATTTTTAGCTCCTCCCACTTTACATGGCAGTCGGTTTTATGTATAAGTAAGAAGCGGATCATCGTAGTTTTTTTTTATAACATCATTGAGTCCTAGCGGTCTTTTGGCTACGCCATCCTTTCACCTTTTTGAAGAAAAAATAGTAGGGGAGAGTGTTGTACCAAGACCATATTGTACCTTGGACCACTTCTAATATCTGACAAGTGCCGCTTCGTAGCGATTTATCGCCGGACTATGTGATTCGTACTGACCTTGTCATTGTTCAGTACACGTTAAGACGCGATCGGATTAACATACGACGAGTAATAAAAGAATTTGTGTTTTCGGCATAAAAAGTAAATAATTTCGATTGCCTTTGAGTGTAAATAGATTATTAACAACTGCCAGGTTATATTTTACATATCACCAGTGGATTCGTCACTGTTTGGTAAGTGCATTAGACATATAAACTTTTAATTAAATAGTTTGTTATAGTTAAGGTAGCCATTTTGGTTTAAAAATAGCAGGTCATGTACCTTGGGCCACAACTGCATCGTGTACCTTGAGCCGGCCCAAGGTACACGAGGAATTTTTTTTTACTATTTTTTGTTTATTTCAGAAGTGTTAAAATGCCGCGCAGCAAATCCGGACAAAAAAGAGAAGCAGTTGATCCAATTTCATTAAAACAAGCACTTGATGCAGTTTCTTCTAACGATCCAGACAAGAAAATGTCATACAGAGACGCTGCAAAAGTATTTAAGATTAGTCGTTCAACTTTGACTCGACATGTAGATAAATTTAAGGAATGTGGTGAAAAAGATTTTAAATATTCCGTTAATTATGCTAACAAGAAGGTATTTACAGAGCTTGAAGAATGCAGCAAATTCCAAAACATATCCTGCAACTTGGGATGAGGAACAAATAGCAGGAGAAGAATGGATGCGTGGTTTTCTTAACAGACATTCAAATACGCTTTCAATTAGGAAACCAGAAGCGACAAGTTTAAGTCGGGCAACGAGTTTTAATCGTTACAACATTGATTGTTTTTTTAAAAATATGAAAGATGTTCATGATAGATTTGGCATTATACCTCCTGAGAAAATTTGGAACTTGGATGAAACTGGTCTCAGCACGGTGCAGGGCCAATCAAAAATAGTTGCACCAAAAGGTGTAAAGCAAATTGGTAGTGCAACATCAGCAGAAAGAGGTAATCTTGTTACTATGATTGCAGCAGTAAATGCAGTTGGAAATTCGTTGCCACCAATGTTCATATTCCCACGCGTTCACTTTAAGGACAGGATGTTGTTTGGTGGTCCTCCAGGTTGTATCGGAGCTGCGAATGTAACAGGGTGGTCAAACGAAGTAACTTTTTTGAAGTTCTTAGACCATTTTCTTGATTCGGTTAAGTGTTCTAAGGAAGACAGAATACTTTTACTACTAGACAATCACGAAACGCACCTCTCTCTTGAAGCTCTTGAAAAAGCCTCGGCTGCTGGTATCGTCATAGTAACATTTCCTCCGCATACCTCCCATAAGCTCCAGCCTCTCGACCTTTCTGTTTATTCTCCTCTTAAGACCTATTACAATCAGGCTGTAGAGTCGTGGCTGTACAACCACAAAGGGAATACTTTTGACATTTATGGTGTTGCAGAAGCATTAGGTGTAGCTTATCCAAGGGCATTTACTCCAAAAAATATTCTTTCCGGCTTCCGAGCAGCAGGGATTTCTCCATTAGACCCAGAAATCTTCACAGATGATGATTTTTTGAGCGCGTACGTAACTGACCGTGATGTTGAGCAACAACCTTCCAATGATCCTAAAGTAAGATTGGACACATCAACAAAGGACGCAAGTCATAATTCTTCGGATTTATTGAATTTAAACGAATCAATTCCAGGTCCATCTACTAGTTATCAGAGCAATTTAAACGAATCAATTTCAGGTCCATCTACTAGTTTCCAGAGCAATTTAAACAAAACAATTTCAAACACTGATCTTTAGAGTGAATTAATTCCTGACACTTCTTTCGAAGTTCAGTCTAATGCCTTAGAGTCGGATACCAGTAAGCCCAAAGAAACATTAATCAAACCTGAACAGATACAGCCATATCCAAAGGCAGAGCCAAGGAAAAAGGCAGCCAAAGGAAGGAAACCAGGAAAGACGATGATAGCAACTGATACGCCAGAAAAAGAAGCTATAAGAATACAAAAAGAAGCGAGCAGTTATAAGAAAAAACAGCAAGCTGTAAAGAAAAATTTTACTAAAACAATGTCGGACATTAAAAACAAATCTTCCAATGTAGTACAAAAACCAATAAAAAAGTTATTAAAGGGTAAGAAAAAGATGAAGAAGGAATCATCATCTGAAAGTGAAGTTGAAGTTCCTGATCTTATTTCGACTGATGATGAAGATAGAGCTGAGGAAGAATGCATATATTGCAGAAACTCCAAAGAATCGGATCGAAGTGGAGAGAAATGGTGCAAATGCATAGGTTGTGGCCGTTGGACACATTACTTGTGTGCTGGTGTAGATGGCAAGGATTGGAAGACGTACCTTTGCGACTTTTGTACGTCTCCATAATTACCAACTACTATTTTTGTATTTTTATATTTTTTCTTGTTCGTTTTTTAATAAATAAATGTTTTTTATTTATATGGTTCAAGGTACATGATGGTTGTCCCGTGGTACATGAGGTATTGTACCTTGGACCACCTAGGCAAAATATTTTGTTTTTCTTGTCAATTGTTGAAAACCTAAATTAATGGAATATATTTCTATGCCAAACGTGTTAGGAATATGTTGGACTATTGGTTAAGCCCAAAATAAGTGGAATCAGGGAATTCAGAGCAAAATTATAACGATACATTTAAAATGTGGCTCTAGGTACAACACTCTCCCCTATAATATAAATATATCAAATGGAAGAAAGAAACCCCTAACCTGTAAGCGGAAAAATTTAACACTTATACACAAAATAATATGGAAAATGGCGAATGCGCCAGTACAATGACGTTATGGATGCAAAATGGACCGCAAAGAATCCTTACTCATTGTATATACTGCCATAAACAAAAATAAAGAAATAAAATGTTGAAAATATCTTTTATTTACTGATTTACATATTATTATGCCAAATGTGGCATAAATAAAAGTCTAGTACTTATAAAAGCATCAAAGTAAGCAAAACTACCTAAAATGAAAACGAAAAAAGGTTTACCATAATAGTAGGCGTAGGTCATACATCTGCCACAATCTAAATGAACTTAAATAGATAGAAATAAAATTTTATAATTTTACTTGCCGGCAAGTAACTCAAAAAGTATCGAGTTTCCCCTATACACGCTTTGGTGGTAGTTAGTCAATACGTAGCTCTATCAAACGTATTAGGTCTCTTGGACTTACAAACTCCCTGAGCAAGTCAGGAATTAAAAGAAAAAATATTATTTAAAAACAATAAGTTTACTTGCCGACAAATAACTCAAAAAGTTTCGAGTTTCCCCTATACACGCTTTGGTGGTAGTTAGTCAATACCTAGCTCTATCAAACGTATTAGGTCTCTTGGACTTACAAACTCCCTGAGCAAGCCAGGAATTAAAAGAAAAAATATTATTTAAAAACAATAAGTTTACTTGCAGACAAATAACTCAAAAAGTTTCGAGTTTCCCCTATACACGCTCTGGTGGTAGTTAGTCAATACGTAGCTCTATCAAACGTATTAGGTCTCTTGGACTTACAAACTCCCTGAGCAAGTCAGGAATTAAAAGAAAAAATATTATTTAAAAACAATAAGTTTACTTGCCGACAAATAACTCAAAAAGTTTCGAGTTTCCCCTATACACGCTTTGGTGGTAGTTAGTCAATACCTAGCTCTATCAAACGTATTAGGTCTCTTGGACTTACAAACTCCCTGAGCAAGTCAGGAGTTAAAAGAAAAAATATTATTTAAAAACAATAAGTTTACTTGCCGACAAATAACTCAAAAAGTTTCGAGTTTCCCCTATACACGCTTTGGTGGTAGTTAGTCAATACCTAGCTCTATCAAACGTATTAGGTCTCTTGGACTTACAAACTCCCTGAGCAAGTCAGGAGTTAAAAGAAAAAATATTATTTAAAAACAATAAGTTTACTTGCCGACAAATAACTCAAAAAGTTTCGAGTTTCCCCTATACACGCTTTGGTGGTAGTTAGTCAATACCTAGCTCTATCAAACGTATTAGATCTCTTGGACTTACAAACTCCCTGAGCTAGTCAGAAATTAAAAGAAAAAATATTATTTAAAAACAATAAGTTTACTTGCCGACAAATAACTCAAAAAGTTTCGAGTTTCCCCTATACACGCTTTGGTGGTAGTTAGTCAATACGTAGCTCTATCAAACGTATTAGGTCTCTTGGACTTACAAACTCCCTGAGCAAGTCAGGAATTAAAAGAAAAAATATTATTTAAAAACAATAAGTTTACTTGCCGACAAATAACTCAAAAAGTTTCGAGTTTCCCCTATACACGCTTTGGTGGTAGTTAGTCAATATCTAGCTCTATCAAACGTATTAGGTCTCTTGGACTTACAAACTCCCTGAGCAAGTCAGGAGTTAAAAGAAAAAATATTATTTAAAAACAATAAATTTACTTGCCGACAAATAACTCAAAAAGTATCGAGTTTCCCCTATACACGCTTTGGTGGTAGTTAGTCAATACCTAGCTCTTTCAAACGTATTAGGTCTCTTGCACTTACAAACTCCCTGAGCAAGTCAGGAGTTAAAAGAAAAAATATTATTTAAAAACAATAAGTTTACTTGCCGGCTAATAACTGAAAAAGTTTCGAGTTTCCCCTATACACGCTTTGGTGGTAGTTAGTCAATACCTAGCTCTATCAAACGTATTAGGTCTCTTGGACTTACAAACTCCCTGAGCAAGTCAGGAGTTAAAAGAAAAAATATTATTTAAAAACAATAAGTTTACTTGCCGACAAATAACTCAAAAAGTATCGAGTTTCCCCTATACACGCTTTGGTGGTAGTTAGTCAATACCTAGCTCTATCAAACGTATTAGGTCTCTTGGACTTACAAACTCCCTGAGCAAGTCAGGAATTAAAAGAAAAAATATTATTTAAAAACAATAAGTCAAATTAGTAGGCGTAGGTCGGATGCCTGGTCATAAACTAACTCTCAAGATTTGTCACTAGGGGCGCTGCAATCGCGGCCGTTTTCGGTAAAAAGGTTCGTTGAAATGATGGGTTGCCAAATTCGAAATTAGGGCGGCAAACACTATTTTCACGATTTCTTTATTCTTGCAAAGATTCTTGTAGGTAGGTAATGATTATAATTGGCGAGCTATATTTTATTTTGTAACCGAATGAAATGAAATTGTGATGAATACATCAATACTTAGTGGTTTTTAGGTTTTTGGCAAAAGACCATGTTTTGGATTTAGTTTTGTAGTACATTAACTCTGAAATCTAAAAACAGTAATTATTGTTTTTAATCTTTAAGTTAAACTTTAATGGCAGGTTTAGTGGCAAATTCTCTTGTTAAACATTGAAAGTGAACTGAACAATACTGAACATGTACCGGGTGGCCAAATGAAATCGTTAGAACCTTACACCTTTTCGACCAATTAGCACGCTTATAACGTTTCTTCCGTCTAGTTCTGTGGTGCCTACTTAAATTGTAGATAATTATTACCATAAATAAAACGCTTCATCTAAACAAAGGACTTTAATATTTATATAAATTTAATTATTGCTGCTCTGCTTCCTCATCCAGTCGAGGCTGCGGCACTCTGCCGGGCGGGGAGGTAGGGGCGGTGCCCAGGACTTGCCTAATCAAGTATTTTGCAAGAGCGTCTGGAAAAGTATTGTAAGGATTAAGTCATGCAAATCAATTTAAAGTGTTTCTAATTACAGATTGAACACAATTATTTTTAAATGGGAAAATGCACATGATTAACATTATATTAATTTGTATAGGTAATTGATATCCAAACAATATTAGCACACTATTATAAGATTATAAGAGGCAAACATTCGGCCACTATCAAAAGTGAAAAAACGGGCGTGCGCGCCGCCAAGATCTATCACCGGTTCACTTACCAGTGCTGCCAACCTCGAACTTAGGCGAGATGCTAATTATATCATGTTAAACTTAGTTAGGACAGCGTTGCCATTTTTTATGGGCCTCGGTCTATCATGCTAGATGTTCCGGGTTCGATTCCGGTCATAACCGTTTTTGTTTAATAATTTTTTTTTTCAATTTTCTTGCAAAAAGGAAAGTGATACCTGGTTAGCGCTGTTAAATTAAGAAGTTTATATAAATACCTAGCACAAAATAAATATTAAGTTTTTATTTATAAAATGACTCTTTACCCCATAGACGTTAAAAAGAAAAATGTCTATGGTTTACCCATAAAAAATGGCAACGCTGTCCTAACTAAGTTTAACATGATACTTTAGCCGCCACTGCCATCTATTTTATTATGTTACATGGCATTAATAAATTCTATGCCGTGTGCAATAAACATACACTTGTTGCACTAGTTGCATAAAAAACTAATAATTTGTGCATCCGTAACACAAGTAAGTCATGTTTTTTTACAGTTGTACAAAATCGATATTAAGTTCAATACTGTTGGCAACACTAACGTAGTTGGTAGCCCCCCTCACTTTATTTTCTATGTATTTTATCCTTAGATTAGAGAATAGCCCATTCCGGAAGCTATATTAAAGTTAAAGAAAGGGCGTATGCAAGGAGGGGGTTGCTTAGTGCCCCTTAAGTTTGGCAAAATTACCAAATTTGCTAAAGATTAACTTACTCAAATTGTTCTCTGTGGCATCCTCAATGATCATCGAGTTTTCTGACTAAAAACAACAAAATACAATTATGTTTTAGGTAATTTACTAGGACTGGTTCGATACAAATTATTTTAACCATTAAGAAATGTTATACCTCGTCTTGTACTTAGGTTGTTGTCTTATTTCTATTTTATTGTGATTAAGTTATTACTGTTTCGTTAGGATTTATCTATTATAAAATACATGGTGTAGTAAATTTCACATACATCAGTTACAAAACCTATTGTGTTATTAAATACTATACTTGTAGTCTTCCACTCATTCAGCATGAGCCCATGTTCATTTACATAATGGGTAGCTCTGGGCAGTTGGCAACCGTATGGTATTCATGCCATCACAAATTAAGATAATCTTTAAATATTTTTTTATACGTACCGACCAATGTTAAGACTCTGCTAGTCCCTAAATGTACTAAAAGTTCTAATGATTTTCTGCTTAATCGCATACACCTTACCTTTGTCACTGTCATTTGATTAGCGACAAGCCATATATTATATAATAGGCGAGTATATAATAATAAACTCTTTATTTTAACAGTGTGCCAGCATAGAATATAAATAAGAATTAATGTTGTTCCTTTTGTGACCCATAAAATGTCTCGGCATTTTATATACCGTTCATTTCCACCTAAGAAACACACTTGCACATTACCAATAAGCCATGTTGGTGAATAGGTATTAATAAATACAAATAAATCAATAAATAAACTCTTTATTTTAACAGTATGCCAGCATAGAATATAAATAAGAATTAATGTTCCTTTTGTGACCCATAAAATGTCTCAGCATTTTATGTACCGTTCATTTCCACCTAAAAATCACACTTGCACATTAGCAATAAGCCATATCGGTGAATAGGTATTAATAAGTACTAATAAATCAATAAATAAACTCTTTATTTTAACAGTATGCCAGCATAGAATATAAATAAGAATTAATGTTCCTTTTGTGACCCATAAAATGTCTCGGCATTTTATATACCATTTACTTCCACTTTAAAAATCACCCTTGCGGATTAACTAGGCAGAGAAATGAGTTCCAAGAATTTTGGCGCAGTATACAACGGCGACTCTACAAACATAAACAGATAGTGAAACATAAAAACATAACTATATTATTAAATTTAAAATTAACTTACCATTTTTAGCTCTTACACCCTTAAACGCCGAGTTCGGAAAAGGAAATGGCGTTTCCAGTACTTCCTGACAGAAAGCATCAAGAAGTTTAGTTATTTTATTTTGCAGTTTTTTTTGGTTGGTTTTGGAAGCGCGAATTTTAAATAAGTAGTGTAAGGTCTCCATAGTAGCGTTTAAGTTACGTTAACGTTGTCTCGCTGACACGTTTTGTAGCAAATATATCCTATTTGTTGCTATTCACCAATAGATGGCGCTACTTGTGTTCTAAATAATATGATGATTGTTTTTCAGTAATGATATCATTCATTGATATTTTTGGATGTTGTTCCTCTATTATATTCAAAATAAGTAAAGTTTATGGGTGGTCAATAAAATTGGCAATAATAAATTTGGTTCGGTGACGACATACGGCTATTTTATGCCCATTAACATGCGAATGCACTAACAACACTGTTATTTAAATTTAAATATTATGTAACGGATTCATACAAAAGTCTTACAAAGAGGTTAGCGCTGTTGTCACTGTCTCATAAAAATAACATTGAAAGCTGTCAACGCACATAATCTTGTTGTACGACTTTTTTATGAATATAACTGTATTTATTTCCGTTTCCGTCGTCCATCCAAGAAACTAACGGCGGCCAATTCCGGCCAACCAAAGTCTCCATTTTCTTTTCAGCGATCCGACTGAAAGTACGTGTTTGGGGTATTTTCCGGTCGTTTTCTTCATAAAGGTATTTATACTATTTAAAAGGTACACTTATTTGTTTGCAAATACCTACTATTGGCAGGAGTATATTTTATTTAGTTTTATTTATTCATTATTGTTAGATATACATTTTCTACAACATGAAAGCCAGCAAGCATGAAGTAATACTGGACAAGATTCTCACAGCTATTGTTTTTCTGTCTCCTAACATTCAGCCTCCTGAACTGTTTCAACTGGCGCCTTCCAGTAATTTATTTAAGGAGGTTATTTCACTATTAAGTGATCGTAAAATTAGGTACCCGAGTACTGTTTTACAATACTTGAACAGGTATAAAAGTGCAGTTGCATTTTTTCTGCAAAACAATACAGGAGATAAAAAAATTTCTAAGAAAAAGCCACTTAAGGAACTTATTTACAATGCTTTGATCCAATTAAATTTTTCCTCTAAACATTTTTCTTCGTTAAAGTCCAATAATTGTTTTGAAGAAATCTGCAAAATAATCGGCAGACAAAACACCAGGGATAATCAGCGACACATTAGATATTATTGTAAATGTTACGTTAATGAGAAAGTAGACGAGCCGAATTTTACCACGTCGTCCCCTGTCCCATCCATGGATGGGAATATTACCTCATTTTCTCCGTCACCCGTGCATATGAAGTATACTCTAAATAACTTGCATCAAAACAATAATATCCCTAATTTTGTTGAAAGTTCTGGAATAAATTGCATACATTTAGATTCAAATGTTGAAAACGAGGATAGCAACAGTCTCGAACTTTTTGTAGCACCAGAGCAAATAGATCTGCAAATATATACGACCCCTTCTATCCACATTTCCGAACCAAGTGTACACTCTGTCAAAAAACTAGACTTAAGTAGATCTTCTGCTAGTTCCATTCCTTTAATACCAACTCCGGAACAGATCTATGTGCACCCGGAGATCTCTAAATGTTCTTCTTCCTTCAATGACACTATATTACCTTGTGGGAGTATAAACGTTACGGAATTGCCTCCTAGCAACTATAAACAGTGTAATATATTGGAGGGAACCTTTGATATTGCAAGAAATATTTGGAATGTTATGTTTTGTGCTGGTAAACTAGATAAGTATTATTACTCGTACATAAAAAACAGAATTCGCAAATTGGTGAACAATACGTGCATCATCATTTTTAAATCTGTAAGATATAGCAAGAAGGGAATTATAACTATTAACGCAGTTTGTAAACATAATGATTACAAGTGCAAAAGGTTTAGGTTACTTATTAATGAAAATAATCTAGATGTTAACGTTTACAGTTCGTCTAATAACTTTTGTCATAAAAGTAAACTTACCTCTTTTGTTATGGGCGTTGAGAGAGATATCCTCAAACAAAAACTTTTAACCAAAAAACCGAGCCAAAAACGACAAGACATAATAAAGTCAAATACTAAAGTTATTAAGAAAGGGTTAAATTTACAGGAAGTGAAGTCTGATCCAACTTATCGCAAAGTAAGATCAGAAGCCCTAGCCTCATTCGATAGACATTTAAACGATTTATTTGATATTATGTTGATGCAAAAAGATCACTCGGAATATATACATGAAGTTTCAGTCCCATTCTGTATAAAAGTGTTTAGTAGGGAGCAGGTGTATCTCATAGAAAGTCAAAAGGTTAATGACTCTTTACCAATTTTACATTTTGACGCAACTGGCACTGTAGTCAGAAATCCAAAGAACTTAAACAAAAAAAGGATTTATTTATATTCTGGTGTTATTTCGCTAATTTCCACAAATCGAGTTGTTCCTGTATGTGAAATGATTTCAAGTATGCATTATAGTAAAGACATATATCATTTCCTATATAGTTTCAAAACATTTTGTAAAGGCATTAATAAGTGGCCATTGTTTTCATCTGTAGTTAGTGATTTCAGCTTTGCTAATCTGCATGCTATATTGAGAGCATTCAATAATATATCATTGAGATCTTACCTCGAATTAACTTTTGGAATCTGTAATGGTAATGAATTACCTGCCAGTCTTATAACGGTCCATTTGTGTTGTGCGCATTTTCTAAAGTTAATATCTAAAGACGCCAAAAAATGTTACAATGATGTAAACAATGAAAACGTTGTTAAAAATTAGTTAGGAAAATGCATTCAATTGAAAACTATTGAAGATGTTAACGAGTGGGTTTATAATATGAAAATTCTTCTTACTTCTCGTTTTCAAAACGATACAGTAACAACAGCTTTTGAGAGTTTAACAAAGTTGCTGTCAAGCTGTGCGTTTGATGTGAAAAATGTATGTGATGATGATGATGATGACATTGATAATGCACGGTTTAATGAGTTTAATGAAAAATATGAGGTCTTATATAAGTCCAGTCCATTTTATAAACATTTTTATTCTAATGTTGAAAATACCCTCATCCCATCTGATGGTAACGAAAATAATGCCATGTTAAGCCATGAATTTTTTAATATAATTTTAAATAAATACTTACCGTACTTACCCTTATGGTCTGGTGTTATAATTTCGAAGCGTCATTCTGTGGATAGGTTAAGTAATAGTTATATAGAAAACTATTTTGGTAACCTTAAAAGTAATGTGCTTCAATTGCAACAAAATTTAAAAGCCTCAATGTATGTTAGGAAAAGTAGGCAATACGTTCTAGCAAGTTACAAAGAAGTAAAGCTAGATATCCCGAAGTCTGGTCTAACAAGGCAAAAAAGAAAAAATGCAGATGACGAAGAAAATGCTAAAGAGACATGGAATAAAAAAATTAAAAAGGTAAAGACACACTTTGATGGTAGCTTTTTAAAATTACCTGAAGTCACAAAAGTGACAAAAAAAACTGATGTCTCGGAAGCGCTTCCTTCAGAATCTTGCTCGGAATCTTGCATACATTGTGGGTTACAAAATTTAAATGAATCATTAATTGCCTGAAAAATGATAAGTCTGCGACATCTTTGTGAGCAGTATATAAATAACTTTTCTCTTTCCGATGAGCAACGCTCAAAAATAGAGCAAAATACTAGAGAACAACGAAATTGCGCGCTGTGGAAGCAGGAACGTGTCAAACGTATAACCGCTTCCAATTTTGGGAAAATTTTTAAAGAAAAGGACGATATCAAGCGAAATAAACTAGCAATCGATCTTTGCCATTTAAAAGACATCAGTTATATAAAAGCTATTAAACACGGCATCGCTGGGAGAATAATGCAATAGAAAAGTATATAGAGGATTATAATGAAAAAAATAAAAGCAATAATTATTGTCAGTATAAAAAAGCTGGTTTGTTTATACATAAGGATTATCCTTACATTGCAGGTTCTCCCGATGGGTTAGTAAATGATGATGGAATTCTGGAAGTAAAATGTCCATATTCTTTAAAGAACCAAGAAATTGTCTTTTCTAAATTGTCCTACCTTGATGGAACGGGTCAACTTAAATTGACCCATGATTACTATTTTCAAGTTCAAGGGTTACCCGAATTAACGAATAGGTCATGGTGTGATTTTTTTGTTTACACAGGGTGCGACTATATAGTAAAAAGAATTGATAGGAATCCAAAATTTTGGAAAAATATTTTAGTTCCTCTTAAACGTTTTACCTATATTATTTTTTGCCTTTATTGGTAACACCCAAAGAAACGTATTTACCACGTGAACGAATTTGGGAACCGCTTAAGGAAATAAAAATACTGGCTTAGTTAATGACATATATTATTATAAGAAAATTGATCGCACTGCATATTATGTTGGCGCATGTAACCGTTTGAAATCGTATCTGTTTAGAGACATTAATTTCGACGATTTTGATACTTTAACTGGAACTAAATTTTTAGTAGGTAACGTAGTGACTTTAACTATGAACCTAATAGATACTAACAATGTCTTCCAAATTGTTGAAGACTGTATTAGTAGTGCAATTTTTACACCAACATCAACTCAAGAAATGTTGATGTATAAAGCTAAACATTTACATATTACATCAGATATGGTGGCTTTCCCTATATGTTCAAACCAACATTATACTTTAGTATTGGTTGATTTTAAAAATAACACGTTTTCTTTCCTTGATCCACTAGGTGGTGAAAAACGGAAAATAAAGTCAATGTTTGCCATGTTTGAAAATTTTATGAGATACTACAATGAAATCCATGAAACGACTTCTACTAATGTAATGTCTTTGAATACGCTTGACCACTGTGTTCAATCTGATGGATATAATTGCGGAGTTTTTGTTATACATTTCTTTAAAGAAATATTAAATGGTAACATACCCAACGCTCCCTTTAATGCAGATGAATACAGAGTTGAAATTAAAAAGATCATACTCGTGAATTCTGATGACATGACAGAAGTATGTTTGCTTTGTTCTTGGTCAAAGGAAAAGTCTGACACTGTTAGATGCTTGTTCTGTCAAAGGTATTTTCACAAGGAATGTCTTAAAATCATAACGAATTTTATACAAAATGATATGTGCACTTTATGCTACATGTACAATTAATATTATCAGTCAGACTGGAGGCATTTACTACCATGTGTCAGCCTGCTGTACGTCAGTACAGCATAGGCATTTCCCAGCCTGCTCTACGTTAGTATAGCATAGGCATAACATACACACGCACCCATACACACCATCACACATACTTAGGGTGACCATAAGTACTTTTTTTAGTAGGATAGTACTTCCTTTTCAAACACTGTCTACTGTCCTTCTAAGGTTTATTAAACACACCCTAAAGTACTTTTTTTCAAATATACATTAAAGTATGTCCTACTTTTTGTTTAAATCAAGAAACTAAATAATTGCAATAAAAAAACTACGAGAATATCCTATTATGAAATTAAAATCAAGTGTTTTACCATAATATTGTCTATTCCGGAAGTAACCGAAGTGAGCTTGATATTTCTAATAGTGTTTACAGCGGTGCTTAGTCTTTAGAATCCTAAATGGACTTTTTCTTTGTTTAAAAATTATGCTCACCCTACACATACTACACACAATCATAGTCATTTCCCAGCCTGCTGTACGTTAGTACAGCATAGGCATTTCTCAGCCTGCTGTACGCTAGTACAGCATAGGCACCAGCCTGCTGTACGTCAGTACAGCATAGGCATCCCCCAGCCTGCTGTACGTAAGTACAGCATAGGCATTCCCCAGCCTGCTGTACGTTAGTACAGCATAGGCATAAAATACACACACATACTACACCTAATCTCAAAAATTTACTGTTGCAAAGGCTTTCAACTTGAATTTTGTAATTCAATTATTTTCTAATAGATTTTGCAGCAGTAAGTCTAAAATAGGTAATTATTAGAATTAGTGTTTTAGTATTAGAAACGTTACTTTATTTATTGTAAAGCTATTTTGTTAAATTGTGTGCTAACTATTGTAGATATTGTAGGGTGTTGGTACTGTTGTTGTATTACCGGCTTCCTCCCTACTCTGGCAATTTATGGTACACTGAATGGAAATTTATGGGTTGGTGTTTGTTTGGTAGGTTGGGTATTGGGTGGTAGTTTGTCACTTTAATTCATTCATTTTAAACCGCAAAATTAAAACCACTGGTCTTAGCATTGTTCTTGTGGATAGCCATAAATGATAAATAATTCTGTTTATTGTAGATATTAAACACCTGGATGAAACTTATGTCCACTTTGCTCTGTTGAATACTTATCGATACGAAGATAATTGTGGTGCACTGGATGGCAATTTATTACTTGGTAAGCATTTAACTTTTGTTCCGATACTTTGTCTTGTTCCTTAATGTTTTTTTGGATAAACGGCATTATTATATAATTATATATAATGTTTGCCATAAATTACAAAAATTTCAACATTATGTAAGTACAGACATTATTAATAATTTTATTTCATTACTAATTACAAATTTCTTTCTTATTACAGAATTTCTCATAAAACAAATCACAAACAAAAATCTTTCTCTAACAAGATCTAGAATGTCCAAAAGATCCTTTTTATATATCCTGACGTATGATTTTCAAATAACGAATATCTTCCCTTTTTAAATTCGACCACAGATTGACAGTGTCTTTTCATAAACTTTGATTTAAATATAACATTCCACTTTCAATTCCAATTTTAGCATGCTGATTACATTCAATTATTAATATCTGGTCAAAATATTTTTAAATAAAAAAAAGCTCCATCAACGTCATTTTCCACCAACAGTTTTCTCTCTACTGCTAATAATAACTGCAGCACTACTTTGGTCTCCTGAAGATGAAGGTTACTACCTTTGAAACATGTAGAGACAATTTAATTTTAAAATTGAGCCTTTAATAGCTCACTATTAAATTAGTGGAGAAAGACTTTTTGACTTTTTTTCCCCTTTCCCTACAAATAAATATGTTCTATTTCAGATAATTGCACCAGGGTAAATATACCATTATCATAAAGTAAACTATTCCAATGGCCTGTTGTATGACTTAACATATGATTTATTTACTGAAATAAGGACAACGAGAATAGGCCATAAATGTTTTCTTTAAATTGTACATTACTGGTTCCGAAGAAGTACAAGAAGACTGACCTTATCCATGTTTCTTGGTAATTTTGGTTTCAAATAATATTTCTTATTTCCGATGATTTTTTTAAGAACCCCTGACCTACAAGGTTGTTATAATTATTATTTTCATGTATTTATTAATTTATGATTTGTTGTAGATGAAACTTCGCAGTTTACAGTTTCCTAAGTATTGGTGTTTGAAATATTATCGGCAGATGGCGCTACAGATTGGTTAAAAGAGTAGAGAGAGGGAGTATGGTTGGTTGCAGAAGATTGACTGTAAGATTTGGGCTCTTGGTATTATATCCGATAAGTAATGGCTTCGATTATTTTTCTCTCCGATATAAATTATAAATATAATGTAATATAGTGTAAATAAAACAAGTAGTGCGTGTCTTATTTATTCTGGACTTGATTGCTATTATGGAAAACTAAAAACAACACCTTCCCTGACTGATTTTGTTACATTGGAGGTTTCTTGCATTTGTTGTTTGGAGTTTGTAAGTCCAAGAGACCTAATACGTTTGATAGAGCTAGGTATTGACTAACTACCACCAAAGCGTGTATAGGGGAAACTCGAAACTTTTTGAGTTATTTGTCGGCAAGTAAACTTATTGTTTTTAAATAATATTTTTTCTTTTAACTCCTGACTTGCTCAGGGAGTTTGTAAGTCCAAGAGACCTAATACGTTTGATAGAGCTAGGTATTGACTAACTACCACCAAAGCGTGTATAGGGGAAACTCGAAACTTTTTGAGTTATTTGTCGGCAAGTAAACTTATTGTTTTTAAATAATATTTTTTCTTTTAACTCTTGACTTGCTCAGGGAGTTTGTAAGTCCAAGAGACCTAATACGTTTGATAGAGCTAGGTATTGACTAACTACCACCAAAGCGTGTATAGGGGAAACTCGAAACTTTTTGAGTTATTTGTCGGCAAGTAAACTTATTGTTTTTAAATAATATTTTTTCTTTTAACTCCTGACTTGCTCAGGGAGTTTGTAAGTCCAAGAGACCTAATACGTTTGATAGAGCTAGGTATTGACTAACTACCACCAAAGCGTGTATAGGGGAAACTCGAAACTTTTTGAGTTATTTGTCGGCAAGTAAACTTATTGTTTTTAAATAATATTTTTTCTTTTAACTCTTGACTTGCTCAGGGAGTTTGTAAGTCCAAGAGATCTAATACGTTTGATAGAGCTAGGTATTGACTAACTACCACCAAAGCGTGTATAGGGGAAACTCGATACTTTTTGAGTTATTTGTCGGCAAGTAAACTTATTGTTTTTAAATAATATTTTTTCTTTTAACTCCTGACTTGCTCAGGGAGTTTGTAAGTCCAAGAGACCTAATACGTTTGATAGAGCTAGGTATTGACTAACTACCACCAAAGCGTGTATAGGGGAAACTCGAAACTTTTTGAGTTATTTGTCGGCAAGTAAACTTATTGTTTTTAAATAATATTTTTTCTTTTAATTCCTGACTTGCTCAGGGAGTTTGTAAGTCCAAGAGACCTAATACGTTTGATAGAGCTACGTATTGACTAACTACCACCAAAGCGTGTATAGGGGAAACTCGATACTTTTTGAGTTATTTGCCGGCAAGTAAAATTATAAAATTTTATTTCTATCTATTTAAGTTCATTTAGATTGTGGCAGATGTATGACCTACGCCTACTATTATGGTAAACCTTTTTTCGTTTTCATTTTAGGTAGTTTTGCTTACTTTGATGCTTTTATAAGTACTAGACTTTTATTTATGCCACATTTGGCATAATAATATGTAAATCAGTAAATAAAAGATATTTTCAACATTTTATTTCTTTATTTTTGTTTATGGCAGTATATACAATGAGTAAGGATTCTTTGCGGTCCATTTTGCATCCATAACGTCATTGTACTGGCGCATTCGCCATTTTCCATATTATTTTGTGTATAAGTGTTAAATTTTTCCGCTTACAGGTTAGGGGTTTCTTTCTTCCATATGATATATTTATATTATACTATTTTTTCTTCAAAAAGGTGAAAGGATGGCGTAGCCAAAAGACCGCTAGGACTCAATGATGTTATAAAAAAAAACTACGATGATCCGCTTCTTACTTATACATAAAACCGACTGCCATGTAAAGTGGGAGGAGCTAAAAATAGTCCGGGCGCTTTTTTGGTTTTAGTCGCTAACTTTAGTCGCTAGTTTCACACCGGTCAACAACACTTGTGTCATTTCAGTGTGAGAAACGACAAATAGGGCTTCAAAACCCAAAGAATTTATACTAAAACTCATAGAAGAGTGCTCCCTTGAGCTACACAACCTACATACAGAAGGATCCTCCTTACGTTGACCGAAAAGAGGCTTCTCCGGAATTCCTTTAGATCAAATCCTAAACAACTTTTCGAACGTCCTGCTGTACCGAAACAAAGTGGATAGATGAAAAACGAAGAGAGAAGGGTGATACAGAGGTCAGTTGACAAGAAGGTGGGACTAGTTCTAGAACTAGAACTAGAAGCCAAAGGACAATGCCCTATTGCCAGGGTATCGGCACTCTTTAGTTTATACACTCGGAGCATATCTAGTGTTTAGTAAGTTACATGTTAAAAATTGGTAAGCGTCTCTGCTTTACTCAATCATTACGAGGCCTAATTAAAAGCTTCGGGCCACAAAACAAACAAAGCAAGATCATTGACTTATTTTAGGCTAAACCAGGGACTTCGGCCAAAAGCCCCAGTAGTTGTTATGGCAAACTACCACGCCAAAACAGGCAGGAAACCTGGAATAAAATAACCAACAAGAAAACGAACTTAATGACCAAACTCAAGCCATCAGGACGGTATTTATTCGGTAAGATAAAACTGAGGAATCAACCACTATGCTGTAAGTAACATATATACATAAAATGTAAGGGGATGGCAGTGTAATAATTATAGAGTTAAAAGTTATTACACACTAGTGCATTCTTGAATATTTTTACACTATACACTTTTATTTTAATACGAAAATTACACGTTACACAACCATCTGCAGTGCTATTTTAAAGATTCTAGTTTTCGTTGTAGTAACTATATAATATAGTTACTTTGATACAGGGGTAGGTAAAAAGGATCGCATTTGGTCTACTTGCCAGGTTCGTGTGCCTCCCCTCACCTACTACTACTACTACTACTACTTTGATACAACATGTATGGTTAGGTTAACCATACAAGAAAACAAATTTTACGTACGATATAGTTACTACTACCATACGGCAGGGCTATTTTAATAATGATAGTATGTTAAACCTTTATTACAATATACTTACAGTCACTACATAAAATAGTTAATCGTATGGCTTGTATAGTCATGGTTACTATACGCAGCAAATATTATTACAATACTTTATAGGAACACTGACAATATGCTACAAGTTAGTTAGCTATGCCGTATTGTCATCTTAGCGGTAAAGCATTGTTTCTTTAGCGGTAAGTTATATCGTAAAAAGTAGCGATAACATGTTGTTACAATAACAAGGGAAATTTAACAATTCGTATATTGATCTGATAACAGTATAAATCGCTGTGCCTATACTAATCGTACGGAATTGTTAAATTGACGATATATATTTTTATTCCCTATAAACACACTATGTCCACTGGACATCCGTTTTAGGTCCATAATAAGTCCGGGATGTCCATGGATTAAAATCAGATATCCATTGGATGCCCCGCAAACGCATGTCCAATGGATAATTACTTATTTTAGTCCGTCGGATGTCCAGTTTGGGTCAGTTAAAAGATAGATTAGTTTGGACATCAATAGTATTCCATTGGACAACCAGAAATCGTATCTTACCGAACAGACCACATCTGATGATGTCAAAAGATGAGGTTACTTTGTGTTCAAATTCTTTTTTCGCGACCTTCGCGACATTCGAGAACACAGAAACCGTAAAATCATAGACATATTATAAATTCTATGGGTAAAATCAATTTGGCGACGCGGTATTTTGAATTTGGCGCAAACGTGTTCCGATTTCCGTCATTTGTCAATTTTTGTGAGCTTGCCAGCAAACAGCGCGTGCGTGTGTTTAATTTGTTTTTTGGGACCGGACTGAGGTAAAAAAAACTGCAAAAAGTAAGTAACAAGTAGTTTATTTTTAAAACGAACTGTTTCTTTTTATGATTAGCCATGTTTATTAGTTATATTAAGTAGTATCTGTAGTATTGAGCGGTGTTTTGGCAATTTGAGGTTATATAAGTTCTTAACTCGGTTCTTAATTGAGGCTTTTCCTTTTAGACCCTTTCATCAAAATGATTGGCACTGTGAATAATCGTAAAAGAGCTCTCAATAAGTATTATAAAAAAGTGAAAACCAGTACTTCCACTTTGCTCCCTGACAATATTTTTTCTCAAACACAAAATAGGTCTTCCGAGAGGTCTTCCTTAAATGTTGAGTTAAATAACTTGCAATCAGAATCTCAAGGATTATCTGTTGAAAGACTCGATTGTTCTTTACATCACGACATATTAGAGCCTGATAGTAGTTCAAGCACTGGTTTATCAGGTACGAGCTTAAATACAGGGAACAGCAGTTTCTCAGATGTTGAAGAACCAAGTTATATCCAGGATGCTAATAATTCTTTTTCAAATACAGTTCATTAAGGTTCTTCTTTGTCTATAAATCTAGCAAATTGGTCTGTTAAACATAGTATTACTCTAACGGCCTTATCAGACCTGTTATTAATTTTATCAAGTTATTTTACTGAACTTCCAAAAGATGCCCGAACACTGCTAAAAACTCCAAGAAATACCAGTATGCATTTAAGAAATATTGAACCAGGTTGCTATTATCATTTTGGTTTTCAATGGTGTCTTGAACAACTTATTAAAATTTCTGAAATACCAATCAGAAGCAACCAAATTTTAGAAGTTTCTCTTAACATAGATGGACTGCCCTTGTCTAAAAGTTCAAGCAGTCAGCTATGGCCCATTATGTGCAATTTATTTTGTAATAAAAATGCTGTTGAAGTCATCGGTATTTACCATGGGAGTGATAAACCTAAATGTGCAAATGATTTTTTGGAAGAATTTGTCAGTGAAGCTATATCTATTCTACAAAATGGATTTATCTTTAATGGAGAAAAGTGTTTTATAAATATCAGAGCTTTTATATGTGATGTCCCAGCCAAAGCTTTTATAAAGTATACACGAGGACATAGTGGGTACATGTCATGTTCGAAATGTCACATCGAGGGAATATTTAAAGATGGAAGAATTTGTTTTCCTGGAATAAACAATTTATTGATGAGGAATGATGAACAGTTTCGAGTTAAAGAGCAGGAAAATCATCATACGGGGACATCACTCTTAGAAACTCTTCCGGGAATAGACATGATTAAGTCGTTTCCGTTAGACCCTATGCACCTTGTTTACTTAGGTGTTGTAAAAAAATTAATTGTTAATCTATGGCTATCTGGGAAACCACCCTATAAACTATCAACTCGACAAGAAAATAATATATCAATATTGTTAAAAAAGTATAAAGATCAACTTCCAAAGGAGTTTACCCGTAAGCCTAGAAGTCTCAAAGAAGCCAAACGCTGGAAAGCGACCGAATTTAGGTTATTTTTGTATTACGTTGGACCTATCGTTTTAAAAGGGAACATAAATAATGATGTATATTTAAATTTTCTATGTTTACATGTTTCGATGGTAATACTCTCAAAATACAAATCTAATGAGGATATTACATATGCTTCAGAATTGCTAACATATTTTGTAAGAACCTTTAGTACTTTATATGGACCTCAAAATATTTCACATAATATTCACAATTTGCTTCACATCTGTGATGATGTTCATATTTTTGGTAGCATAGAAAATTTTACTGCGTTTCCTTTTGAAAATCATATGCAGTATTTTAAAAAGTTTGTAAGGAAAGGTGAACAACCTTTGCAACAAATTGTTCATAGAATTAAGGAATATAATATGTTTAATAATAATAAGAAAGCATGTACAACATATCCAAACCTTTTGCAGGAGCATTTTAATGGACCACGGTTATTAAGTTTAAGCATTAATAGACAGTATAAAGGCATACAATTTCAAAATTTTCTTTTAACAACAGAGAAGCCAAATAATTGCTGTGCTCTTAGTGATGGTAGCATTGTTAGTATAAAAAATATTGTAAAGCTTAACAATAACGACATCATGATTATTGCACACAAATTTTGTACAGCTGAAGATTTTTTCATCTTACCATGCCCCTCTTCTAATTATGACATCTTTATAGTGAGTAATGAAGGAGATCTTCAATCATGGAACATAGATAGCATTTCCTATAAATGTGTGATTTTAGAATACAAAGATAAACATGTTATATATCCTTTATTACATACTTCCTAAGCTAAATCGATACTAATATCTTTTTGGCCATCTACTAAACTTCTGTTTTTTATAGACGGTTACTTAAGAGTACCTACTAAAAAATGAATGTTAACTTTTATATAAAAGTTTAGTTTATTCAAATTTATTCAACTTTAATTAGCCTAATTTTTGCTTGCTTTTTAACTCGAGTACGTATTATATGTGAACAAATATGGCTTTACTTTCTTAAAGTAATGACAACAAGAAATGTATTTTAAGATGCTATAATATAGACTAATATTATCATAAAACATCATTACAGGATATTTAACAGGGCAATATATTAGTAGGTACCTATGTGTTATTACTAAAAAGTTTACCCATATGGTTTAGGAATTATCTAAAAATGACTGAAGGAAAAAAAATAAGCTGGACCATAGTAAGATTTATCAATGAAGATTCAGTGGAGGCGGTACCAACCACATGGATTACATCAAATAATATGTGCTTTTGGCCCAATTTTACCCAAGATAAAATTATTGCTGCAATAAGAAAACATGAAACCCCTAATACTGATTGGCCTCGGCATCTGATTTCATTGTTTAGAAATGGTACATTTGGTAAGAATTAAATTTGAATTTAATAACTCACAGAACTAACTATGGGCTGTGTGCTTTTATTGATCAAATGGTTCACAATTACAAAATGCTTTCTTTTCTGATGTTGAAATTTTTATTTTTGTTCGCGCCCTACCCTAAAGAGAAGGTTAAATAACAATTAATATTATTGTTCAGAACATTAAGATATCTGTTGTTCATTATTACTGTGTAGGTATTGTATCGCCAGAAAGTTTTATAATGTTTTTATGCTTATTTACCTATATTTATGTCTTTACTAATTGTCTATTATCTACGCTTTGTACCATATTACAATGTATTATTTTTGTAGTGTACTTCTAATATTAAATAAATAAATGATATTCTTATCTCATTTAACAAATAATTTATAAATATACTTGAGTACCTAGATATTTTTTGTGTTTTAGATAGTTATGCTACAGCTAGATTAAGAACAAAAATAGCTGAATACAGAAGTGACCTAAACGAATCGGAAGATAATATTAACACCAGAAAGGCAAGACATTTTAAAAAGCATTCCAGCTCCGAAAGTGAAGTGGAAGAAACTCTTCTTCCCAGGCCACCAGTTTTCAAGAAGAAAAACAAACCCACAGGTAAATGCAATAAATTATTTTTAACATTTATTTATTAGGAGATAAATTGAAAAATAATTACTAATAAAATTGACCACCCTAAAATACTTTTTTAAAAATTACTTGTTAAATAATGTTTGTTGTTAGCAGGAGAATTATCTCAACAAACAGAAAACAATAACTTTCCAGATCCAAATGTGGACGATGGAACTTCAAACCAACGAGGAGACCAAACAAGGTCATTAGTTGATATTGGTATGTACCTACTGATTAGTTATAGTTACAAACCTAAATTTATTAAGTGCCTAAATCCTAAAAAAGAAATATGTATATTTCACTTAAAGAATATTGTAAGTATATACACCCTACATTAAAAATATATTTAGCGAAAGCAAACAACAGATCTTTTAAGATTATACTATTTTTCTACAACATTGGAGGTAGTAAAATTTATATCACTTAGAAAAATTGCATAATCAGATTTTTTTTTAGATCTAAGAAAAGAGGTGACATTGCTTAAATTGGAAATCGAACAGCTAAAAACAGTCACTGTAGACAATATGAGGGTCCTTAAAAAGAAAATTGATTTATTAACAACCGTCGTTACTGAGACAATGGGAGATATGAAACAGTTGGCACAAAAAATAAACCATAAGGAAGATACTGGTCAGGTTGATGACAAAATTTTTACAAAATTTAACATGCCAATTGAATCGGTTGAGGAACTGATTGGTTTCGAAGATTATTTAAAAGAGGAATCAAATTTCAAATCAGCCGTAAGTGAATTTAAACTGTTTTATACAAGATGTATTTTGCATTATTACCATATTTTTTAAATTTATTTTTAGGTCTTAGAAGTATCAAACATTGGTGGCGACTGTATTTATGATTTCGTAAAGAGAGTTTTAGGAATGCTGATAAAAGATAACTTAGCACAACAGTATACATGGTTTGGAACCAAAGACAAGGAGGCATTCCAGAAATTTAAATTAGCAGAACTTTTGTTTGGTAAGTAATTTTAACATTTTTTAACACTTATCTGATTGACGGACGATGTCACATGACAGTAACTTATAAAAGTTATATACCATTGGTTACAGTTGCGGGAATTAACGCCATTTCGTTAGACCCTAGCACCAGCCAATGATACGGTGAAACGCGTCTGGGCATGGATCTGATGAAAGGGAAGTAGACAAACAAATTAGAAATTTAATATACCTACATTTCTTAAACTGTCATAAATAAACTGTTGGAATACTTATCAGACTTATTGAGGGAGCTAAAAAGATAATATGTGTCATATTATGCATATTATTAAATATGATTTACGAATGTTTTTTTTTAATATTAGCATTTTCCTGATCTATGTAATATTGTGCAAATTGCCTCAAACATCACTGAAGTAAAATTTACAATAAACTAAAATTGTTGCCAAAAGAAGTACATAAGTGGCTTATTACAGCATTTTAAAATAATCCGTTGATTTCAGCCGCTGGTGAGAAAAGCTATTTGAAAGCGGATAGGAAGTCGATAGAGAATGCTGCAAGGAAGTACTTGCGCCGAGCTAAGGAAAGGTGGGAAGGAAAGACAAAGGCAAAAGCAAATGACCGGGCATAAACCATTATTTTGTGTGCCTAACTTGTTCCTAACTTTATTATATGAATCATTAATATATGGGATTCCTTAAATAATGAGGGTGTTTCATTTTTAAAAACACAATTTTATTATTTGATGTTTGATGATATTAATTTGTAATATAAGTTGTCCATTGGACATCAAAAGTGGTCCAGTGGGCATCTATAAACTGTCCAAATGGATCCCAAATGGCATCCATGGCAGTATTTCGGAGATTATAACAAGTGTCCAGTTGGTGTCCAGATTGAATCTGCCGACGCATGTCCATTTTGTCAGCCATGTTAATATCCAGTGGATGTCCATTGGACACAGCATTGCCAATTTCAGATGTCCGTTGGACATCTAATTGGTCCGAAATGGATGTCCAGTGGACAGAAGTGTGTTATTAGGGTTGTAACAGTATAATTTTCAATTAATTTAATAATTCAAATGATATTGCGGATGCGTTTGCCTCTCATTTTCAGTCCTGTTATTCTAATCACGATGACATAGATTTAACGGGCAATCGCCCTGTCGAATTCTCTACTATGCTGTCATTTCATATTTTTTCCACCGAGCAAATTAGCGCGAAATTGTCGTCCTTGGATGTTTCCAAAAAAGCTAGTGCCGATGGTATTCCACCTTTGTTACTGAAATCTTGTTGCAACTCTCTTGTAAACCCATTAAAATCCCTATTTCAAAAATCGATGGACGCTGGTTACTTTCCTTTAACGTGGAAAAATTCAAGTCTTCTTCCTATTTTTAAATCGGGTGATAGGTCGATTGTGAGTAATTACCGTGGTATCTCACGTCTCTCCGCCATACCTAAGCTTTTTGAGTCAGTTCTTACTGATGAAATTTTTAATACATATAAAGGTTATATTATACCTGAGCAGCATGGTTTTTACAAGAATCGTTCCACTTGCACTAACCTAGCAGTCTATCAGAACTTCCTTATATCATCCGTTGAGGAGGGCTATCAGGTTGACAGTGTTTACACCGATCTATCTAAGGCATTCGACAGTGTCTGTCATATTTTACTGATCAAGAAACTGTCTGAGATTGGAGTATCTGGTAATTACATTAAATTAATTAAATCCTACCTTTCTCTGCGTCGTCAACGTGTTATCGTTTGTGGTTTCTTCTCTCGTTATATATCCGTGACCTCTGGCGTTCCCCAGGGTTCGCATTTGGGTCCTGTGCTCTTTATATTATTTATTAATGATGTCCTTTCGTGCTATAAATCATCCCAGTGCCTCCCGTACGCCGATGACCTCAAGCTCTTCAGTGCAGTGGGTCCCGGTTCTGTTGGCTTACAGTCTGATCTTGATAGTTTTGTTAATTGGTGTGAATCTAACTACTTGTCTATTAATATCTCTAAATGTAGATCAATTAGTTTTCACAAACGTCGTAATCCATTGGGCCACACTTATACCATTGATAACACAACAATTGAAAAGGTGTCATCAATTAACGATCTTGGAATAATATTTGATACAGACCTAACATTTAATTTACACATAGACAGCATTGTTCATTGAAGAAATTCTAAGCATATTAGTGATACAAAAGCAATAACTTGTTTATACAATTGTCTAGTTCGTAGCTTGTTAGAGTACTGTTCTGTAATCTGGGCACCTCGTTACAATTGTCATGTACAAAGACTCGAAAAAGTTCAAAGTAAATTTCTAAAATATTTATTGTACAAATTTCACTTTCCTTTTAGCAACATCCCTTATGACACTAGATTCCTGCTTTGCGGGGTCAATAGCCTTGAGTGTCGTCGAAGGAATGCATATCTTTTATTTCTCCATAAGGTTCTTAACGGCGGTATTGATTGCACCTGCCGTTTAAATTTAATTGTGTTCTTAGTTCCAGCAAGACGTACAAGGCAAACACAGTTATTTTACGAGCGATATCACAGAACTAACTATGGCTTTAATGCATTTGTCGATCGTTTACTGCACAATTACAACAATTTTTTCACTGATTGTGATATTTTCTCTGATAGTTTGGCTTCGGTGAAGAGAATGTTGAGTACCCTGTCATTGTAATTGTAACTTTACCTTTACTGTAGTAAGACTAAGCCTTTTGTTTTTTTTTTTCTTTTATTGTTTTGATATGTTGCCTTTGTGTTATATTGTTGTACCATTTAGAATATTTTATTCTGCAGTGTACCAGGACTATAAATAAATAAATAAATAAATATAAACTAATGAAGTTGTATATTTTATATATCATGAAGGCATTGCTAAAAAGGGGCCCAATGAAATGGGCTTATTTCTCGCAGAATACATTGATAAATACGTATCTAAAACTGTGACAGAACTCCACATTTTTAGTGACAACTATCCGGACCAAAATAAAAATAATACCATGATAAGAATGTACCTCTACTTAACAGATTCTGGTAGATTTGATAAAATTGAGCAACACTTTTCTATTAGAGGTTATTCTTTTTTACCCTGCGATAGAGATTTTGGCTTGGTTAAGAGGGCACTAAAAAAAGTTGATAGAGTTTCCACTCTTCATCAATATGTCGAAATTTTAGCCTCGTGTTCCTCGAAACAGAGCATAAAGGTACATGTAATAGATGGAGAAAACATTATAAGTTTTAAAGACTGGTGGCTAAAACAATATAAAAAAACAGCGATTTCAACCGAAACGTCGCAGCGAGGGATTCCAAGAAACCAGAAGGTACATTTTAACATAAGCCAGTTCCATCACTTTTCTTACGGAAGTCAAACAGGTACTGTTGTGACAAGTGAGTTTATTAACAGTAGGGTAAAGCACAACTTTGTTTAAAACTAGCTCTCACTTTAAAGCATCCTGAGGAAACAACAAACCCATTTGGTAAAGTTCCTATTAAAGCCGATAAAATGGATCACATAAAAAAATCGGCGGTGTATATCGATGATCACGGAAGTACTACTTCATTTTGGCAAGACATATTTCAATAGCCTACTCTACAATAAGGTCTTTTGAACTGTTTTTATTTTATTTAAGTGCATTATTTGTTTCGTTAATAAAAATTTTTTACTAAAAACACATTTTCTTTCTTTACCCTGGAAGTTGATTGCAGAAAGGATACATGTTATAAATTTTGAAATTGATTTTTTCATATTATATTCCATTAATAAGTCAAAATATAACACTAAACAGTATAATAGAGTATCCCTTTAAAGATATGATACCTACTCTTAATAACTAAACAACGAAATTTTAAACAAACACATTTTGTTGTTTTACTCAAAACTGTCAATTTGTGACATGTACCCTTTCTGCAATAAGGGATTCAGTTGTTCACTCTTACCTGGGAGGACTACTCAAAGCAGTTTCTAGATTACTTTTAGGCATGTAAGGCCGATTCGTGGGTGCTTGGGGGGTTTATTTTGCCCGTTTGTGGTCATTCAGGGCTATTGTCACTCTAATTTGGCTGACATAAACACACAGCACAAAGAATCCTAGTTGTAACTAAGAAAACCTCCAAACTTACATGTTATTTCCTCGAACACACCTTTGTAAAGTTATTATTTATTTTCAGAGTGGGCCTACCTGTTCATGACTAAAACCAGAAGGTATGGTGGTGTCCCAGTGTCTCAAGAACACTATGGCGAGTGTATTTTGCTGGGTTCTTTTTAAATGAGGGGCTCGAAAAGCCGAATTTGTATTCAATGTTTACATCCCTTTTCACAACTGATCTGTGACTTTGTTGGTATATAATTGATACCAGAAGGGAGTGGTAGATAGCTTATTCTTCGATTTTTCCCTGGAATGTTGTATTACAGTGTTCGTACTGAGGGTTTTCTTTAATTTTCCCGTAAAAATCTTTAATATTGACGGGGCTAAAATGTCAGTAACGTCTTGGCACAGCTGTCAAGTTCGGATTTGGATCGCGGGTGTCTTTGTTTATTACGTTACTAGGTGGTCGAGTAATTGCTTCAGCACGTCAAAACACCAGTTGATCGACAGCCAGTCCAGTGAGTGCACGAATTATATCACCCCTAAACCTAGGATTAGATGACACTATCAAGAACTACCTAAACTGCCGAATCAGCATCAGCAGACGAAGCAGAGAGGATATGCTTGTTCCCAAGAAGAATATCATTCAGTCGGGTTTTTATTGTCACGATAACAACACATATTTTTGTAAAAGTTAGTTTTAACAAATAAAATTGTTTTTAAAAACTTAAATCTCGTTAATCAAGATTTAATTGGCGCAGTCGTGCGTATTTTTGGAATTGATCGTATCGAACGATCGATTTTCGTGTCAACGATTAACCGAAAAATCGAACTTGTTGGTGACTTTGTTGTGCGGAGGTGTTTGGTGGAGTGACGTCATAATCTATTGAAGAGGAGTCGCCCAGTCTATCGCAGACCTATCAGACCACCCAGGCAAGACATCATCGAAGATTGGAACCAAATTGTCCAATTTTGCAAGAATCCAAGTTTGGGAAGGACCACATTGCCGACCTAAGACAAGGGTTTTTTATAGAGATAATGCTGAAGGCCATCGTTGTTATTCTTATGTAAGTGCAATTTAATGTCTGTAGAAAACATAACCGATTTTCTTAAAAATTTGACAATTGACAATAACCCTTCAACCGACTCTCAAATTTTTATTGAAAATCCGGTATCAATTGAATCTATAACCGAATCAATTAATAATACTGATAAAGGAATTACCAATCACTTAAACGTAATTGAAATGTCTAGATTTAGTTCCGAACATCTAAAATGCGTACCTGATTTCGATGGAAATCCCAATGACCTTAATAGGTATATATCTGTTTGTGATTCCTTAATAAATGAGTTCTATGATCGGAATAATCCAACGACTTTTCAAAATGTCTATTTAATAAACTCTTTAATTGCAAAACTATCAGGAAATGCAAAACTGGTAGTAAATATTCAAAATGTATCTACCTGGAAAGATGTGCGTGATACACTTACACGCAACTTTTCAGATCAAAGAGACGAAACATGCTTAAATAGAGATTTGGTTATGATGCGGCAAAATTCTGCGGAAAAACCGCAACAATTTTATGATAGGGTTTTAAATATTTTAAATCTTTTGTGTGCGTACGTAGATCTGCATGAAAGCAGTAGCGCTAATAAAAATTTAAAACGCACGTTGTACCAAAATTTGGCATTAAGAACATTTTTGTCAGGGTTACGGGAACCTTTAGGTACTACAATTAGGTGCATGAAACCAAGTGACCTTAGTGAGGCTCTTCAAGTCGTTTTACAGGAAGATAATGTCCACTATTTTCAAAATTTGAACCCAAAAATTATATCTAGACCCGGTCCCATTCAACCTAGACCAGAACTAACATCGAGAATAGTGCGTAACACTCCGATCTATTTTAATAGCAATACCCCCAATAACTTCTTCAGAAGTCAAGCGCAAAATAGGTTTCCGTCGCAACCGATTGCAATCCAACCCAGAATAAATACTCAACCACAAAAATATTTTACGAATTCCCAAGTTTTTAGGCAACCACAGCAAAATCAAAATAAAAATGTTTTTAAACCAAACCCGAATAAAACATTCCCCAAACCTACGCCTATGAGCGTATCTACCCGAAATACAACGAATTTCGCGCAAAACCGTCCATCGACATCATATTATCAACAACCCCAACAACGTAATTGGGTTGCTGAAGAACTATTTTATGCACAAACAGACGAAATGGAGCCAGAAAACACAAACTATGACCTAGGACAACAAGACGAGCAATATTTTCTCGATGATCAAACAAATCAATATTTTGCTGAAGACTCGAGAAATGTTCAATCACTAAACGAAGATAATAATTACGATGATGAAAGTCAACAGGGAAATTTTCATTTAACCCATACCAACAAAGATCCAACGTAGAGACCGAGACTTCACCACCTATAATTTCTCTTAATAACACTAATTCTAGCGAACTTTCATACATAACTTTTCCCGAATATGACATTAAAATACTAATAGACTCTGGCTCAACAAAATCGTTTATTGACCCCCAAATTGCATTTAAATATTTTCCAAATTTAATTAGGGATGACCCATTTATTGTTTCGACAGTTTTTCAAAAGTCGGCTCATAAATATAGCACCCTTATACCCGCGAAGCCATAACAACAATTTTAAATAATACCACCAATGCGATTACTCTGGATTTCTCAGAACCCATATTAGTTGAAAATTTTAATGAAAATAACATTCAACAAATTTACCTAAATAATTTTGACGAATCACCAAAACAAAAAATTGATTTCTCTAAATTTCGTACAGACCATTTAAACAACGAAGAAAAACGCCAGATTCTTGACCTGCTTAATGAGTATTCCGATATTTTCTATGACGAAAATACGTCCCTGACCTTTACCAACAAAATTAAGCATCAGATTCGCACTTCAGACGAGGTACCCATATACACCAAATCATACAGATACCCGTACATTCACAAGCAGGAAGTCGAAGGTCAAATAAAGAAGATGCTGGACCAAAAGATAGTCAGACCCAGTCATTCACCCTGGAGCTCACCAATTTGGGTAGTCCCAAAAAAGGCAGACGCGTCTGGAAAACAAAAATGGAGAGTCGTGGTCGACTATAGAAAATTGAACGAGAAATCCTTGGATGATCGCTATTGCCTTCCAAACATTAGTGATATACTCGACAAACTTGGCAAGTGTCAGTATTTCACTACGCTAGACCTGGCAAGTGGATTCCACCAGATTGAAATGGATGAGAAGGACATCGAAAAAACCGCTTTTAGTACCGAATTTGGGCACTATGAATATCTGCGTATGCCCTTCGGGTTAAAAAATGCTCCTGCGACGTTCCAACGCGTCATGGACAATATTTTACGTGGGATGCAAAACGAAAAATGTGCAGTGTACCTAGATGATATTATTATATTCTCTACGTCATTGCAAGAACACATCGAACGATTAAAATCTGTTTTCGAACGACTTAGGGAATCCAATTTCAAAATACAGCTCGATAAGTCCGAGTTTTTAAGAAAAGAGGTGGCTTATCTAGGACACGTAGTTACACCTGATGGGGTTAAGCCTAACCCGGATAACATAAAAGCGATTAAAAAATACCCTATACCTTCAACCACGAAACAAATTAAAGGTTTTCTTGGCTTATTAGGTTATTACAGACGTTTTATAAACAACTTTGCTAAAATCACAAAACCGTTGACAAAGTGCTTAAAGAAGGGAGCTAAGATCGAACATAACCCAGAATTCGTATCATGTTTCGAAACCTGCAAAAATTTACTAATAAACGAACCCATTCTACAGTATCCCGATTTTACCAAAACGTTCAATTTAACTTGCGACGCCAGCAACGTAGCAATTGGTTGTGTATTGTCACAAGGACCTATCGGTCATGATCGACCAATAGCATATGCCTCGAGAACATTAAATGACTCCGAACAAAACTATGCCACTATTGAGAAAGAATTATTGGCAATAGTTTGGGCCACCAAGTATTTTCGGCCATATTTATTTGGACGAAAATTTAACATCATTACAGACCATAAGCCCCTCCAATGGCTTTTTTCTTTAAAGGACCCTAATTCAAAAATGCTACGCTGGAGAATAAAATTAGAGGAGTATGACTACAATATTATATATAAAAAAGGAACCCTAAATCAGAATGCAGATGCACTTTCACGAATAGAGATACATACAAAGGAGATTAATACCGATTTCGAAAAATTGGATAAAATAATATCAGATAGTAATAATCAAAATCAAACCAAAATTACGGATATCGAACAATTAGATCAAATTCTTACATCTAATACCCAACAAAATAGAGAAAACAATGATAACGCGTCACTGATTGTGCACACCGATGACGAACAAAATATCGAGGACACAGACCTTAATGATAACCCTGACCTACCTCTCGATGAAAATGCTACAGTGCATTCAAATGCCGAACAAAATCCCGTAGTAGGAATTCCCATATCTGAATGTGCAGTTAATTATGGTAGTAATCAAATAATTGTCACTTCTGTTTTACACTCCCCTACCAAACCTAAGATCACCATTCTGTTTGAGAAGAAAAAACGTATAACAGTACAAATATCAGAAAATAATTTTGAAGAAGACGTTATTAATTTTGTTAGGGATTATATTTCTCCTGATATCCAATACCATATTTATTTTTCAGAACCAAATATGTATGAACCATTTTCGACAACACTGCAAAGATATTTTAAATGGCCATCTATTAAATTTAAACGTTGCTTGAAAAAGTTAATTGATGTTACACACAAAAATGACATAAGCGAAATAATTAGAAATTACCACGAAAGCAAGAGCAATCATCGCGGAATAGATGAAACATACTTAAGAATTAAAGAAAAATATTATTGGCCAAATACAAAAAAGGCGATACAAACATATATCAATGAATGTGAAATTTGCCAGCAAAGCAAGTACGAGCGTAACCCAGTTAGAATTAAAATGAACGTCACACCCACGGCATCAAAACCATTCGACATTGTCCATTTGGATACATTTACCTTTGAACAATCAAAATTTTTAACTATAGTCGACAGCTTTTCTAAATATGCGCAGGCGTACCCAATCACGTCAGTAAGTGGTACAGAAATAGCCGATAATTTAATAAGGTATTTTTCACACCACCGTGTACCATCTCAGATAATTTGCGATAACGGAACGGAATTCAAAAACTCTTTAATAACCGAGCTATTAGGCTTACACAAAATTAAAATTCATTTTATCTCACCAAACCACCCCCAATCCAATGGATTGTGTGAACGCTTTCACTCTACGATTATCGAACATATTAGACTTCTTAATACACAAGGTTTTTCTAAAACTCCTATTAATATGAAAATGTTATATGCCATACTAGCCTATAATAATTCCTTGCATTCTGTAACAAAAATTAAGCCTATTGATGTTATAAATGGGCATATTTCCACAAATGACCCATTTAACCTAGAAATAGAAAAAATCTTACTCAACGACTATGTTAACGAACATCGGGAAAAAGCAAAAATCATTTATTCAAAGATAAATTCTGATATTATAGGAAACAAAGAACGAACTATTGAAAAAAGGAACCAAAATCGCGATGACCCCGAAATTTTCCAACCCCAAAATCAAGTTTTTGTAAAGAAACATACTCGTCAGAAAAATTCAAATAAATTTCAGAAACCAACTAAATTAAAAAGTACTAATCCTCAGAGGAAAACAGTATCTACTGAAGAACAAACAAAATTACATATGGATAATCTAAAAAGGCCTCTTAGGAAGACCTTCTCTTTCGATTAGTAAAATAGGGCTTTCATTTTCAGATTTTCTGGAACTCTCGGATTCCAAGAAACCATCTCCATACGAAAACTTGACAACAACCCTGGACTCGTACCTCTTAAATTAGGAACCACAAAAATAGAACATTATGCGCATGAACTTATACACTATTATGATTTAAATCCGATATTAATCGAAGTTACCAAATTAAACGATCGAACTAGCCTTCTAATTGACTTAATTAATGTAAATAAAAATAGTGCCTTTGATGCCTCCAACTATTTGAAAATATTAAAATTCATCCGGGATAAAGTTGAAACAAAACTAGGTGAACTTTTACCACAGCCTATGCGCGTGAAACGAGGTTTAATAAACGGCTTAGGTTCTATCTTCAAATCAATTTCCGGAAATTTAGATTACGCAGACGGAGAACGATACGATAAGTTGATTCAAGAATTGCAGAGTAACCAAATCAATATAGCTAATAATATTAAAAACCAAAATACATTATCAGTTGCTCTTATTGATAAATTTAACAAAACTATTCAACAAATCAATCATAATGAAAAATTATTGGAAACACGGTTATTTCAAATTTCTTTAATTATAGGAAACCAGACATACCGTGAGAACTCTTTGTTTATTATGGATCTCATGAATCAGATTACCAACATGTACGAAATCCTAAACTCTATTTTGCAAGACATAGAAAATTCTGTTTCTTTCTCACAGTTACAAATTATGCATCCCAGCATAATGAAAACTGCTGATCTTTTCTACGAACTTAAAATCTTAGAAACTCATTTAAATAAAGATCAACTTCCAGTCGAATTAGCTTTAAAGAATATACCTATCTATTTAAAGTTAATAAAAATCAATAGTTTTATTTTAAATAATAAAATAGTCTTCATATTACATATTCCAATTACATACCCCGAAAATTTTAATTATTATCATTTATTCTCTACCCCTATATTTTTTGAGAGTCAGTTTAAGGCGATAATTCCGCGAAATAAATTCTTAGCTAAAAATAAATTGCACTATGCATTTGTAAGCAACCTCTGCAACGAAATATCTCCACAACAATTCATCTGCCCAAGAATGGACATCAAAGACGTAGAAGAAGACAACCCTTGTGAAATTCAAATTCTTGACGTCAAAAACACCTCCGCTTGCGAAAAAACACAGGTTATGATACCAGGATCACTCATTAAACGATTAGGCGATTCTAACCAATGGATAGCCTTGCTGCCAAAACAAGATACCCTTAAATTTAAATGCAAGAAACAAGAAGAAGTACAAAAACCAAGTGCTGGTACCTATTTAATCGATCTGCCCATTGGATGTCAGATGTCTACCTTACAAGAAATATTTGTAAATGAGAGACAATCGACAAAATTAAATCAGCCAATACTGTTCCCTGATTTAGATATAAAATTTGGTCAAGCAGCTCCAAATAATATTTCTGTTCGATTGGATGAAATCGAACTTGATGATCTCAAATCAATTAGGACCCATATGATCGAGAATCAAGTTATGCTGTCCCATGGAAGTATCTCTCACATACCAAGTTTTTGGACACTGGCGATATATGGACTTCTAATTTCGGGAGCGACATACGTCACTTATAAGAAGCTCTATCCCAAGCTGCGTAGACTCAATAATCCTAAGGAAGGAACCCAGAAGGAAGATGCCGACTTCGCCGACGTCCAACTTCCTCGCTAACCCTCAAAGTTTGATTTTAGGGGGGAGGAATTATATCACCCCTAAACCTAGGATTAGATGACACTATCAAGAACTACCTAAACTGCCGAATCAGCATCAGCAGACGAAGCAGAGAGGATATGCTTGTTCCCAAGAAGAATATCATTCAGTCGAGTTTTTATTGTCACGATAACAACACATATTTTTGTAAAAGTTAGTTTTAACAAATAAAATTGTTTTTAAAAACTTAAATCTCGTTAATCAAGATTTAATTCACGTATTCATTTTTCGCTGTCGTTCTTTTAAGAAACATCTACGACGCAATAAGCTGTAAGTGCTTTAATTATTTTAATTTTAACTTTGTTCTTGGTTTATTTGACAGATTTGCCTCTAATCTTAAGAATTACGCATACGTCAAATGGGGTAAAGTGGACACTATGTGGTAAAGTTAACTCTAACGGTCCGAACTCATTGACCAACCGTCAACTTCTCGGTACGCCAGTGCTGCCGCGCCGCGAATTAGGAATGTTTACAAACGTGCAGGAGACAGGAGACGAGTATTTAGTATAGGGGAAGCGCCGTTTGAGGCTTGTAGCGTTCGCTATTGCACGTTTATTGGAGCACGCATTTTCCGGGAAATTGTTGGTGGTTGGAAACATTCACCTGTAATAAGAAAAGTGGACACCCTACGGGTTTTTTGTCGATTTGAGGTAATTATATACTGTATTTAGTTCACATTATTCAGTGCAAGTTGTTTATAGTTATTTACGATATAAGTGTTGTAAAGATTCATATTACAACACGAGATGTTAAAGTTGTTAAACGAGGCGTCAGCCGAGTTTAATAAAACATCGAGTGTAGTTATATGAATTTACAACAAGAATATTGTACAAAATTTTATCTACTTTCATCTATGAATAAAAATATTTGGCAAAAGGCATTTTTAAAAATAAAAATGCACCTGCTATTAAAAATCGTTTTGTAAGGGCATCTATTACAGCACTAGTGCTGTAATGGCATCTATTACAGCACTAGTGCTGTAATAGATGCCCTTACAAAACGATTTACAGAACTGTAAAATTCATATTACTAAATGAAAGTAGATAAAAAAATAAATTAAACTATTTTTTTTTCGCGGATTTATAAAAAATTGTAACTGTGTGGGGTAAAGTGGATCACAGAATTTTGAAATAAATTAGGGTTACGTTTGAATATTTCTTCTTATTTGTATTTACAGAAAAATGCCACGTGTATACAAAAAGAAAATTGGGCCAGCCGGCAAAAAAACTACAAAGAAGCATTCATGATAAGGGCAGTGGCGGCGGTCAAAAAAAGAAAATTAAATGCCCGGCAAGCTGCGGAACAATATGCCGTGCCATACACGACGTTATACAACCGGGTTCATGGTAATCACTCTCTAAAATATGGCAGACAACCAGTTTTTTTGGAGGCCGAGGAAAAGTTCCTTACGGATGGCTTACTAATATGTGCAAACTGGGGGTTTCCCCTAAAATCAACAGATATAAGGCTAATTGTTCAACAATACCTGAATAATCTCGGCCGCCGAGAGAAGAGATTTAAAGACAATTTACCGGGTTTAGATTGGTTCAGGGCATTTATGACACGAAACCCTAATCTAACAATAAAACTGGCTGAAAACACTAAAAGGGTCCGAGCAGCCGTCGACCATGAGATGCTAAATAATTATTTTTCTGAGCTTCAAGAAACATTGGAGAATGTACCTCCATGCAACGTCATAAATTATGATGAAAGTAATTTTGTCGATGATCCTGGTTTAGTAAGGGTGGTCGTAAAACGCGGGGTGAAACATGCTCATAGGGTAATAGATACGTCTAAGACAAGCACCAGTGTAATGTTTGCAATATCAGGAAGTGGATCATTATTGCCCCCATACATAGTGTATAAGGCCAAGCATCTTTATCCTGGGTGGTCAGAGGGGGGCTACCCAGGAAGCAGATACAACAGAACCCTCAGTGGATGGTTCGATTGTACAATGTTTGAAGATTGGTTCCACAACATTGTAATTCCATACACAAAAAATTTAGACGGGCCTAAGGTGATAATAGGCAATAATTTGAGTAGTCATCTAACTCTTAGCGTTATTCAAGCATGCGAAGCCAATGAAATTAGGTTTGTGTTATTGCCCCCAAACTCCACCCACTTGTTACAACCACTTGATGTGGCCTATTTTCGGCCACTGAAGGCTGCATGGCGGAATGTGTTGGAGGGATGGAAGCAAAAAAATCGGGGAGTCCTCCCCAAGACCGTCTTTCCAAGGCTTTTAAAAGAGGCAATCGAGAAAGTCGGTGTGAATTCTGAAAAAAATTCGGTTTCAGGATTTAAGGCATGTGAAATAATTCCGTTTAACCCCAATGTCGTCCTCTGTAAAATTCCTATAAATGTAGCCAAACATGTCCCGAGGAAGATCCGATGGAAAAAGCCTGGTCCGATGCCCTTGTAAGGCCCAGTTTCACAATTGGTAGTAAGACATACTGGTTATCAAACTAGCAGTTGCGGGTTAACCACGAGTTTGCAAAAATCCTGTTTCACATTAAAAAACTAACCTTTGCTTGAGTAACCACTGGTTACGATTTATTTTTTAAAGTTGGTGGTTGAATGAAGTTAGCAAGTGGTGAAAGGCCACCTTGAAAGTACACGTTAACGAAGGATTGTAGAACAAAGCCCTACTTTTTTGTTTTGGCAGTTTACTTTGAAGTTTTGATTTTTGATTTTATTTTCGATTTTAATAAGTCAATAATCATGAATATGACCACGACGCCGGCGACGCCGAATATTGAAAAAAGGTCAGCAAATTTTACAAAAGACGAGGAGTATTTGTTGGTATCTCTTGTTGATAAATATAAGAACATTATAGAAAATAAAAAAAAGTGGCGTGAATACCTGAAAGGAAAAGGAAAATGCGTGGAGGAAAGTAGAAGATATCTTTAATTCACAATGTACTTCAAATGGCAGAAGATCGGCCAAGGTTCTAAAAGAAAAATTTAGAAACCTGAAGAAAAAAACTAAAGAAAAGTTTTCCCGAGCTAAGGTTGAGATCAAGAAGACTGGTGGTGGGCAGTATGTGCCACCTCTAATTACAGAAATAGATGAGACAGTCAAGGACATTATGGGTGATGTCCAAGTCTCAGGAGTTTCAAATTCATACGATTGTGATGCTGATTTGACTAAAAAATCGATACAGGAAACCAAGGCTTTTGCAAACAACATAATAAACAATTGTAAAGTTGAAGACCATAATGACAATTGTATTGAAGGGCCTTTTACGATAAATCCGGCAAATAATGAAATTAATTTTGAAATTTTAGATATAACTACAGGTAAGTCCTTTGCAGTTAATTGATTTCATATTGAGTGATTTTTCTATTTATGTGACTTTTTGTAGAAGACTTATCAGCTGAATATTTACAAGATTCAGATACTGAACTTCCCCATACTTCATCAGCAATAACTGAATGTACAACAGTCAATAAAAGGAAATCAGACATAAATATGGCAGATCAAGAAACTCCATCTACGAAAAAGATAAAGTTGTCATCTAGAAAGTCTCTCGGGAATCCAATAAATAATAATAATATTGCTAAACATGACTGGGGTACGTATTGCCCCAAAAATTTAAAAACGTCTGTATCGACTAAACTGCAGGTTAACAGACCTAAAACTCAAAGTAAAAAATATCCAAGTATTACCGCCCAGTTGATTGAAGAGAAGCTAGAATTAGTTAGGATGCAAAAAGAAAAAATTCTAGAGGAGCATGAAATAAAGATGCAAATTTTAAAAAAACAATTAGAATTATTGGAAAAGGGATGCAACTGTTGGCAAAGATGTATTGAAACCTAATTGTAAACTACACGAATAAAGCGCAGGGGACGCTTACGTTATCTTGTTTAAAAAGTTGTTTCGTAGTTTTTTATATTGAGTTAACAAATATTGAAAATGTTGACAATAATTAGAAATTAAATTTTCTTTTTGCAAAAGTGTTCTTTTATTTATTAACAAATTAACATAAATTACAGAAGACAAATAATTACAAAGTTGCAAAATAATTGTTAACAAGAATGTGTCGAGTTCTATTGTTTTCCAATAAATATGGCTGATGAGGCTCATGAATTTCATTATTCATGTTATTCATAAAGTTCACCGCAGCTTCTTCTTCTTCATTAACTGGTGGAATCCTTTCATTTTGGTCAGTAGCTATGTTGTGTAGTATTGCAGTTGAAACAATAACTGCCTGTGTGGTATCTAAATTTCTTAGTCTTAAACCCATAGCTAATGCAGGAAATCGCCTCTTCCACACCCCATACTTCCGCTCAACAACATTTCTAGTTCTTACTAGTGATTCATTATATAATGCTTCTGCGCCATTTCTTACAGCTCTAATAGGTGTCAACAGATATGGCTTAATTGGATATCCACTATCACCCACAAGTAAGCTATCGTCATAAATATTTCTTTCAAAATTTTCATATAAGACTGAATTTCGGAATATGTGCGCATCGTGAGATGAACCTGGCCATCTAGTTACAATATCTCTAAATTTTAAAGTAGAGTCAGCTACTGATTGCACGTTAAAAGAAAAAAATTGTTTTCTGTTTCTGAAAACTTCTGGGTTCTCTCCACCAGGTGATTGAATTTTCACATGACTACAGTCAATCGCCCCTATGCACCGAGGAAATCTTGCTATATTGTAAAAGCCTTGACGTAAATTTTCCACTTCATTTCCAATTGGCATTGATATGTAAGTTGGCCTAAGGGCGGCAATTGCTCGGCTTACTCTTCTCACTACGCGACAGGCTGTAGATTTGCTCACGCCTTGATGATCTCCTGCAATGCGTAGAAATGAACCATTTGCATAGAAGTTTAGGGTCAACAAAAGTTGCTGGCTTGGTAATAGGCATTCATTCCTAAAATAAAATAAGACAATTGAATATCTTGTTCCTTCTTTTCCATTAAATTTGCAGTGGTGAATTTATTGATGGTCACAAGGCTTTATCTCTCGCCATATAAATTCTAACTTATACAGAAACAAAAAAATATATTTACCTACCTATGGGTCGGATGTTTTATTGCGTCTTCAATTTCTTCAAGAAGATTCTCCACAGTTCTCGGCATCAACCGAAATCGACAAAAAAAAATCATATTCGTCATACTCTTCAAAATAATCTGTGCGAGCCCTAAATGTTCGAGCCCTTCTAATCCTGATATTTTCTTCATCACTGCTGAATGCATTGATGTCATAATTATTCATTTTTATAAGAAACCCCTTAAAAACTACCCCGAATACGCATACAAAAAATAATGAGTAAAGCCAAATCAACAAATCTATCAACTCGGATGTCAGAATTCAATTTTTGAGGTTACATCTTTCACCAGTAGTAGTTAACTAATATATAAGGTTTGAGTTAAATAATTTGATACTTGACCAGTGGTTTGTTCTAAACCACACATTATGAAACAATTATAATGCGGGTTACCAGCGTCTTATGGTTACCTTTGGGTAACCGCAGTTTGTGAAACTGGGCCTCAGTCACTTAGAGTCTTACAGAGCAGGACCTAAAGATGGAAACCAAAAACGTGGAAAAAAAATGTCGGTTCCTGCAGGTAAAAGCATCTTAGCAAAAGATATTATCAGGTCTTTGGAAGACGATGACGAAATAGACGGGGACGACATCCTGGAAAATGCATTAGAAGCACACTCAGACTCTGACGGAAAAGAGGACGAAGAAGAAAATGGTGATGTGGCTGAAATTGACCTACCGTGCTTTAATTTTGTGGGCAAAAATTTAGAAATCGGTGACTTTGTAATCGTGAATTTTGTTACAAATAAACGTGACAGAAAATTTGTTGGTAAAATAGAAAATCTGGCTAAAGAAAATGAGTTTGTCATAAATGCGTTAAGAAAACAACACGGCAAGAAAAGCAACATATTTTTTGTATACCCTGTTGTTGCTGACATAACAACTGTTAGTAGGGAACAAATTTTTAAAAAGTTAATTGTAAGCAGTGTCACACGCGGAAGGCATTGTTTTTTGAATGAAGACTTTTCTTCAGTAGAATAATTCTGTTGACTTAAAATTTAATTTTTATTACGTATTTTACGTTATTTGGTATTTGTTATAAGTTTAAAGTATTTTGTTTATTTTGCTTTGAAGTTTATTAACCATATTCCTTACCTACATTAAGGTTAAAAGCTTGCTTTGTATGTAAAAAGGAGTTTACCTAGATTAAGTTGCGTTAAATCTCTGTTTTGTAGGTATTTAATAGAGTTCTCACCCCCCATAAGGTGTGTTTTATTTTTTTTTATCAAATTTTTTTTAGGAAACTAATTTTAAAACGTTATTTAGTTATCCACTTTACCCTACACATTTTTAAAATGAATTTTACGTGAGAATTTACACATTGTCCTCTTTACCCCCATCAATGGGGTAAAGTGGATCAACATTTGGCCTTTAATAATTAAAAAAATATAAACAAAAGAAAGCTAACATTTGGCGATATTAAAAGGAAGGTACTAACGATTCTAAATTTTGATGCTCCAAAGATGCATATACATATTTACCGAAATATTCTTAAAAAACCTCAATTTTTGATCCACTTTACCCCATTTGACTGTTGGCTTTAAAAATATGTTCCAAATATTTTTTTTTCTGTGTTTGTTGTTGTTAGTCTGGTTCGGACAATACCGTACAGTGTACGGTATTGCCCGCAATTAATTTATATAAAAATATATTATTATGGCAAGTTTCATCTAAGTTAAACATTATTGTTTTAGATGAGCGCTAAAGAGAAATGTAAGTGGTCTCCGAGGAAAATGAAAATGGCAATACAAGAAGTTCAGGAAGGTGCTAAGCTGCGACCCACCGCTTTGCGATATGGTGTTCCTGTAATGTCTCTCCACGATTAGTAAAAACGTGGACCCAATTTTACTATAAGAATGGGAAGAACGCCCGTCTTCACTCCTCAACAAGAACATGAAATTAGGGATCAACTGCTGACTCTCGCAAAGTTGTTTTTTGGACTAACACCAGCCGCTTTGAAAAGAAGTGTTTATGAATATTAATAAAACAAATCATCCATTTAATAAGGATAAAAAAGAAGCTGGGAAGGACTGGCTCTATGGATTTTTAAAACGGAATCCAGAAATCAGCATCAGACCTCCCGAAGCCACCAGCATTAGTAGAATAACCGCTTTCAATGGACAAGAAATAAAAATTTTTTTCGACAACCTTATCAATCTTATGACAAAGCATTCTTTTGCTCCTCACAGGGTTTACAACGTAGACGAGACAGGAGTGACGACCGTTCATAAGCCGCAAAAGATTCTTGCGCCGAAGGGCCAGAAACAAGTTGGTGCAGCTACTAGTTGGGAGCGAGGAAAAACAATAACGATATGCTGCTGCTTGAGTGCGACAGGGCAATATGTTCCCCCTTTGTTTATCTTTCCTCGCATACGCATGACTTCAGCATTAGAAAGGGATGGCCCAAGTGGATCAATCTATCACTGCTCCAAGTCTGGTTGGATGACTGAGGAATTGTTCCGACTTTGGTTAAAGCATTTTCTTGTCTTTTCTAAAGCATAATGTTGCTTTAGAAAAGACAAGAAAATGCTGTACCCAGTACTGCTAATATTGGATAACCATTGCAGCCACGTTTCCCTGGATATATTTCATTATTGTCGCCAAAATGGGATCATAATGCTCTCTATCCCACCTCACACTTCCCATCGCACGCAGCCTTTAGATCTGACGTTTTTTGGGCCATTAAAAATTGCCTTTCATAGGGAGTGTGACCTATTCATGAAGAGCAATAACTATGATAAGTTAACTCCATTCCACATTGCAGGTCTTTTTACAAAAGCTTATCTAAAAGTAGCTAATTCAGAAAAAGCAGTTAATGGTTTTGCATCTGCTGGCATCATTCCCGTAAATCCCGACATATTTTCTGAATTATGCTTTGAACCTGACACAAATTCATCGATAACAACAAAAGAAACAATACCACATGCGACAAACGAACCGGAAGCTGTAGCTGGATCTTCAGGTCTTGAAGGTATACCTAAAGATATACTCTCATCTACTTTAGATGCAGAAGATTTTGAAAATAAAAGCAATTTTGCAAAACCCCCCAAACAATTTTATTTCTTTGCAAAAATTTCTCCAGCACCACAAAAGAGTGATTCCAAATGTATCGACAGAAAAGGGCAAGGGTAAAGGCAAAGGTCGTAAGAAAAAACATTCAGAAATTTTAACCTCGACTCCTATGAAAACTGAATTAGAAAATCTAGCATTAAAAAAGTTAGTGAAGAACAGTACAAAACAGAAGAAAGATATAAAAGTAAAATAACCCAAAAAACGTTATAAGAGGAGAATTGACTTTAGTTCTTCAGAATCAGATGAAGAACCCCCTAATGATCTATATGATGATGACGAGGATGTCGAAGAATTGTTTAAGGGAGAAAGAAATATGACAACGGATATTTGCATCATATGCCAAGAATTTGGGAAAAACAATGAGATGTGGTTCCGTTGTGTCAATTGTGCTGCGTGGGCACATGCGCTGTGCGCGGTGCTGTTCGTGCAGAACATTACATTTGCGGTTTCTGTTAAACTAATCTTGTTTTAACTTATTGCTTAGCACCAAAATTATATATTTTTATCAGTAAAACATTTTAAAAAACAGTACGAATTTACACGAGTATTATACGGTAATATCCGACGCTTTCGTGTAATACCGTACTTTACTATAAATATTTTTGAAAAACGTTTAGAAGCTTAACTTTATTAGGTATAGACAACATACCAAATGAGATTCCTATAAAGGCTTAAATCCAATTTTTGAGGTAGGTAATTTCCACAAAAATCTAATTCTTGCTTAGCTGTACGGTAATTGCCTCCGCTCCCCTACTTTACTGCCAGAAAAAAAGCAATAAAGGCAGAGGATACAAGTGACTTGCAATCATATGTTGAACCAAATCCGAAAAGAAAAAGTTAAAAAAAAAAATACTAGTCTTCACCTGAATCCGAATCAGAGTCTGAAAATCAACTACCAGTTCCACCAAAAATACGATTAAGCTCACCTAGACCTACCAATGCTGCAAGCTTGACCATGATTTTTACTTCAAATGTGAAAGGTAGAAATTTTGAGATTTTTCATTTTGCATGTTATGTTTTTGACATCTTGACTACCTAAATCTTGAGTGGAATGTCCAGTTAAAATTGATGTATCATTAAAAATTCGAATTTATATTGCAATATATCTACGACCATGTATATTACAGATAACACCTTAAACAATACTCCAGCTTTCAAGCAACCCCAATTTCAATTAAAAGCAGCGAAAAGACCACAGTTTCATTTGAAAACTCCTGAAAAATTGGAGTTTCATCTGCAAGCCCCTGGAGGATCAGTAACCACTGTCCAACCGCATTGTGATTGTCAGGAACTAACAAAAAAATTTGGTAAGTATAGGTAGTTCTCAATCACTTATAGGATTGGTAACTTTTTATTTTTTACAGACATATTTTCTAAGGAACTGATGAAGGGTATGAATTCATTAAAAGCAAACATGAAGACATTCAATCAATAATTGTCAACCAAAAACAGGATATTACAGACAGTGCACCAAATTTTCTTCAGATGTTTGATTTTCCTATAAGAGAAAAGGAATTAATGATGGAAGTAGACAACTATCTTTCCATTGATAATAATTACCAACAGCCTGTAAGTTTTAGGATTATATTTTTATCGTCGGGTTAAATAATGCATTAATATGTTTTTAATTTAAGGTACATCAGATTGCAAAATTGGGTGGAAAAGACACCTATGACTTCATACGAAGGTGTTTTCGAGAAACCGTCTCTGATGTGGTCTCGAAGGAATTCACCTATGATGGCACCAAAAATAAATCTTCATTTAAAGAAACAAAATTATGTTCTTTATTTTTGGGTAAGTTTAGTTTTTGAAAACAATGGTAAATTCAGAGTTAGGCCCATAATAAATTGGTAACTGTGCACATGTCGCTTTACTATAATCATACTTTTCAGCTGCTTCAGAACAACATAACGGTGCCAACAAGAAAAGTACCGAAGAAGCCATTCGAAAATGGCTAAGAAGAGCCAATGAAAGGTTTCAACAAAAGAAGTAAAATATATATCTATCGTGTAATACTTACTAACTACGTGTACACAAATTTTTGGTTTGACCTTTAGTAAATAAATTTAGTCATAGTCATCTTAAATTTTCTCTAATGGTATTCAGTGCAATTTTCTCACATTTTCCGTTCGACTCTTATTAAATAAATTTATGAGGTCAAATCATTATAAGTTTATCAAATGTTATTCAGTTTGTGTAGTAAATTGTTCGACCTTAGTAAATGAATTTATGGAGTTATCCTAAAGTTTATGTAATATGTCATTCTGTACGATTTTTGTGCAATTTTCTCACGTTTTGGGTTCGACTCTTAATAAAGAAATTTATGAGGTCATATATCATCGATAATATTCTTAAACCTCGTAAGTCGATCTTTTTTACAAATTCACTTTTTGAAGCCAGTCCAAACCTCGTATGATTCTACGTTATATTACCAAACCTAGTATAAATTAAACAATGCTTTGACCCTGAAAATCCATGGAAACCAAACCTCTTATGTATTGGTGGGCTAAAATGACAATCCAAACCTCTTATTTATAATTATAATTTCGCGCCCTTTTCTAAAAAGGAAATTCTCAAACTTAGCATGTCTCATTTTTAGTCGTTTTAGTGCCTGTAGTGTGAATATTTTGTATTAAATAATTTCTAAATGGGTTCAAGATCGTAAGTAATCGACAGATTGAAACTGTTTTTCCGGTAGTCGAAGCTGATAACAATGAAATGTTAGGATGTCCAGAATATCCGCTGGAAGAATCTAACCTGCAAATAGGTATGTAAATTACACTTTTTTGTTTTGTAGATATATTGGCATCGATTGACGACTACCTGAGAATATTATCATATTATTTAACAAAATTTACTATATAACGATTTCGATTTGGATTACTTTCTTGTGTGTATAATACAGGGCAGTGGCGGACTAAGGGGGGGGGCTAAGGGGCTTTAAGCCCCGGGCGTTAAAACTAGAGGGGCGACGCGGCAGGCTGAACGATTAGCCATATTCTTTCATAGGCCGAATTTTCGTATTAATAAAATAACACTAATATGCGCGTGAAACTAAAAAAGATCCGGGTAGGGGCTGCAAAAATTGTTAGCCCCGGGCGGCATCTACGGTTAATCCGCCACTGATACCGGGTGTCCCATTAATAATTCTTTTCGCAGTATTTCTGATTTCTTAAAATTTTTATTAGGATCGTTAATCATCAAGGTTCCTTACCTTCGCCTTCGGCACATTTGCTTAGCATCTATTTTTTTTTCTTACATCAGCTAAACGAGATCTGGCTGATAATTCTAATTATTTTGTTTTAATTGAAACAGTGCCGTAGGTCTAATAAGCATAATAAGCAATACTTCATAATTTATTTGTGTAAATCAAATCAACTAACTTTTATAGCTTTTCCACAAGCCATTGTTGACATTATTTCAATACCTACATAATTTTTGTTTTATTTTAAAGTAATGGAAGGAAATATATTATACGGTGTGTCCCAAATGGTCCAAGACAACAAACGAACATAAAATATTTAATTGTATAATTATATGTATTTTCACAGGATTGGCATCAACTTATTCTATGTCAAGCAATGTTATAGTAGAATAGCAGTACCACTCCCAACTCAAAACTCCATAAGAAATAGCATTGCCCTGAAATCTGCAGTTTTATCGCCATTTTAGGGCGTGGCACTTTTCCTGGAAGCCGCCATCCCCTCTTAACCTAAGTGGAACCCAGCTACTATCGCCACCTAGTAAGTGACGTCATAACTGCTCGATGCCGGTAATATAGGGCCCTATTGGCCTGGCAGGTCAGCGACCCCGAGCGGTGGTCACCCGATGGTTACCCGATGATCGCCCGAGGGTATCCGATACCGGTAATATAGGGCCCTATTGGCCTGTGTGGGACCCTCCACTGCAGCCACCTAACCCCCACCCATTATTCTAACCTAACTTTTGCCCCAACGGAACCCAGATCACGTGTTACCCCGATTATATAGTACTATCATTGTAGGGGTGCCACCTAACGGCCACCTAACGGGGAGAGATGTACGTACCAGTAATCTTGAGACCTGTAGCGCCCCCTGGTATTATCAGCCCTCATTATTTCAAGATTCTAACCCAACTTTATGACCCATGGTCACGTGTTATTACATTTATGGGGAGAGATGACGTACCACGTTCTCAATAGTACCCAAACCCAAGTACCTAACCTGAACATCTATCTAAATAATCAATATTGAACAACATAATGAATAAATAATAACAGAAAAAAAGTTTGTGCAGTCAGCGGGAATTGAACCATAAACCTCTGGGGCCGAACCTCAAAGCCTTGCAAAATACGCTACGAGAGCATATAGATTAAAACTGCTAAACAATGTTTGACAACGTGAAACCACGGGTGCACATCTGATTAGATTGCTGGAACAAAAGGTCCTTAAGTGGGGTTATGGAGGTGTTTTATAATGTACAAAATTAGGGTAAACCATACACATATACTTAGTAAAACAAACTAATTGATATCTGAGTACTACCTGAAGTTAGGTAACCAGTGTTTCTCATAAAAAATAAATATTATAAGCGTAGGAAAATATTAACAATCTTGTGCATTCACCCATCTGTCATGCAACGCGAGCATCAGCTTTCAATAAACTGAACCTGAACTAACCAATGGGCCTAGGATATTGCGCATGCGTAGTTGGGGTCAATGAAATGGGTTCTTGCGCATGACTCGAAAACGACACCTGTCACCTGTCAATTAAGAACTGTCACATGTCAGATGTCACCTGTCAAATGTCAAAATCGACAGCTGATGTATGTCACGTGTTTAGGGTGACGTCATGAGTCGTTTAAAAAAAGAACGGGGCCGATCGGGCCAATAGGGTCAAAGTTGGTATAGCTAATGCCCTAACGGCAGGGCAGTATGCATGCGCCATAACATGTCATTAATGAACATTGTTAGAGGCCGCGTGGCATGTAATTAGACAACTGGGGATCTAGTATGTCCTTTTGGCAAACAGTATTTTCAGGCGCCATCTATAATTACGTTCGCGCATACTCCCGCTATCTGGGTACTACCTAAACTTATGCAACCAGAAGCCCCTATCAGCAAATATTGCCTTCACCAATTTATTAACAAACCTAAGTGTGGTGATGACGACAAAATGGCGGTAAACCTAGCTTTTATAATGCACTCACCATTTTATCGACAAACCAGTACTAATGGCGTTGCCAAACCAATATTTCCCCTTATTCAACATAAAAATTGTCGAAACGGCAACACCGCCGTTCCAATACTGAAAATTTAAGAAAATACGCTTAGGCCATATTGTAATAGCCGTTCGTACAAAAACACGTATAAAAGATATGCGAAAATGATAAGAAACAAAAATAATATCCCAGACGTTATAGCTCCATAAGCCACACTAATATTGTATCAAGAATATTATTCGATATACAAGATAATAATAAACCAAAACAGCTATATTAGAATAATTTAAGATCAAGGACAAACTTATTACCAACCTCGTATAAAATAATATAAATACTTATGATTATTATTAGGAACTTATTTGATGAAATTGTGGCCTTTCAAGAACACATTTAACATAATGTTATAAACAACTGCGTAAATTATAAGCCACACTGTATGTTTCATGAAGAAGAAAATTATACATTATTGCTGTTAAATATCAATAAGATCTCGTGCTAAAATTATTTAAACAAACGACCAACTATCACTACTAAACACACTGTATTTTCTGCAAACATTTGGTGATGTTAGAGAACCCAACATTTTGACTGGTGACTATGTTTTAAGTTGCAAATATTACCGAAAGACACAATCACAAGCCATTACGTAGGGGCTCAGTATCTGTTTTGTGCGTTGTACAGGTCCCACTGCATGAGGAATTAAGACATAAATGTAATTTATATTTAAATTCCAAGTACTAAAGTCTCTAAATATTCTTTTTAAATTTTTGAAAAACCTCTCAGTAACATCTTAAATAGTGTAAAAATATAATTTATATGCTCCAGAACTAAATATATTATACCAACAAGAACAAACTTATTACCAACCCCGTATAAAATAATACTTATGATTACTATTAGGAACTTATCGACAGGGTGATTAGAATTTAGCCTAATAATACCAAAACGCAGCTATTAAACTTCCCGAGAGCCAGAAGTAAATTTCGTCAAACCAGACTGCAAGCCAAAAATCTAAACCTCAGCTGGACCAGACAGCGATATTTGATATTAGAGGACATCACGAAACTCTTTTTACCATTACACAAGATATCCAAGACAGTGCGTTTTTGGTTTTCAAGAGACGTACTGACAAAAATAATCTACATCGTAACACTAAAATTTACCACATGATTACAAAAACATGCTTATTTACAAAATATGTATAGAAGATAAATACAAAATCATATACAAGGTATTAGTTGACATAATAACCATTATAACGACAATATAATTAACATCAATCAAAGATAGTTAAATAATATGGTATATTTTATATCAAGGAATGCTAAAAATTTTTTATATTTTATAGTCTGCATATGAGGGAAAATAAAAGTTCACATAAAAAAGACAGTTATCACTAACCTCGTATATATACTACATTTGGACATAAAAAACCAGTGCAAAAAATAAAATGGCATATCGTCAAGTTCAAAAGACCCTGTATAATAATATTTGGAGTACAGTGTACTACTTAAATATATAAAACAAAAAATATTTTCAGATTAAAAATTATAAAATAAGCCATTCATTTTCCTGCAATTATAAATTTGAAGACCGGTAAATCCTGAGAAGGTCAAAAGCAGCATACACGAGTCAAAGGTCAAAGCAGTACCATTTTACTAATTCATCAACAGTAATCTGATATACTTACTTACAAAGTCAATTTTTAGGATTACTGTTCTGTTAGTCGTCTCTTTTGGGAACCCTGTATGGAAATTGAAATAAATAATTAGGATCCGTCTATTTAATAAATAAACAAGTTCTCATTAATAAATAATTACGAACAAAATATTATACTAAACCTTTACCTATATAGGCACAATCTAGCTATGAGTTAAGTGTCCAAGTTTCCCCATTTTAAAAATGTATTAAAATATAAATAATTGCATTTTTATCCGCTTTATTACAGATATTAAACATGAAAATATTGTTTAAAGAAAAACCACATATTGAAAGGTCAAAAATTAACATGAATAAAGCATTATCTAAACAAGACTCGCAGGTAACTGACGATCTGCATGATGATGTTACATTTTTAATTATTATAAACAATTTTAAATTATTTCTTCTTCTTATACAGAGCCAGAGAAAAGCACTTGTCTATCTAAGAAATAAAATAAATTAAAAATATGTTGGAAACACTACATTAGGAATATACCATGAAAAATATATATCTATCTTAAAAAATAAACAGTGTACTACTTAAATATATAAAACAAAAAATATTTTTAGATTAAAAATTATAAAATAAGCCATTCATTTTCCTGCAATTATAAATTTGAAGACCGGTAAATCCTGAGAAGGTCAAAAGCACCCTACACGAGTCAAAGGTCAAAGCAGTACCATTTTACTAATTCATCAACAGTAATCTGATATACTTACTTACAAAGTCAATTTTTAGGATTACTGATTACTGTTCTGTTAGTCGTCTCTTTTGGGAACCCCGTATGGAAATTGAAATAAATAAAAAAATTGATTTTTTATTAATATCTAAATGATCCTTTTATCGATTTTGTTAAAATCTGGCAGGGTTATTCATTGTAATAAGAAGTTGGCACTAACTAAAAGAAAATTATAAGTTCCAGTGGCGTCTCGGGGGGCAGTGTCACGAATAATATTGACAAAAAAAAAATGTATGCTACTGAGTTTTTTGAAAAATTTAAATTTTTTTCAGATTGGGCATCTACAAATACAACTTTTTTGTCTCTTAATATCTATTCGTATATAACTTCCTTTTCGAGGAAAAAATAAAAACGACTTCATTGCATGACGGATAATTGTTAAAATAAAATCAAGTTAACTTTGATCATTCTCGTGAAAAATATATAGAAATTTGAAACTTGATTATTTTGTCTAACTGACGGACGCTTTAAAGCAGGTTAAAGGGTGAACAGGTGAAACGGGTATCCATCTATCAGGTATTAATCTTACGGTAGACGAACATTTTCCGAATTTAAAACTGAAGAAAAAAGGTGTTTTTGAATTAAAAATCCAACAGTTTAGATCAAAATTTATATGAGAAATCGGATAAGCTCATTAAAAATATGGCATCTCATTTAAAAAAATATCAAAGTGACCCCTAGTACTTTTGTTTGATGTTCAATTGTTTCTTGCTGAAGATATTCGAATTCGCGGGAGAAAATGACTTAAGATGGCTATTTCAGTTTTTTATAAAAGTACAGGAAAAGTCAAAAAATCGCCTTGTCTAGTCTTGGTTGGATAACCCTGTACAATGTTAACCTGAACACCCCTGTTTAACAGGCCCTGTTTAACAGACCCTGTTGACCTCTCTGTTACAGAAAACAACCCCGATAAGGAAACAAAAACGTTTGAGCTACGTGGGAAATAAATAAAAGCAGGCTTGTTGAAAAATTTAAATATTTATTAAGGTAAAGCTTAGTCTAAAAATATAGTACTTTGCAAAAATTATACAGTAAGCAATGAAAGTACCATTCAAAATTTTCAATAAACATTCAAGGATATCCAAGTATGTATATTATTTATTAACACAGTTGTATGTAACAATATCCAAAAAACTAAGGTTTACTAGAACACATTGTATACAGCATGGTAGAAATACTTTACATATTTCATATTCTAATGTGATAAAAGAATAAAACATAATTATAGTTTAAAGTCAAGCCTATAAATATTATTCTCAAAAGAAAAGGTAGGTACCTTGCTCTGTACAAAAAGTAATTAGAAGTGCTAATATTCAATCAAGAAAATACTATGGTAAGTTATGGATACCGATATAGGTTCATAAAAATAAATAATAAAAAAAGACAACAGGCTGTTATTTTAAGTTATATAAAGATGTAGAATATTTCCTTAAAGAGAAAACTCTTGTCAATTTTTCACAAGAAACAATAAACAATTTAATAAAATGTAAGCACCTGTATAAATTGGGGAAAAAATTAAACTAAAATATGTATCGATAATAAAAACATTTAAAAAATGTGCGTGTAATAAGATAAGTTACCTATCTATAGCGAACAAATATTGAACGTTTCGAACCCCAGAACTAACCCTGTATATACATTTACAAACATCGAAAATTAAGCAGGTTAAATAAACTAAAAATGTACCTTGTGGGAATTCACAGTACTGTAGAGAAACAGTAAAAATCCAATTCAACACATGGAAAGTGGTCATTTTAAAATATATTCTGCACTTGGCATATAATTAATTCGATTATGACATTTGTAAAAATACCCGATACTCCTAAACTTTTGCATAAAATAGATGTAATTTTAGATAGCCTTGATATTAAAATGCATATAGTTTGAATACCGAAACAGCAGAAATTTTAGAGTAACGAGAAATATTATAAACATATTTAAATTATGCGTAGATCAGAGAGAAATGTATGTATCTACCAAAAACGAAATTGTATTAATTTATTCTATAAAAGACAACGTGCATACGGGGGAAGCTAATAAAAAAGTCATTTTTATTTTATTACATTTTTCCAAAAACTATTTAGCTAAATTATTAAAATTTAATACACAATGACGCCTAATTATGTTGATACATTGTTAACAAAACTGGTGTTTTTCTAGTCACCCGTTTCTGATATAGGTACATTTTGATATTTGATTATTAATAATTATATAAAACGATAGGTAAAGTCGATACAAGCACGGCTTTTTAAAACGAAGAGGGTTAAACATTTAATATTTATCAAATGTAAGATACAAAAAAAAAATTAAAGTTCTACTTGCAACCTAGAATATAAAGCTAAAAAGCCAAATTTTTGTCAAATAAACGCTACGTTAAGGTACCGTTCAAATGAAGGAAATGAAAAGTTTGCCAATTTTTGCAGAAATTTTATATCTACGAAAACATGGATCGGGGAAGCTTCTATGACCGCTAGGGGGCGTAAGAGAACTTTCAAAATAGATATGCCGATTTTCTCTTGATTTTTCTTAATAAAAATATGTTAAAAATATAAGCATTGTATTCTTCATAAAATTATGCAACTTTATGTTAGGAATCGTTTTTTTCTATTTTCAATAATAAAGTGGTGGGAAAAGGTCAAACTTTTTTTTTCTTTCAAACGCTGATATCTCTGCTTTGGATAAACCGATTTTATTCAACTTGGTCTTGAAAAAAAGCCCTTCTTTTCCTCTACGCTTAGATCTATTAACTATACCATATTGATTCTGATGGTGGCCACTAGATGGCGTTTTTCTGTAATTCCTCAATGAATAAGGATTTTCTCAAAAAAATCAAATGTTATGATATGGTTTTTTCATCATATTTTATTTTAGGCTTATAAAGGCTATTAAATAGTGGAATAAAAAATCTAGGTCCGTATTTAAATAATAATTGGAGAGTTCACCATCATAGGGCCCTCCAATGTTAATTTTCGGAGGGATTTTTGACCTACGCTGATTCTTCAAACAGGTTTCGCTGTGTTGTGTTGACCTGAACAGCCCTGTTCAACGGACCCTGTTGACCTGAACAGCCCTGTTTAACAGACCCTGTTCAACGGACCCTGTTGACCTGAACAGCCCTGTTTAACAGACCCTGTTCAACGGACCCTGTTGACCTGAACAGCCCTGTTTAACAGACCCTGTTCAACGGACCTGTTAAACAGGGCTGTTCAGGTCAACAGGGTCCGTTGAACAGGGTCTGTTAAACAGGGCTGTTCAGGTCAACAGGGTCCGTTGAACAGGGTCTGTTAAACAGGGCTGTTCAGGTCAACAGGGTCCGTTGAACAGGGCTGTTCAGGTCAACACAACACAGCGAAACCTGTTTGAAGAATCAGCGTAGGTCAAAAATCCCTCCGAAAATTAACATTGGAGGGCCCTATGATGGTGAACTCTCCAATTATTATTTAAATACGGACCTAGATTTTTTATTCCACTATTTAATAGCCTTTATAAGCCTAAAATAAAATATGATGAAAAAACCATATCATAACATTTGATTTTTTTGAGAAAATCCTTATTCATTGAGGAATTACAGAAAAACGCCATCTAGTGGCCACCATCAGAATCAATATGGTATAGTTAATAGATCTAAGCGTAGAGGAAAAGAAGGGCTTTTTTTCAAGACCAAGTTGAATAAAATCGGTTTATCCAAAGCAGAGATATCAGCGTTTGAAAGAAAAAAAAAGTTTGACCTTTTCCCACCACTTTATTATTGAAAATAGAAAAAAACGATTCCTAACATAAAGTTGCATAATTTTATGAAGAATACAATGCTTATATTTTTAACATATTTTTATTAAGAAAAATCAAGAGAAAATCGGCATATCTATTTTGAAAGTTCTCTTACGCCCCCTAGCGGTCATAGAAGCTTCCCCGATCCATGTTTTCGTAGATATAAAATTTCTGCAAAAATTGGCAAACTTTTCATTTCCTTCATTTGAACGGTACCTTAACGTAGCGTTTATTTGACAAAAATTTGGCTTTTTAGCTTTATATTCTAGGTTGCAAGTAGAACTTTAATTTTTTTTTTGTATCTTACATTTGATAAATATTAAATGTTTAACCCTCTTCGTTTTAAAAAGCCGTGCTTGTATCGACTTTACCTATCGTTTTATATAATTATTAATAATCAAATATCAAAATGTACCTATATCAGAAACGGGTGACTAGAAAAACACCAGTTTTGTTAACAATGTATCAACATAATTAGGCGTCATTGTGTATTAAATTTTAATAATTTAGCTAAATAGTTTTTGGAAAAATGTAATAAAATAAAAATGACTTTTTTATTAGCTTCCCCCGTATGCACGTTGTCTTTTATAGAATAAATTAATACAATTTCGTTTTTGGTAGATACATACATTTCTCTCTGATCTACGCATAATTTAAATATGTTTATAATATTTCTCGTTACTCTAAAATTTCTGCTGTTTCGGTATTCAAACTATATGCATTTTAATATCAAGGCTATCTAAAATTACATCTATTTTATGCAAAAGTTTAGGAGTATCGGGTATTTTTACAAATGTCATAATCGAATTAATTATATGCCAAGTGCAGAATATATTTTAAAATGACCACTTTCCATGTGTTGAATTGGATTTTTACTGTTTCTCTACAGTACTGTGAATTCCCACAAGGTACATTTTTAGTTTATTTAACCTGCTTAATTTTCGATGTTTGTAAATGTATATACAGGGTTAGTTCTGGGGTTCGAAACGTTCAATATTTGTTCGCTATAGATAGGTAACTTATCTTATTACACGCACATTTTTTAAATGTTTTTATTATCGATACATATTTTAGTTTAATTTTTTCCCCAATTTATACAGGTGCTTACATTTTATTAAATTGTTTATTGTTTCTTGTGAAAAATTGACAAGAGTTTTCTCTTTAAGGAAATATTCTACATCTTTATATAACTTAAAATAACAGCCTGTTGTCTTTTTTTATTATTTATTTTTATGAACCTATATCGGTATCCATAACTTACCATAGTATTTTCTTGATTGAATATTAGCACTTCTAATTACTTTTTGTACAGAGCAAGGTACCTACCTTTTCTTTTGAGAATAATATTTATAGGCTTGACTTTAAACTATAATTATGTTTTATTCTTTTATCACATTAGAATATGAAATATGTAAAGTATTTCTACCATGCTGTATACAATGTGTTCTAGTAAACCTTAGTTTTTTGGATATTGTTACATACAACTGTGTTAATAAATAATATACATACTTGGATATCCTTGAATGTTTATTGAAAATTTTGAATGATACTTTCATTGCTTACTGTATAATTTTTGCAAAGTACTATATTTTTAGACTAAGCTTTACCTTAATAAATATTTAAATTTTTCAACAAGCCTGCTTTTATTTATTTCCCACGTAGCTCAAACGTTTTTGTTTCCTTATCGGGGTTGTTTTCTGTAACAGAGAGGTCAACAGGGTCTGTTAAACAGGGCCTGTTAAACAGGGGTGTTCAGGTTAACATTGTACAGGGTTATCCAACCAAGACTAGACAAGGCGATTTTTTGACTTTTCCTGTACTTTTATAAAAAACTGAAATAGCCATCTTAAGTCATTTTCTCCCGCGAATTCGAATATCTTCAGCAAGAAACAATTGAACATCAAACAAAAGTACTAGGGGTCACTTTGATATTTTTTTAAATGAGATGCCATATTTTTAATGAGCTTATCCGATTTCTCATATAAATTTTGATCTAAACTGTTGGATTTTTAATTCAAAAACACCTTTTTTCTTCAGTTTTAAATTCGGAAAATGTTCGTCTACCGTAAGATTAATACCTGATAGATGGATACCCGTTTCACCTGTTCACCCTTTAACCTGCTTTAAAGCGTCCGTCAGTTAGACAAAATAATCAAGTTTCAAATTTCTATATATTTTTCACGAGAATGATCAAAGTTAACTTGATTTTATTTTAACAATTATCCGTCATGCAATGAAGTCGTTTTTATTTTTTCCTCGAAAAGGAAGTTATATACGAATAGATATTAAGAGACAAAAAAGTTGTATTTGTAGATGCCCAATCTGAAAAAAATTTAAATTTTTCAAAAAACTCAGTAGCATACATTTTTTTTTTGTCAATATTATTCGTGACACTGCCCCCCGAGACGCCACTGGAACTTATAATTTTCTTTTAGTTAGTGCCAACTTCTTATTACAATGAATAACCCTGCCAGATTTTAACAAAATCGATAAAAGGATCATTTAGATATTAATAAAAAATCAATTTTTTTATTTATTTCAATTTCCATACGGGGTTCCCAAAAGAGACGACTAACAGAACAGTAATCAGTAATCCTAAAAATTGACTTTGTAAGTAAGTATATCAGATTACTGTTGATGAATTAGTAAAATGGTACTGCTTTGACCTTTGACTCGTGTAGGGTGCTTTTGACCTTCTCAGGATTTACCGGTCTTCAAATTTATAATTGCAGGAAAATGAATGGCTTATTTTATAATTTTTAATCTGAAAATATTTTTTGTTTTATATATTTAAGTAGTACACTGTTTATTTTTTAAGATAGATATATATTTTTCATGGTATATTCCTAATGTAGTGTTTCCAACATATTTTTAATTTATTTTATTTCTTAGATAGACAAGTGCTTTTCTCTGGCTCTGTATAAGAAGAAGAAATAATTTAAAATTGTTTATAATAATTAAAAATGTAACATCATCATGCAGATCGTCAGTTACCTGCGAGTCTTGTTTAGATAATGCTTTATTCATGTTAATTTTTGACCTTTCAATATGTGGTTTTTCTTTAAACAATATTTTCATGTTTAATATCTGTAATAAAGCGGATAAAAATGCAATTATTTATATTTTAATACATTTTTAAAATGGGGAAACTTGGACACTTAACTCATAGCTAGATTGTGCCTATATAGGTAAAGGTTTAGTATAATATTTTGTTCGTAATTATTTATTAATGAGAACTTGTTTATTTATTAAATAGACGGATCCTAATTATTTATTTCAATTTCCATACAGGGTTCCCAAAAGAGACGACTAACAGAACAGTAATCCTAAAAATTGACTTTGTAAGTAAGTATATCAGATTACTGTTGATGAATTAGTAAAATGGTACTGCTTTGACCTTTGACTCGTGTATGCTGCTTTTGACCTTCTCAGGATTTACCGGTCTTCAAATTTATAATTGCAGGAAAATGAATGGCTTATTTTATAATTTTTAATCTGAAAATATTTTTTGTTTTATATATTTAAGTAGTACACTGTACTCCAAATATTATTATACAGGGTCTTTTGAACTTGACGATATGCCATTTTATTTTTTGCACTGGTTTTTTATGTCCAAATGTAGTATATATACGAGGTTAGTGATAACTGTCTTTTTTATGTGAACTTTTATTTTCCCTCATATGCAGACTATAAAATATAAAAAATTTTTAGCATTCCTTGATATAAAATATACCATATTATTTAACTATCTTTGATTGATGTTAATTATATTGTCGTTATAATGGTTATTATGTCAACTAATACCTTGTATATGATTTTGTATTTATCTTCTATTCATATTTTGTAAATAAGCATGTTTTTGTAATCATGTGGTAAATTTTAGTGTTACGATGTAGATTATTTTTGTCAGTACGTCTCTTGAAAACCAAAAACGCACTGTCTTGGATATCTTGTGTAATGGTAAAAAGAGTTTCGTGATGTCCTCTAATATCAAATATCGCTGTCTGGTCCAGCTGAGGTTTAGATTTTTGGCTTGCAGTCTGGTTTGACGAAATTTACTTCTGGCTCTCGGGAAGTTTAATAGCTGCGTTTTGGTATTATTAGGCTAAATTCTAATCACCCTGTCGATAAGTTCCTAATAGTAATCATAAGTATTATTTTATACGGGGTTGGTAATAAGTTTGTTCTTGTTGGTATAATATATTTAGTTCTGGAGCATATAAATTATATTTTTACACTATTTAAGATGTTACTGAGAGGTTTTTCAAAAATTTAAAAAGAATATTTAGAGACTTTAGTACTTGGAATTTAAATATAAATTACATTTATGTCTTAATTCCTCATGCAGTGGGACCTGTACAACGCACAAAACAGATACTGAGCCCCTACGTAATGGCTTGTGATTGTGTCTTTCGGTAATATTTGCAACTTAAAACATAGTCACCAGTCAAAATGTTGGGTTCTCTAACATCACCAAATGTTTGCAGAAAATACAGTGTGTTTAGTAGTGATAGTTGGTCGTTTGTTTAAATAATTTTAGCACGAGATCTTATTGATATTTAACAGCAATAATGTATAATTTTCTTCTTCATGAAACATACAGTGTGGCTTATAATTTACGCAGTTGTTTATAACATTATGTTAAATGTGTTCTTGAAAGGCCACAATTTCATCAAATAAGTTCCTAATAATAATCATAAGTATTTATATTATTTTATACGAGGTTGGTAATAAGTTTGTCCTTGATCTTAAATTATTCTAATATAGCTGTTTTGGTTTATTATTATCTTGTATATCGAATAATATTCTTGATACAATATTAGTGTGGCTTATGGAGCTATAACGTCTGGGATATTATTTTTGTTTCTTATCATTTTCGCATATCTTTTATACGTGTTTTTGTACGAACGGCTATTACAATATGGCCTAAGCGTATTTTCTTAAATTTTCAGTATTGGAACGGCGGTGTTGCCGTTTCGACAATTTTTATGTTGAATAAGGGGAAATATTGGTTTGGCAACGCCATTAGTACTGGTTTGTCGATAAAATGGTGAGTGCATTATAAAAGCTAGGTTTACCGCCATTTTGTCGTCATCACCACACTTAGGTTTGTTAATAAATTGGTGAAGGCAATATTTGCTGATAGGGGCTTCTGGTTGCATAAGTTTAGGTAGTACCCAGATAGCGGGAGTATGCGCGAACGTAATTATAGATGGCGCCTGAAAATACTGTTTGCCAAAAGGACATACTAGATCCCCAGTTGTCTAATTACATGCCACGCGGCCTCTAACAATGTTCATTAATGACATGTTATGGCGCATGCATACTGCCCTGCCGTTAGGGCATTAGCTATACCAACTTTGACCCTATTGGCCCGATCGGCCCCGTTCTTTTTTTAAACGACTCATGACGTCACCCTAAACACGTGACATACATCAGCTGTCGATTTTGACATTTGACAGGTGACATCTGACATGTGACAGTTCTTAATTGACAGGTGACAGGTGTCGTTTTCGAGTCACGCGCAAGAACCCATTTCATAGACCCCAACTTCGCATGCGCAATATCCTAGGCCCATTGGTTCCGGAGATATGAGTCATAAAAATCCCTCCGAAAATTAACATTGGAGTTCCCAGCCTGGTTTACCCTAATTTTGTACATTAGAAAACACCACCATAATCCCGCTTAAGGACCTTTTGTTCCAGCAATCTAATCAGATGTGCCCCCGTGGTTTCACGTTGTCTAACATTGTTTAGCAGTTTTAATCTATATGCTCTCGTAGCGTATTTTGCAAGGCTTTGAGGTTCGGCCCCAGAGGATTATGGTTCAAATCCCACCGAGGACAAAAACTTTTTTTCTGTTATTATTATATTTTAAAATATTTTAACTGATTTACAACGTCATACCTATCATCGCGGTAAACAAGATGCCTTATATGAAAAGCAGGTGGCGCTACAGGTCTCAAGATAACAGGTACGTACATCTCTCCCCGTTAGGTGGCACCCCTACAATGATATTACTATATAATCGGGGTAACACGTGATCTGGGTTCCGTTGGGACAAAAGTTAGGTTAGAATAATGTGTGTGGGGGTTAGGTGACAGCAGTGGAGGGTTCCACACAGGTCAATAGGGCCCTATATTACCGGCATCGGATACCCTCGGGCGATCATCGGGTAACCATCGGGTGACCACCGCTCGGGGTCGCTGACCTGCCAGGCCAATAGGGCCCTATATTACCGGCATCGAGCAGTTATGACGTCACTTACTAGGTGGCGATAGTAGCTGGGTTCCACTTAGGTTAAGAGGGGATGGCGGCTTCCAGGAAAAGTGCCACGCCCTAAAATGGCGATAAAACTGCAGATTTCAGGGCAATGCTATTTCTTATGGAGTTTTGAGTTGGGAGTGGTACTGCTATTCTACTTGTTATAATAGAATGTCCAGAAGATGTCGCTAAAGAACTTGCCATTAGAGTCGATGAAAATGTACCTGTGGCTTACCAAGTACCTTCAAGCTTACAATATAAGAATAATTCTATAAATAAAAAATAAAATTAAATTTATAATTATTATAAATAATAATAATTATAAAATTATAATAATTATTATAAATTTTCACAAGATACATGCTACTCTTGATATTGGCGACGATAAGTCTTCCAGCTCTGCCGATAGTGATGCGTCGGACAAGGTTTTTTAAGCCATCTGAAAATAGTAACAGCCCTAGCAACAGCTCTAGCTCTCAAGAATCCATAAGAAACGAAAACAGTAATATAAATCACGAAACCGAAATAATTTTGAGTCCTACGATTTCTAATGAAGAATCTATATCGAAACGTAAACGTTCTTTAAAAGGTCAATCTGATGTGTCGTTATGGAAAAAAAATATCAACATTTCCAAACGAAGAAAGGGGGAAGAATATCAAGGTCGGAAATTAAGTGAAGGAAAAACAGTTTCTACCTTTAAGAAAAAGAGGCAACTTGGTCAAGCTTGCACTAGCCAATCGTGTATTAAGACCCAAAGTAAACATTGTAATAAATTTACCCATGAGGATCGTTTGGCAATTTTTAAGAACTTATGGGAGAATATGGATTGGGGCCAAAGAAAAGTATTTGTTTCAGGGCTAATAGATGTTTGTCCACCCAAATCAAGAAGAAATTCCAACTCTGAGCATTCAAAAAAATCCTATACTTTAATGTATAATTTAAGAAAAGGTCACGAAAGATTAGGTGTATGTAAAATGATGTTTTTGCATACCATGGGAATCGGTAAGTGGACTGCAAGAAATTGGGCATTAAAAGGCCTTCACAATTCACTAAATTCGTCAAAATGCAATATTCCGTTGAAACCTGTACAAAACAAGCATTTAGAATCATTTTTAAATGCATTGCCGAAGATGCCCTCACATTATTGTAGGTCTCAATCTAGTAAGCTATATTTAGAATCAATTTTTAAATCCAAAAAAGAAGTGTATGATCTGTATGTAGAAAACTGCACTGAAGCCAAGAAAATGCCATTATCTCTTACTCAGTTCAAAAAAATTTATGCTCAGATGAACATTGGTTTATTTCAGCCTAAAAAGGACCAATGCGATCTATGCTGCATGTACGAAGTAAAAAACCTGAGTGAGGAAAAATGGTTAGAACATCAACAAAAGAAGGAAGCTGCTAGAACTGAAATGAAAGCAGATACAGATTGAGCTAAGTTAGATAAAAGTATGGTAGTGATCACGATGGATTTACAGTCCGTTCTTCTCTGTCCACTGTCTGTATATTATAAAAAGAAACTGATAGTACCATCGTGCCGAGAAAAAACTGGTACAGCGAATTTAAAAAACCAGGCGACATACAGGGTCTTCCAACGAGGACTGAACAGGGGCTCATTTTTGAGCTTCCTTGTATTTAAAGAAAAATCCAAAATAGCCAATCGATGTACTTTTTCCTGCAGAATTCAAAAATGAAACCAAAAATTTATTTGAACCAGAAACAAAAGAGTTACGCTATGGATAAGGTGTTTTTTAAATGGAACATAGCTTTTTTTATACGATTTTTGGAACGAGTGATTTTTTTTTGTCCGTTCTGATTAAAATATTTAATATTGTGACAGCTATTTTTATTACATTTTAATGTTTTATCCAGTATAATTTAACTTTAACCTGTTTGAAACATACACTAGGTAATAAAGGTATAATCACCTTTGAATCCTTCAAAGTCAAAAAATTTGACAAATTTACTATAATATTGCCGAAATGAAATATTCATTAGATGAGAGATTGCAGATTGTTATCTTGTTCTACAAATGCCAAGAAAATGCAAGAGAAGCAAGGAGAAGATTTATTGCAAATTTTCACAGAAATATATCCGTCAATACTATTCTAAGGATAAAGAACCTATTTGAGGAAAATAAAACATTACATGACAGAAAAAGAAATACAACTCTATACTAATTTAAAAAAAAACATTAATAATTTAATTGTTCAATGTGACCTCCGTTGTTCTCGAAACATGTGCGATAACCTCTTTGTAGCCTTTCCAAACTTGCTGTTATACTGTGATTTTCCTGGTTAAGGCGATTTATTTTAGTCACAATTTTCTGCATGATCTCTTCAATATCGTGGTTTTGCTGCTTGTATACTACGTTCTTTAAATGGCCCCAAAGAAATGTGTCTAATATTGACAAATCGGGACTATTGGGTGGCCAAGCATAGGTTCCATTTCTACCAATCCATTCTTCATGGCGTCCGTTTAAATATTGAATAACCTCACGCACGGCATGCGGAGGGGCCCCATCATGTTGCCAAATTAAATTTTGATATTCTTCCAATGGTAAATCTTCCAAAAAGTTCTCAATTTCGTTTTCTAAGAACTCGTAGTATCTCTGTCCATTTAAAGTCCCGTTAAAAATATTGGTCCCAAAATTCTATTATTTTTTATGCCACACCAAACATGGATTGAAGTCCTTTCTTGAAATTTAATTGTCTGAAATTTTCTTGGATTTCCAACGGCCCAGTGATGATTATTATGTCTATTGAAAACCCCCCATGTTGTGAATGTGGCTTCGTCAGTCCATAAGATATTTCTGAATAAATTAGGGTCTTCGTTTTCTTTCCGAATCACAATTTGGGAAACAAATTGGAAGCGAAGTTCTTTTTGTGCCGGTGTTAGATGTTGAAGTGGAAGGATATGATAAGACTTAAATTTATGATTTCTTAAAGTCCTGTGAACAGTTCCTTGGGTAACTCTTCTGCGTCTTACACCGCCGCCGTATTGAACGTCCCGAACTGCGTCCGAAATTAATTTGGTTGGATTCAGTCGAAAATAGTTCACAATGGCACGGTCTCGATTTCTATTCCTTTCTGGATTTCTTTTTTTGTCATGTAATGTTTTATTTTCCTCAAATAGGTTCTTTATCCTTAGAATAGTATTGACGGATATATTTCTGTGAAAATTTGCAATAAATCTTCTCCTTGCTTCTCTTGCATTTTCTTGGCATTTGTAGAACAAGATAACAATCTGCAATCTCTCATCTAATGAATATTTCATTTCGGCAATATTATAGTAAATTTGTCAAATTTTTTGACTTTGAAGGATTCAAAGGTGATTATACCTTTATTACCTAGTGTATGTTTCAAACAGGTTAAAGTTAAATTATACTGGATAAAACATTAAAATGTAATAAAAATAGCTGTCACAATATTAAATATTTTAATCAGAACGGACAAAAAAAAATCACTCGTTCCAAAAATCGTATAAAAAAAGCTATGTTCCATTTAAAAAACACCTTATCCATAGCGTAACTCTTTTGTTTCTGGTTCAAATAAATTTTTGGTTTCATTTTTGAATTCTGCAGGAAAAAGTACATCGATTGGCTATTTTGGATTTTTCTTTAAATACAAGGAAGCTCAAAAATGAGCCCCTGTTCAGTCCTCGTTGGAAGACCCTGTACATATCTCCTCGACTATAAAAGTTGTCTGAGTTGAAAAGGTAAAAATATCTAGTTTTTAAAAAGTAACCTAGGTTACAAAATAAAAGGTTTGTATTTTGCCATACGGGGTAGATCAAAATACAAAAAATCAAATTGTCAGTTTGATTTTATTTTGTGACTGACGTGTCAAACGAAATATTTTTTAAAAAATGCCAGCGTTAACCGTCGAGCAAAAAGCGATCATTTACACGCGATTGGGAGACGGGCATTAAATACGACACATCGCAGATGAATTAGGAATTAGCAAAAATACCGTACTGTTAGCTAAGCAGAAAATTGAAGAATATGGAAGTATCGTAAGAAAAGCAGGTTCTGGTCGCCCCAAAATTTCGAATTTAGGTCAAGATATACGATTAATTAATTTTTTAAGAGATAATCCATTCGAAACAGCAATAAAGGCTAAAGAAGAAACACATTTTTCTGGTTCGGCTAATACAGCTCGTAGTAGAATTCGTAATTCTGATATAAAAAGTTGTTGTGCTACAAATAAAATTTTTTTGACCCAAGCAAATAAGCAGAGAAGATTAGAATTTGCTCATGAATATATAAATCAAGATAACATGTGGGAAACCGTAATATTTTCCGATGAAAAAACCTTTCAATCCTGCAACAATGGTAAAATCCGCGTTTACAGACCTTCTGGTATGAGATACGATGAAAGATATACACATAAGACCAATCAAAGTGAACGCTTTTCTATAAACGTTTGGGGCTGGATTAGTGCAAGGGGCCCAGGAGTTTGTCAAATAGTGCAGGAAAGGCTCAATGCACTATTATATTGCAATATACTAAACCAAGTTATGATACCATCGGTGGGCGCAGTATATGGCCAAGATTTTATATTTCAACAAGATAATGCTCCGATACATAAAGCCCGCATAGTTCAGAATTATTTAGAAGAAAATCATATTCGTGTTCTGCCGTGGCTTCGAAGAGTCCCGATATCAACCCAATTGAAAACGTTTGGGGTGAAATGGCAAAATTTATGTATAAACATAACTTCCAGCCTAGAACCCAAGTTGAATTGCGCCAAAGGATTATGGAAGCATGGGATGAAATAACGCAAGAGTATACGAGAAACGTAGTGTTAAGTATGCCACGACGTTTGCAAGCCTTAATCAATAATAACGGTGCAGCTACCAAATATTAAAAAACATGTTATTTTTTGTTACCTATATTAAAGTTTAAATATGATTGAAATTAAAATTGATAGGAACAGTGATATGATCCAATATTTAAAAAAGTCTTGTTTTTATTTTTGTTACATTTTGAAACAATAAACTATACGTATTTTGATTTCTCCTTGTATTTTTAACAACAATGATAACCTATTCTCAATAGACTTTGCATACTCTTTATCAAATTTCATATGAAGTTTTACTGGTATCGGACTTTATTACATTTTTTCTAATAGTCTAGGGAAAACAGGAAATTTTCGGTGTACCAGTTTTTTCTCGGCACGATGGAACATAATTTCACTATGTTTAACAATGTTACACATGAAGTTACCTGTTATGTTTGGCATGAGGGTGAAGGAAATGTCACGGCTAATGAATTCTGCTCGTGCATTGTAGACTATATCGACAAAAAATGTAATGAACAAATAAAGGAGATCATATTATGGAGCGACGCGCGACGGTTGTACGTACCAAAATAGAAACTCTACTTTAGCGAACGCATTACTGCAATGCTCAGCATTGAACAATGTAAGCATCATTCAGAAGATTTTAGAGAAGGGCCATACACAAATGACTTGTGATTCCGTTCACAGTGTGATAGAACGGAAAATTAGGAATAGGACGATAAGCGTTCCAGCGGACTACGTAAATATTATTGAAACTGCACGTAAAAATCCCATCCCTTACGATGTGATTTATATTGACCACACATTTTCTAAGACCTACTCAAATTTAAAATATTATGGTTCTATTCGGCCTGGTAAAAAGGCAGGTGATCCGGTTGTTACTGATTTAAGAGCCCTAAAGTATAATGGGTCAGATCTTACCATTGCCTACAAATTTAAAATGGCAGATATCTGGCAGTGTCTTCCACAAAGACCTGGAAATTTTTCCGCAGTAAAGCCGATTGGATTATATCCCACAGCTCCTGGTATTCAAAAACACAAGTATGACCACCTGCAGGAGCTCACGAAAGTCCTTAAAGTAGACTACCACTTGTTTTACAAAAATTTAAAATATTACTAATTTTTAAAAATTATTTTGTAATTGTTTTAATAATTAAACGTATTATAAATTGTAAAACTCAAACCTCTTATGTTACATTTTTCTATATAATTCAGAAATATGGACCTAAAAACAAAAAGTGTGTACTCTGTATTTCTTTTATGACCTATACTACCACGATGTAATTAGTTTATTTTAAATTGTATAGAAAAACAATTAAATATGAGGTTTTTCGGTTCCCCTGAAAAGTTTTGCGGCAAACACTTACGAGGTATGAGAATATTGTTGACGATATTGTGTTTAATGCTATTTAGTGTCATGCGCCTTCGACTTTTTAATAAGTAATAGGAACATTACATAAAGTTTATTGAATCATCCTGTGTGTTAAAAAATTGCGTTCCTTTTAATGTAACAGTGTGAAAGTTTAAAAAGTAATTTAATTTAAAATTCCATATTAAGATTAAATATAGTAACTGAACTGGTTATTAAATTAAATTTTATACATTTCTTATCAGTGCTCGGAATTTATTTTTTGTGCAGAAGGATCTCTGTTTTTGCTGACTTTGGTTGGAATTACCACTGTATCATGAACTGTGACGTCATATGACAACAGAGGTGAACTAAGTACAATTTTTTTGGGACACTGTTTCTTGAGACTCTGTAAATATTTTTATTATTTTATTGCCCTACGACTGACATTTTATTATAATGACCGATACTGAAACATTATTTAAGTGCTGCCCTAAACTGAAAAAGACAGAAAACTATTTTTGTATTGTGTGTCTGAACATTTTTCATAAGAGTTGCATTGAACGGCAATCCCTCACAATAATCGAGAGACATAGAATTTTGTGCTCCAAATGTTCTGTAAACGAAACTGAACAAAATATAGATGTTAATAATGACGACTCCTTGCATAACAAAATAAATGCTCTAAAAAAAGGAATTGAAATGAAGGAAAATTATGTAATAAAAATTCAAAATGAAAAAGATGAAAAGGTTCAAAACTTAGAGGAGAACTTCGTAAGGCTATTCAGCTAGCAACTGATCATAAGACGTACATGAAAAGGCAAAGAAAAATGACAGAGTAGTTTAAGGATGACGTTTTTGATGCCGAACAAAAATATACAGACAAAATTAGGAAACAGAAGGAAAGGATTGAAGTGCTCACTAATGAACTTAATAAGATAAGCGAAGACAGCAAAGGACTACTGGATATAATTGAGCAAAAATCAAAAAAGGAGAAGCAGCTTGACGCGGAAATTTCTGAATTAAACCTGACTCACAGAAAAATGATAGAATCTATCAGGGTCCTTGAAAGTGATTGCGAGGCCCATAGGAACGAAGCTAATAATCTTCAATGCGAGTTACAACAGTACAAACGGGGAAATAGTTCAAATAAATCAAGTGAGGCTACCCCCAATGGCAGATTAAATACCCTGAATGGCACCAATATGTCTGGGAGCAGTGTTAAAGCTCAGGTTGAAACTAATCTAAAAACAAAAGGAAAGCAACGTGCTGAAATGGAGGACGTGGTGATCAATAATGGAAATACTGTAACTAATAATCGAATAAGTACAGATAGAAAACCTCAACTACTGATTGTAGGAAAAAAAGTGGAGTTATTGGTTGTGCCACCCTGATAAAGATGTACACCAATGCAAAATATGTTATAAACTGCCAATATAGAAGGGGTGTTCTATTTGAGGAGATAGTGTCAGAGGCATTAGGACTAAGTGCGCACTTTACTGAGGATGATTTTATTTTTATGTTTACGGGCTGTGAAAATGCTGTTAGGGGTAAATCAATAAAAAAGGATAGTTTTAAGAAATTGTTGGCAATGTCTGAGAAAGCGAACCTGGTTGTAATCGGACCTCCGTTTGCCGACAATAGGCGTATTTTAAATAATTTTATATACGACAATAATATGGCAGTACAAGCATGCATCCATGGTGATGTAAATAATTCCTTGTTTTTAACTATGGACAATTTTATGTTGGTTCAGGAAAGGCCCAGGTATGGCGAGCCGTCGTATAATAGCAAAATATTGTTATGTAAATTCTTAGGTGCGCGAATGATTGACATTTCTTCAAGCAGGCGGGTGTTGAATCACAATGTTGATAACATGACCAATAATGATAATTCAGATGTGGACGGTGAACGGACAGAAAGCAATACTTTTTTAGGAAAAAATCAAATTCAACGTTCTCTATAATGTTATTGAATATACAGTCAATTCGAAATAAAACTGATGAACTGCTATTGTTTCTTGAGAGTTTAGAATATCCGGACATATTGCTTCTGACCGAACACTGGCTAAGTGAATTCGAACCGGTGAGTCTGCCTGGATATTTTATTTTATCTAAATACTCTAGGCAAAAGACCATTCATGGAGGTACAGCTATATTCGGTCACAAAAGACTGCTGGACTTGTTTACCTTTGTAGATTTTAACAACATTGATGATTTGTTGGTAGAGGGAGAGTTCGAATTTTGTATAACTTTTAATAAGAAGAATAATGTTTTTATTATTTGCTTGTATAGACCACCAAACGCTGTGACTGGTTTATTTATAGCTAGGCTAGAACTACTATTATCTCGATTGCCCTTGCATTCCAATATCGTTCTAGCAGGTGACTTTAATGTAAACGATGTCAATAAATCATCAGCTGATGTCACTGCGTTGTCCGGATTGCTAAGGTCATTTAATTTGTGTATGCACGTGGACAAGCCGACCCGTGTCACGAATCATTCGGCATCTTTGATTGATTATGTTTGCTCAAATATGTCGGATAAATTGGTGGATAGCTCTGTGTTATCTGCTGGACTATCGGACCATGAAGCTATTTTGTGTAAATTCGAGGTATCTAATAAGGAAACTAGCAAGCGGGTGTTTAAAGGAAGGCTGTTCACTAAACGTAATTTTAACAGATTTTATAAAGTATGTGGAGCATCTGGCTGGTATAGTGCACTGCGGTCGGAGGATCCCCTAACTCAGTTTCATAAGGTTTTGCTTGAGAGATTTAACTACTCTTTCCCACTACTATCTATAAAGAGTAAGAATATAAAGCCATGGGTTACAAAGGGAATAAGGGTGTCAGCGAGAAATATGCGTTTCCTGCATACGCTGCGGAAGCATTTTTCAAACAATCCTGGTTTTGTGCAATATTATAACAAATATCGAGGTATATACAGAAGAACTATAAGGTTGGCAAAGAGAATTTATTTCTCTAATCGGATGACTAATTCGTCTAATAAACAAAGGGTAAGCTGGAGTATCGTGAATGAACTTTGTGGTGGGAGTGGTGTGTCGGTTGTTCCTGACCAGACGCCGGATGCAATGAATTCATTTTACTGTAGTGTAGCTGCTAATGTTTCGGGCTCTGTCGAACCTACGCGGGATGCTTTAGAATTTCTTAGGGGTATATCTGTTCAGGACACATTTTACTTTAGGCCGACCGATATTAGTGAAATTAAAGAAGTATTTCATGAAATAAAAAATTTAAATGCATCTGGTTGGGACGACATTTCAGTGAAGATATTTTTGGCTCTTCCAGACATTGCTGTACATGCACTGGCTGAGGCTATAAACTGGTCGTTTGCGGCTGGAGTATTTCCACCTAGTTTGAAGGTTGCCCGGGTGATTCCTCTATATAAGAGTGGAGACACCGGGTCACCGAGTAACTTTAGACCTATCTCGCTTCTTCCAACTTTGGCAAAAATTGTAGAGAAGCTCGTAAAGGGGCGCATGGTGGGTTTCTTAGATAGGTACAACATCCTTAATTCGGCTCAGTATGGTTTTCGGACAAACAAAAATACGAATGATGCCATCTTTTCTTTTCTTGAAGATTTGTACCTCCGACTGAACGAGCGACAGTTTGCTGCGGCGGTATTCTGTGACCTCACAAAAGCATTTGATTGCGTGAATCGCAGAGTACTGCTGAGCAAGCTTGAAATGTATGGCTTTAGGGGCGTTGCCTTGTCATGGATGACTTCCTACTTGTCTGGGAGATTTTAGTCTGTGCTGTCTAACAGAGGTCATTCTCAGGCCATGGAAACAACGTCTGGAGTACCACAGGGATCAGTTCTTGGTCCGCATCTATTTCTGTTATACGTTAACGACTTACCGACGCTGCATATTTCTGGTAAGTTTACAATGTTCGCCGATGACACGACCATACTACCATACTATGGCATTCTGATGATGTTGACTGTTTAAATAGAATTATTAATGATGATCTCATAAAGATTGGTGAATGGTGCGAGACTAACTATCTAAAGCTTAATATATCTAAGACTAACATTCTGTCCTTTAGATGCAGACTATGTGACGTATCTTTGGATTCTCAGATGGTTCCGGACTCTGGGGTAAGCAAGTTCTTGGGCTTGTTTCTGGATGAGAGGTTGCGATTTGAAAACCATATTTTGTCAGTAACCAAGAAATTGTCTAGAGGTTGCTTTGCACTAAGGATTGTCGCCCGTGAGCTTGGTATTTCTATGGCGAGAAATGTGTACTTTGCGCTGATTGAGTCCCACCTACGATATGGCATTTCCTTTTGGGGCTCATGTCCCGAGTACCTTTTCAATATGGTATTCGTATTGCAAAAAAGGGCCTTGCGTTTTATGTTTGGAGTTAAACCCGGAGAATCATGTAGGGCACTGTTTATTCAGCATAATATCCTAACACTTGCATGTGTGCTTATTCTGGAAACTGCCTGTCTAATCCACTCAAAGTTTCAGTCACAGATTCACTCGGCCGGAGTGCGCTCTTCACGTTCGGCTTGTCTTACGGAACTTTCTATTCCTACCGCTGCACTTACTTATAAATCACTTATATTTAAAAGCAGAAAAATGTTTAACTCCCTTCCTTTACACATGAGGAAAATAGTTAGCTATAGAAAATTCAGAAAAGATGTAAAAAAATTATTGATTGAAAAGGCCTACTATTCTGTAACAGATTACTTTAACGATCGCGGTGGTTCGAGTTAGGTAATGTGTGTTTTGTACTTGAACATGTTTGGTTTTATTAGTGTATTAGTAGTATCTGTAAGTCTTATTAGTTTTATGTGCTTTGTCAATGAAATTGTGAAGATTTTTTTTTGTGACAATAAAGCTATATTTTGATTGATTGATTGATTGATTAATAAATGTTGTCAGATAATGTTTTGCGAATTATTGACCGATTTAATATGTGTTTCTCTGATAAATTGGGGGGGGGGGGGGGGGGGGTAAAAAAAAAAATTAATGTCCATAAAGTGTCCTAAATATGGATCCATTTATGGAGTCCAGATGAACATCCATGAGTGTGTCAATCGTATAGTTCTATGGACATCCATTGGATGTAATATGGTGTAATAATGGATATCCAATGGACTTCTGGGTATGTCCATCTCCGAACGTCCAGTGGATATCCATTGGATTGACTTGTGCTGTCTGGGTAGGCAGTTTGGTGAAAACTCATTGTCTTTAAATCTACCTCTGATATTTGAATCATTAAATATGGTAGTGGCATGCATTGATCCTGGCCAACCAGCCACAATATCCATTATTTTTAGGTCTGCATTGCCAACGACTTGGGTATGAATGCTGAAGTATCCTTTACGGTTGCGATACACTTCAGCATTATCTCCTCCTGGAGACTGAATCTTTATATGAGTACAGTCTACAGCACCTGAAACGAAAAGAAAAGGTTAGTTATCAATGAAGAACTTGTTACTGACTTTAATATAGTTACTTTTAGATAAATACATTGGAACATAGGTACATACAAAACAAACTCGAATTATACAGTACAATATTATTGAAGAAACTAATTATTTAAATATGGATATCATATATCAACTAACCTATAATTCCAGGCAATCCTCCAATAATAAAGAACTTTAATAGGGTAAATGCGCCTAATCCCAGCCATGTCTGGTAGTCAACCGTTGTAAAGCTGGATTTATAGTTTGACGGTGGCTGGTACCGGTCGACGTTTGACGGTGGCAGGTAGAGATAAACAAATTGCTTTGCGTTATCCGATTTATAGATTTCTGTTCCGGTGCTGTTTGACGGTCGAGATGGTCAACTTTTAACTTTTTCCGGTGGCTGTTCGGAATTTAACCAATCCTGTCGTAGAATGATGTCACGTGGCCCAACAGCTGGACGTACGTCACGTCAGAATAGTTTGGTATTGCGCCGGTAGGGGCTGGGTTTTTACGGGTTGTTTTGTTGTGTTACGCGGCCATTTTGTTCCTAATTTTGTTTATGCCAGGTGTGTTGAAATCTGTGTTTTTGGGTGTTTAGCGATAGACTTTTTTGTTTTGTAAAGGGTATTTCAGTTTTTATTGTGAATTTAAGATAGAGGGTTGTGTGACAATGGATAGGGGTAAGTTTAAACTCTTTGCTTTGAACTGCTTATTACAATGTGTAGAACTTAAATTTTTGTTGGTTTCAGGTGTTGATGTAGGGCTGTTTTTGGAAATTTTCCAAAAATTTGAACCGATCTACAACATAAAACATAAGGATTATAAGGACAACAACTTAAAGGAAAGGGCGTGGCAGGAGATTGCCTCCATCCTGGAAGCTGATGGTAGGTTTTTAACTAAATTACCTAGGGTTATGTGAAGTAGTAGGCCCTCAATTTGCATGTAATTAAAAATTATATTGTAGTAGAGGAATGTAAGAAACTGTGGCGAAACCTAAGGGACCGGTTTATGAAGGAGAGGAAGAAGCCATCTGGGTCCGGCATTGAGGATGGATCATGGGTGTATGCAAACCAAATGCAATTTTATAAGAGATTTTGTAATCCACGAAGGTGTGTAGCTTATAGCATTAAAGTTGCTGTAGCAATAAGTTTGTAGTAAGTTGGAAAGCTATTGTGCCTGTAAATTTATTTTAAATTGCCTACTTTAGAACAATATCAGCAACTGTAAGGCGGCCAAACTCTGCTGCGTCTACCAGCACCTCTGCAGACAACAGTATGCCCCCAAGCCCCTGGTCGACAATGAGCCAGGTGATGTCCCCATCATCAGATGTAGAGGGTGGCAGTCAAGAGAGTGAACCTTTCAGCCCTGCTTCTGCAGAAGAGATGCTTGAAGGTGATATATTTATTATTATTTGACAAGTTAAGTTAAGTAACCTAACTCTCATTTTATATCAGGCACCCCCCGCACTACCCAAGACAGGAGCAAGGAGCCAGCCCCAAAAAGGAAGAAGGCAGCAGAGGAATCGGAGCTGAGCCAAATATTAGCCACTGCATCAAACATTTTAAAAAACATGGAGGGTACAGTAAAAACTACCAACGACACGTTTGCAGACTATGTTCGTAGCCGCCTCAATGAAATGCCACCTGAGGAGGCCAAGAAGAAAAGAAAAAAAATCCTGGAATATCTAGAAATGTAGTTGTTGTACAATGTTTTAAGAAATAAAAGTTTTTGAAAAAAATGTGTTTATTTCAAAGAAACGCATAATATAAATACAAGTGCACCAAAATGTTATATGTTGCCAAAAGAACATAGAATATAATATTGTTTAAGAACAGCCATTAAAACAACAACAAAGTGACAAGTAAAGGTTATTCTCAAAAATGGCATAATACTTAATTATAATACTAACTAAACAAAAATATACTAAAACTAAATGAATTAATTAAAAAATTTAAATTATCTGTGTGCCTCTATTGACAGCTCTAAGTTGCCATGGCACCTCTCCTCCTGCAGACACAAAGTAACGTGCTAGACTGTCTCTAGCGGAGTAAGTTGCCCTAGATGCATTGTTGCTAGATAACTTTCCAACTGATTGTAGGGGTGCTTCAATTTCATTCCGCCATCCACCATTATCTTCATCATTTACATCCACATATCCTGGTGGACAATATTTACTTGGTGTTTTGCCAATACCTTCCAGTTTGCAGAAATTGTGAAGTACTATGCAGGCTTTCACTATGTGGTCTATATTTTCCACTTTGGCATTGATGCTTTGTTTCAGAACTCGCCACCTAGAGACTAAAATGCCAAAAGCATTCTCAATGCATCTTCTTGCTCGGGACAAGGGATAATTAAAAATTCTTTGTTCCAGGCTTAAATTGCGACCAGGGTATGGACCAGTGGCGGCTCGTGAGGTAGAGCCACAGTGCCATGGCACTACCCTACCCTTCTGTCCTGAGCCCTGCCCTTTGCCCTTTACCAAAACCTATAATAATTTATCTATATTCTTATTTCTAAAGAAATTAGCGAAATGATTTAAAAATGGATCGCAGTCGGTTGCAAATTTCTATCCCGTGATTATGGAAGCGATTATGCGTGAATCGGTAACGTAGCTTTCTGGCCAAACAGAGGTGGCCCAGTATCTATGCCGAAATCGTGGAATAACAGTACGAAAAATCATGGGAAATGGCCTTGAGTCAATAGGCTAGCGAGCAAGTGACGAAGTTATTTTGGGCTGTGCGACACCAGGCCTTTAACCAATGAAAATCTTTCACAACACACGTGGTAGTTTCGTTTGATGTTTGAAGTTTCAGTAGGTGGTTTTCGCGGGCGGATGTCGGTTTATTTGTAAACAAAACAATTTTGTTGTTGTGTGTTTTAACGAACTTTCTATTGAATGAATATGAATACTATTAGTTTTTTAAAGGAAACTCTATTTTCTACCATTTCCTTAGAACAAAAGTTAGAAATTAAGGAGTTAGGACGACCTTTACCCGATTTAACGATAGAGAAAACTCAGGGCGGAAGCGGACAGAAAGTGCGTTCGCGGAAATTTAATAGAAATATTTACGGAAAAATACTTGGGTGTGCGGTTGTGGTGAATCCAATAGACTATATTATTTTATGTGTGTTTTATTTGGAGGAGAGCAAACGTGGTCCCAAAAAGGTACAGATGATCTGGTGCATATCTGGGAAAAAATGAAAACACATGAAAAATCGAAGGTACATATAAACAATATATTTAACTGTATGCTTGGTAAAATTAACATTAAAACTCAATTAAATTCTACATATCATAACGAAATAATTAAGAAAAACGAACAAATTGATAAAAACAGATACATATTAAACCAAATTATAAACTGCGTTCGTTTTTGTGGTGCATTTGAGTTAGCTCTTAGAGGTCATGACGAAAAAGAGGGTTCGGAAAATCGAGGCATATTTCGGGAATTAATAAATTTCAGCTCAGAATTAGACAAAAATCTTAAAGATCATATTGAGAAATCGAAAGTATTCAAAGGAACATCAAAAACCATACAAAATGAGCTTCTGGACTGTATGTTGGATGTATATCATGACGAAGTCATAAAATAAATAGGGGAATCTCCGTTTCTCGCTGTTATCGCAGATGAAACCACTGACATTGCTTGTGTGTTTCAACTTGTTATAGTGTTTAGGTACTTGCGTGCTGGTAAGCCCATTGAAAGATTCTGGAATTTTTACAATCTAAAAGGTCACGATGCTGAAACAATCTCCCAGTGCATACTTCAAGTTTTAGACCCTTTACTTAAAGAAACACCAAATAAATTGATAGCGCAGAGTTACGATGGAGCCTCGGTTATGAGCGGACGTTTGAACGGAGTACAAACAAAAATAAAAGCAAAATATCCTTTGGCAAATTATGTTCATTGCTATGCGCATCAAGTCAATTTGATCATGGCTAGTGCTACCTCAATCCAGAGACCAGAATTTTTTTTGCCAACCTAACGGGGTTGTGTTCTTTTTTTTCTGTTTCCCCCCAAAGAACTAAAATATTAGACGAAGTTATTGAGCGAAGATTGCCGCGCTCATCTCAAACCCGCTGGAATTTTCAATCAACAGGCATCAATACTGTTTATGAAAATAGAGAGGATTTAATTACTGTAATGGAAAATATCGAAATGACTTCAAACGACAACACGTCAGTTATTCAATCCAGTGGATATAAGTTGCAATTAAAAGATAAAAATTTTATTTTTTGGCTGTCAATTTTCCATAAAATTATGCCTCATGTGGAAATAATTTTTAATCAGCTGCAGAAGGAATGTACAGACCCTGTCAAAATAAAACAGGACTTACACAATTTTGAAATAACCATACAAAACATTAGGGATATGGATCAGATTATTAGCGAAATTGAAATGGAAATCAGTAAGAAACCACAAGGCGAAGGTGAACCACTGTCAAAGAGACCGCGACCGCGTACTGTAGAAAATAATAAAAAACAGAAAGCATTGGGAATTTGTGATGCTATTTTGATGCAAATAAAGTTAAGATTTAGTTTTACTGGGCACTTAGTGGCTACAAATTTATTTGCTCAAGGACAGTTTTCAATTTATAAAGAGATTTTTCCGGAAAATTATCTAGAAGATACGTGTAGAGAATTTACTTTCCTAAACAAAAATAGGCTTAAAACGGAATTGCAAGTTCTATATGAAAGAGAAGAATTAAACTCGATTTCAGGATCTGGGGCTGTGCCGCTTTCAGTTTTATTAAATGAAGACCACTACCTAAAATTGACATTTGAAGAGACAATAAAACTATTAGGTGCTCTAATAACAATACCTATGTCTACGTCGGAGGCGGAAAGGTGTTTCTCTATGCTTAAAAGAATTAAGACCTTTCTTAGAAACACAATGAAAGAGGAACGACTTAGTGCTCTAGGTATGTTATTTGCCGAGAAAAACTTTGTTAATTCAATTAGTGACTTTAATAATAAAGTGATTACAAAGTTTGCGAGCCAAAAGGAACGAAGAATGGACTTTATTCATCATGTACTTTATTAATACTTTAGGTAAGTTACTACTGTCTCCCAACCATCAACACATTCCCGAAGCAAAAAATTTCCCCTAACCTACCGAGGTGCAGTATTTTTTTAAAATTTAAAATGAAAATGATTGTAAATTCATAAATTAGGTATTTTTTGCTTATTTTTCCTACTTAAAAAGCAAGAACTATCAACAAAAAAGGGCGTGGCACCCAAAAATTTTTCGCCTGCGGCGCTAACATTTTCACTGGCCCTGCCACTCTGAAATGTCACGAGCAGCCACTGGTATGGACGCATTATATATTGCTTCAAGGGAAACGCTTCGTCGGCAATTAAGCAATATGGCACTTTCACATCTGAATTAGGTAATTTCGCTGCAGGGGGGATATTCATAGTATTGTCTTCAAAATTTTTCCCAAATGTGCTGTTCCTAAATATACCTCCATCGCTTTGGGATCCATAAGAACCAATGTCAACAAGTGTAAATAAATAATTTGAATCGCATGCAGCCAACAAAACAATACTAAAATGGTTTTTGTAATTGTAGAAAGCTGAACCACTCTTTGCTGGAGCCTGAATACTAATATGTTTCCCATCCAGGGCCCCCAAACAATTAGGGAAATTCCACAAATCGTTAAATCCTTTCCCTATATTTTGCCATTCCATTAGGGTTGATGGACTCTTTAAATATTTCTCCACAAGTACTTTCCAAATAGCCCTACATGTACTATGTATTATAGTAGAAGCTGTGGTTAGCCCTATATTGTAAGTCCAAGCCAAGTTCTGAATACTTCCTCCGCCTTGTGCCAAGTAACTAAAACAAGATTTATATTATTAGATACATATATATTGCATATTATGATAATCATATGAAAGGTTACTCACTGTAAAGTAAAAGCTAATCTTTGTTCTGCTGAAATACCATTTTTAATTCTTCGTTTAGCTATGAGAGGCGTCACCATTCCCAGCAATTTATTAAAAAGAGCTGCACTCATTCGCGTCATTTTAAAAAACTGCTCTGGATCGCTTGACTTGGCTTTTAAAAAGTAAAGAAAGCCTCCTTTTTCTTTTCTTTGCCGATTTAAAGGCCTTATGTTATATCGGCGTGGTCGACGCCTACGTTGTTGCTCTTCTAATTTCTTTACTCCTATCAAACCCAGCAGCAGAGCAAACATAGTTAGCGACTTTTTTCTCCATATTGCTTTCACTTTCTTTTCACAAATTCAACTACGAAGTACAAAATATCACACAATAAAATCAAAATGATCGTAACCTTAAAACAACCTTTCAAAACGTCAATTGTCAATTTTAAAAATACGAATAATGCGCATGCCCAACGGTGATGCGACCGTCAAATTATAAATCCACTTTTTTACCGGCCACCAGCAACAGACCGTCAAACGTCGACCAGTACCAGCCACCGTCAAACTATAAATCCACCTTAACACGTAAATAATTATAATAGAGGTATAGTAATATATTTTAGTGCGCAATTTATTGGTCCAATACTCAGCCATCTTTCCCGCTAAAATCGGTCACAATAATATTTTCTAACCTAGAAAAGTTTCACGTGCTTAGTGAACAAAGTGGGTGGTCACAAGCTGGCTGTATACAGGTGAGAAAAAGTTGCATTTTACGTAGTTTAGACAGTCATAAAATTAAGCTTTTACATCATTGTGGTTTATGATAGATATTCAATTTATGTTTTATGGATTAATATTGGTTTAAATAGTATTTTAATACCGTCGAAACAAGTGAAATAATTAAGAATCATTTTTATTTAGAGTGGCTGAGCACTGGTTATCTAAAATTTAAGAAATCCCTTTGTCAGTCAGGGTGCTGACGACTGGGAAAGTCATGTTTTTTTCTATTTTGATCCATATTTACAAGTTACATAAAACTTAATATCCGAAATAGTTTAAACTAATATAAGTTCAAATTATTTTACATGAAACCAGTAGTCAGCCACCTTTCTTGTTAACGTGTTGAAGAGGGCTGACAATAGGATCCATATACCCTATATTCGGCCATAACTATTTTAACTGTTATTTTTTATTTATTAGGGTTGAAATACTTTATACCGGCCATAAAGTACGAGAGGTCCATAAGTATACAGGAGAAGCTCTTGCAAATGCTTTAAGGGCTGTACGAGTTGAAGGCACAAAAATTAGACAGGCCAGCAGGCAGTTTGGAGTTTCCCGTGGGACAATTCAGGACCGAATTCATGGGCGCGTAAAAGAAGGACCCCGCAAAATGGGACCTGACACTGTTCTGAGCAAGAGGGAGGAGGACGACGTGCAAGAATGGTTGATTGAACTAGCAAAATGTGGCTTTCCAAAAAAAAAGGATGAACTATTAAACACTGTACAAAAAATTGTGACTGAAAAAAATAGAAAAACGCCTTTTAAACAAAATAAACCAGGTGAAAAATGGTATGAAGGTTTTTTACGACGGCATAAACGATTAAGCTTACGAGAAGCTGAAGGACTTTCCAAGGCCCGAAGTATTATTTCTGAAGAAATGATCAGAAAATGGTTTAGAGAACTGGAACGGTTTTTAGCAGAAAATTATGCAACTGATATCTTGGATGACCCTTCAAGAATTTTTAACGGAGACGAAACTAGTTTTGCCATGTGCCCCAAGACGGGAAGGGTCTTAGCTCCTAAAGGCTATAAAAATATATATGAAGTGAAGAAAGGTGCAGAGAAAAAGACTATCATGGTTCTATTGGTGTTTTCGGCGGACGGCAAAACGTTAACTCCGATGGTCGTATTTCCGTTTGTGCGTCCAAATAAAACGTTGGTGGATAGTGTTCCATCCGGATGGTTTCTAGGTCGATCTCGGAATCTGGATGGATGAAAAGCGATACATTTTATGAGTATATTGCGAATGGGCTTGATAAGTGGCTTCATGATAAGAGTATTACTAGACCCATTCTACTGTTGATAGAAGGTCATAAATCCCACATGTCCCTGGAACTCAGTCAGTTCTGCCATGACCACCAAATTATTTTATATGCGCTGCCTCCCAATACGACGCATACGATGCAACCGGCTGATGTCAGCGTTTTCAAGCCTTTGAAAACTTCTTGGAAAAAAACTGTAAGAACATGGCAAGCCCTACCCGAAAACGTAAACTGTGTTTTGACAAAAGCTACATTTTGTCCTCTAAAGCAAGTAGTAAATGGCGATGGAATGTGCGAAGCTATCAAAAACGGATTTAGAAAATGCGGGCTTTATCCTTATAATCCAGATGCCGTAGATTACTCGAAATGCATTCAAAATCGACTAGAGAAAATAAAAGAAACAGTACATACGCAAACAATTAAAACTACAGAAGAACAATTCCTGACTACTGTAACTGTTCTAGAAAGCCTAAAACAAGAACTTACCAACAGGGGTGTTACAAATGTTGGATTTATGGTCGAACAACTTACAGAGTTAAAAAATGAATGTTTTCCTAAAGACCAAATGGTTACTGCGGTCTCAAGTGAATTGGATGGTGAAATAGTAGTCAATGCTGCAGTTCTAAGCAATGGGGTGTACTAGAGTTTGCTGACGATTTTGATTTTAGTTTGTTACTACCGAACGAAACTATTACTGAAAAAGAAATTGCACCATTAAAAATTATTGACATTAATACAAACCCTTTACGAAATGAAAATGATATAATAAAAGTAAATGAGACTGAAAACAGAGATGCTGATACTGTAGTAACTTTAATATATGAAGAAAATAACGACCATATTATGAAAACAAAAAAGGCAGAAGAAAGAGATAGTATTAACAATTTAAAAAATAATGATTTAAAAGATAAAGAAAATATAGAACTAGAAGAAAGTGATGTGAACGCAGTTAAAATAATAAAAGAAACTGAGACTGAAAACATAGATGCTGATGAAGTAGTATCTTTAATATCTGAAGAAAATAACGACAATATTATGAAAACAAAAAAGACCGAAGAAACTATTAACGCAAATATAAAAAATAGTGATTTAAAAAGGGCAGAAAACATTGTACTAGAAGATAGTGATGTGAACGCAGTTAAAAAGCCCGAGCCTAAAGCAATCATTTTACAAAACATTGCAATTTATCAGGATGAGGCTCTTAATCACAAAACAAAACCCAAAGCAAATGACAAAGAAGGGGCTAAACCTCATCGATACTTTTCAGGTGCATTAATGTTGCCTAGCCCTTTACCAAAGAGTACAAAAAAGAAGAATCCAAATAATAAACTACCAGCTGCAATTTCTTCAGACGAGTTCAGAAAAACGTTAAACAACAAGCAATTAATGAAAGAGTTGCAAGAAAAGAAGAAAGGCGTAAACGTGTATTAGAAAAAAAAGAAACCGTAACATTAAATAAAATGATTAAAACACCAAAGAAAAAATTCTACAAAAAGTCAGCTGATGTGAAATTAAGCAAAGAAGCAGGTACCTTAAAGAAAAAAGAGCAATGTGCAAGCTGTGAAGAATTGTTGAAAAGCGACGCGGAAGAGAATGACCTTAAAAATATAGGGTGTGACAGCTGCCCCAAATGGTACCATTTAAAATGTACACAGTTCCAAGGAACTAATTATACTGAAGTATGCGATTCAGATTTTATTTGTGAAGCTTGTAATTTATAGAGCATATTATTTTTCTTTTTTAACTTTGTTACATTTTCATTTTAAAATGTTTGCTGTATGTTTCAATTATTATATACTGTTTTGTTCTTTGTTTTTATTTAAGCAATTGTATTTAGGTAATTTTTAAGTACCTACCTATAAACTTGTATTTCCTATATTTAAATACATTTTATATTTTTATAACCATATCTTTAAATTGATCATCATGCGGCTGACAACTGAAACAAGAGTGGCTTACATTAGAGATCGCACGGCTGAATATTGGATATTTAACTGTTTTTCACAAAATTGTTTTTTATTTAATTTTTCTAATTAATTTTTGTAAAATAATAGTAAATAATATAAAAATTGAATGTGTATATTACACGAAACACACAAAATAACCTCAAAAAAACTAGAAAACATATTTTATATGTTAATTTTAAATTAAAATGGTTCCTAAGTGGCTGAATACTGGCACATTTACCCTATTCCATCCCTCTTTTCCTCTTCGTGTGGTCTCAAACTGGCAATTTGTCTAGTCACATTGGTGACAATGCGGGATACAGTGGCTTGGGATATGTTAAAATAATTACCGACATTAATTTGGAAAGACCCAGTAGCATAAAAACGAAGGCATTAAAACTTGATTAATTTTGGATATTGGCTGGTTCCTATTGTCAATTGGTTCCATGACGTCTTCTAAGACATTAAGTAACCTTTGGAAGGTATTTTTCGTCATTCGAAACCTTTTCTTAAATTCTACATCATCCAATTCTTCAAACAAACTATTACGCTGTTTAACGTTTCTTGGTCGGCGTGCAGCAAGCTCCTCTTCACTATCTGAGGACGAAAGGTCGGACGAGGACTCAAATAAATTGATTCTGTCGAGTCTGTCGATTCTATCCATGTTCATAAATAAATAGGTACCTGGCGAAAAAATGATTAAACCACAATAAAATTAATAAACACAGGTAATAAAATTTTAACCCAAGGAAGCACAAAATCACAAGATTAAAACCAAAGAGGATAGGACAAATAACCTTACTAAACTATTAGGCAATCCAAACCACGTGGTGGAAATGTCAACACAATTGACGTTGGTTGGCACACTTGGCGACTGGCTCCATAACATAAGCATTGATTTTTGTGACGTTGAAGTATTTGGATCGTGTTTTTACGTGTTTTGTTTGATTTTTTTTTTAAATAAAGTGAATTTTTGTATGATGGACAGTGAATATCTTCAAAAATTATCAGCGGAGAATCCAGATGTTGGAGAAAGATAGGTTTAAATGCAATCTATTTTCTTGTTTACCTGTGTAACCATTGTTTTCTTTTTAGGTATCGACTGAAATTAAAGTTAATAAGCGGCTTGGACCCGTTTCTTATTAATTCTCAGGACATTGACTACAGTATTAATGGCGTTCCACCTATTTCAAACATGGATATTATTTCATATTTGGTGTTTTCCCATAGTTTTTATTCCAAGGAACAAATGAAGGCACTTAAAAGTTTGCAGGCATATAAATATTTTGAGTCTGGGTTTGTTTTACAAACTGGAACTAAAATAGTTGATGTTTTTTACATTCTAATTGGAAAAGTAAGATTTTTGTTCATTTATTACTAATTTTCTGATTTTTTTTTAGCATTATGTCCTTATAATGTAATGAAATGAGTTACACTTTTACTACATAATAGCTTTTCAATTTTAGGTCAAACATTCTCAGAGAACCACTTTGAAACCTTTAGATGCCTGGGTAATCGTTGCCAAAGATGGAAGCGTGTGCACTGCCACTGCCCACTGTACTTGCATGGCAGGGAACAGTGAGGTCTGCAGTCATGTAGGCGCATTACTTTATGCTGCAGAGTATGGTTACTTCAGGAAACAAGCATTGTCTTGCACAGACATTCAGGCATCGTGGCCAATGCCAAGTATGTCTACCCAAGTGTCGATGCTGCGTGTTTATTTAATTATTTATTTATTTATTTAATATTAATCTCTCAAAAGTGTACACTTTTATAGATACGTCTAACTAATAACTAGGATAAAAATATAAAAAATAAGATAAAATATAGAATTAAATGAAACAAAGTGAGACATACAATGTATAAATGACTTGGACCAAGATACAATTAACACATTAAAATATTAAAATTAACACAATACAATACACTTATCAAGCAGTACACACTAGACATCATTATTATTATTATTATTATTGTTGTTGTTAGTATTACCGCCTTCAATTGGGTTTAATCTTAAAGCCACCGTAAAATCCGCTATACTATAAGGACTAATACAAATCAGGTATTTTTTCAGTCTTTTCTTAAATGCTCCATTATTCAGTGTTTTAATTCATGTGGGTAATTTATTAAATAACTCAATTCCCAGGTAGTTGTGTTTGGATAGTCTGTGTCTTGGAATAAGAAGGCTGTCCTTGTTCCGGGTATTGTAGTCATGTACGTCCGAGTGTGTCTGTTGTGTGTTACTGTGCAGTTTGGTGTTGGTAATGTTGTCCAATATTATTTGACCATATAACGTCAGTATGTTCAATGAGGCAAAGTGCGTTTTACAGCTTTCAATTTGATTTATGTTTGCCAGTATCCTAATAGCTGCCTTCTGCTTGCGAAACACCCGCTCCAAATGTGTTTGAGCAGCGTTACTCCATGCAAGCAAACCGTAAATCATCACCGAGTGAAAGAGGGAGTGATATGCAACAGTTGTTGCTCTCGCACCTATATTGAAGCGGACCCTTCTCAGAGCATACAGGGCGCGCTGTTTAGAGAAATGGACTGGGGAAAAGAAACTGTTCAGAAAGCACATTGTGATATTCCTTCAATATCAAATGAAGAACTAAAATCCATGCTGGGAGGTTTTTCTAAAATAGGCAAAACTTCTACCCTTATGAGGATTGTGGAGCCATATGCGGAAGAAATCTCCAAGCAAACCAACAAAGGGATTGCTTCAACTGTAAATATATTTAAAGAAGAATATTTGTCAAAATCCTATGTGGATCTAATGCAGATTGCTAAACTAATCGTTATATCTATTAACAGGGTCCAGAGAGATAAAATTGAAGAGGCTACAAGAAGCCAGAGTGAAAGTCGAAACTGGTATGCTCAAAGAGCAGGCAGGTTAACTGCTTCAAAATTTAAGTTGGTTTGTTCCACAAATAAAAGCAAAGCTTCTCTTTCACTCATCAAATCTATTTGCTATCCAGTAAAGCTACTTTTTACCAAGAAGGCCACTTCTTGGGGTTTGACACATGAGAAAGATGGTGTAAAAGCATATAGGAGTTCAATGGAAGAAGAAAAACATGAGAATCTTGTGATTAATGAAGTTGGACTTTTGATAAGTGAAAGGTGGCCACAGTTAGCTGCTACTCCTGATAGAATAATAGATTGTGAGTGTTGTAGTGGAGGTTGTCTTGAGGTGAAGTGCCCTTACCTATTATATACTGGTAAAATACAGGATATAGAGGAGTATTTAAAAATAAAAACTTCATGTTTGGTCAAGGAAAATGGAAAGATTTCTTTAAATAAAAACCACTTAGGTATATTATTATCAGGTGCAAATGCAAATTTTTGTTATAGAATTGCAGTATTGTGATTTTGTTATTTGGTCTCCCAGCTCCCAGTGTCTTCTTTAAAGAGAGAATATTACCGGATTGGGAATTTTGGAATGAACAGTCTCAAGTGGCAATAAAATTTCATTCTGAAGTTATAATGCCAGAGCTATTGGGAAGGTTCTTTACCAGAGAGCAAGGTATGGCCAAAATTCTCCATTGGTGTATATGCAAAGAAGTCGATGATGGGAGACCAATGATAAAATGTGATGGAGATGAATGTGAAACGCAGTGGTTTCATTTTCAGTGTGTGGGACTCGATGATGTTCCCAATCTCATATGGTTTTGCGAGGAATGTAAAAAATATTAAAATCTATTTTTCTTTGTAAATGTTATAGTTTATTTAACAAATATTATCTTTAAAACTACCATAACCAAGTCACTATTTTAACTTTTTTGCTAGGTAGGTACTTCTGCTGATACATCAAGTATGTATATCCAATCTGTAATAAGCTAAGTCTAATAGCAGTTCCCAATTTCTTATGGTTTTGTGAGGAATGTTGTAAAAAATATTAGTATATTTTTTTACTGACCTTTTATATTAGCGATTTTTTTATTATAATATTTGTTTTATACCTAAATAATAATAATAATATTTATTATTGCTATAGGTTTTTTTCTCATTTACCTATATTATGTATAGATATTATAAATGTAAATTTATAATATCTATAAATTCATCTTTTTTGTTTCGGAATATAATTCTGTTGAAGGATAGAGTCTTTATTTAATTTAATTTATAATACGTTAGGAAACAATACTTTTAGGCAATTTCACGTTGCATGTCTGACCCTCATTTAATAACATATAACCTTATTACAGGATACTATACCTAGTTTACAAAAACATTATTATGTTCACTTTATAAAATGATGAAATATTTGTAAGTTGAGAATGTAATGATGAAATCTTTTTTACCTTTGACTGTATTTTTATACCTATTTTCAATAAATACCTATGAAATGAAAAAATGTACTGTTTTATTAAAATATGATTACCTACAGGAATTTAAAGAAAAAGAAACAGACTAATCAATATTCATTTTCACAGTTTTGTTCATAGGTATAGTAAATATCTTCTAAAGGTGAGAAAATATTTAAGTCAATAATTGTTTAATAATTTTATTTCAAATTATATCTCACCTTATACATTAGTCTTACTAGTAGTTATAGTAATAATATAACTAACATCCAATTCGCTTTTTTTTATAATGATATAAAATCATATTTGTTAAAGTTAATTAAAACTAAAACATAATAATATGGTTTGAGGAGAATAAATCCTATACTACAATTAAATAAGTAAATAAAATAGTTTGAATTTAAAATAAAAAGGACTAAAATCCTAAAACTCGCTTAAAAAAAAACAATTACATATTGTTACCTTCCTATAGTGGGATAATGGGTGGAGAAATATTTATAAAGGCACAACAGATGACAATAATTTTGTCCAACATGTTAAGGCCCTCTGGATTATTACCCTTCTTCAGCATACTTATGGGAATAGTTCCCCTTAAGATATTAAATTTATTTTTTATGGTTCCAATAACCCTCTCTACGTGTATTCTCACATGTGCAATTTGTCTAGTTTCCTCGATCTCTAACGGGTGTAATTGTATTTTACCTTTTGTAAAAGCAGGCATCTGTAATTTTGCTTGAAGAACACCTAATGTTTCTTTTATAAGAAATCCTCTATCTGCTAAAACAATGTCACCTGGTAAAATAAAATTACAGAAGTTGCTGCCTTCAACAATTTGTTTGTCTGACACACGGCCACCCCAAGCATCACTAATAAAGCTAATAATGCCCTGGGGAGTAATCCCAATTAAAAATTTTATCGTATGATGATGCTTGTAATTAGACCAATATTGTTGTTGGGTTATTAATTTTGGGGGTTTTTCTATGAAAATCTTAAAGCAATCGATGATTACAGTAGTTTTATCATGGAATGCCTCAATAAAGCAGGATGGAACATTCTTTCTTAAATCGCTTCGTTCTGGCCATATAATTAAAGATTTTACCCTTCTATATAAAATGTCTATTAGATTTTCAAAGTAGCTAGAAGCTGTTGTTGGAGATATTTTGAAATTATAAGCAATTAGTTTAAAATGAAGATCCAACCGCAATTTAATTAAAGTAAGTAGTAATTGACTGAAGGCACTGAGAGCTATGGTACTTGAGGAGCAGACTTTCAAATCGCACTATGTCCATTTTTAACATTTTGACCTGAAGGTGGCGTTGGATAGGTATTTTAGTTAACAATAACACTAAAAAGTCCAAGACAATCTAAACGCATTATTTCACGTATATATTTAACTTTAAAAATCAACTGGACAATCTAAACGCATTTTGTCCGATATCGGGAGACAAACGAATAGCATTATGAGGGACAAAGCGCGGTTTGTTTGTCTCCTAATGCTTTTCTCCATTTAAAATAACTGTTGACGTTTGACATACGATTATTTCGTTCGGCGCGAGTGAAGTTGGTGATATCAGTGCGAAATAAATAAGTTTTAATTGAAAACTCATAATATAAAAGAAAAAATGATTGATGGGGAGCATATAGTGGGTGATATAGATAGAGGGACCAGAAAAAGGAAAAAGAATTCGACGACAAAAGAACGTCAAAGAGAAATAAGGTAAATTCAAAGTTTTGTAGGTTATGTCTAAATATTTTTATTAGTTTTTATTTTATTTTAGATATTCAGATATAGACCCGGATCTACTGAATTTTGAAATTAGCTGTGTCCATAAGTCAAAACATTTTAAATGTAAAGAACTTTTGATATCCGACATAAAAACCATTAAACAAAATTTCTACAATGACGATAAAAATACCAAAAATTTACTGGATAACAAATTATCACAGATGATGGATATCAAGGAAACAAAAAGGCAAAGAAAGAGGAAGAATGGAAAGTCACATGATTTCCACACAGAATTTAATGTAAGTTTTTAGTTTATCGATTTTGCATCATAGATATCTAATTTAAGACCAATTTATATTGTAACAATGTTCCTTAGGTACTTCAAAGTATTAATAAAGTTCTATTTTTAAGGTTTGGAAAAACGGCAAGAAAGTTCTTGTATGTAAAACATTATTTTCGTCTATTTTTAATTGTGGTCCAAGACGAATTAATACGATCGCACGAAAAAAGGTGCAGGGAAAGGGCATAAGAGACAACCGTGGCAGCGATATGAAGTCTCAGAAAAACGTCCTAAAATTAGAAAGTGTTAAGAAATTTATATCATCCTTAAAGGGTCACGAAAGCCACTATGGTAGATCTAAGTCTAGAAGAATCTATTTGTCATCTGAGTACAATATAAAACTGCTGTGGAAGATGTATAATGGTCAGGTCCAAGATGATTTACTTCAAACAAACTACAAATATTTTTCTCGGATCTTTAGCAACAAGTTTAATATAGGTATTATTTTTTTCTTTTATTTACCTACACTATTTTTCTATTGACATGCTCATTTGTTTTAGCTTTTGGAAGCCCAGCTACCGATGTTTGTGGCTTTTGCGTAAGGACCAAAACAGAAATAGACAACAGCAAGGATATACAAAAAAAAATAAAATTGAAAACTGAGTTGACGATTCATAAGACACGTGCACAACAGTTTTTTAAGCTAATGAAGGAAGAATTTGCTGACAGTGTGACGTATTGTTTCGATCTACAACAGGTACAAGCTCTACCAAAAGCACCTATTACAGAAGCATTTTATGCTCAGCAACTAGCTTTTTATGTTTTTTGCGTGACAGATATTTCAACAAAAAACCCTGTTTTTTATACTTGGATGGAACATGAAGCGGGAAGAGGTGTGGTCGAAATAAGTTCCGCATTAACTGACTTTCTAAGAAAGACTGACTTTGACCCAGATGTTAAACATATAAGATTGTTTTCAGATGGATGTGGAGGTCAAAACAAAAATTCCCATATGGTACATGCGCTCATGTTATGGCTTTTTAATGACGCTCCAAAAACTATTGAAACAATTACGATGACATTCCCCGTTCGTGGCCATTCATTTATGCCAGCTGACCGAGTTTTTGGTCAAGTTGAGCTAGTATTACGCTCTCATGCGTTTATAAAGTCACCAGAAAAATATTATGAAATCTACTCCAAAAAAGGGGAAGTTCGTAAGCTTGGATCTAATTGGATTTTGTATGATATCAAAGATGCAGTTCTTTCTCTCAAAAAAATTACAGGCATTAGTACAGCAAAAAGAATAATAATAACTAGAGGAAGACAGACGACTACTGGAGAAGACAAAATTCTGTTTAAGACAGAACTTTTATACAGAAATGATGACTCATCTAAGAAGCCATCAAGTTTGCTTAAACCAAAGAAAAAACTAAGTAAAATAGTATTACAGAAATTACCAATCCAGCATGCTATTAAGAAGAAAAAGCTGGACAGTTTATTAAAATTTCTAGTTAGTTTGTCAGGTAAAGAATGGGCGACGGATCCAGATTTAACTTGGTTAGACCCAATTTTAAAAAAACAGTATGGTAATGTCGACGAAGAAAAAGAAGAGCAAAGTTGTGACCAATGTGAAGATGACGAGGAGTGTTGCTGCCTTGTGGAGGACAATATAGATGTCATTTAGTTTTTTAAATAGTTGATTATAATTATTTAAATATTAAACATAAAGAATGCGACTTGAGTGTGTATTTTTGTTTTAGTCATTCAGGGACAAACAATTTGAATTTTGTCCATCGATGACAAACAAACAGCTATTTGTCCATCAGTTTTTTTTTGTTTTTTGAAAAACTGTTAATGATTGTTGTGTTTTAAAAAGATAAAATTAATACACTAATAAAATAAATTTTTTTTATATCTTATCAATTTCTGTAATTTTAATAGTAAACCTGTAGCAGTTTTTCTCGTTTTCTGGGAAATGTTAAAAATGGACATAGTGCGATTTGAAAGTCTGCTCCTCGTACTTGTACTTGGGATGTATTGTTCAAGTAGTGGAAATATTATGGTGTTAAGAGACTTATAGTCCATGCCTGTATAATATCTCCATTTTTCATCATTCAAAGTATTGTCCATCAATCCGAAAGGTGAATCATCCACTTTGCTTTGCAGATCTGCGATTGTCCTTGATGCAAAAGTAAGTTGCTCAAATTTTATTGTAAGTTCTTCCATCGTTATGTCAGTCTGAATTGCAATTCCTCCATCTTCTGCTTTAGAGGCAGTGTCATTGTTGTTACCTTGATCCAAATCCATATTCTCCACCTGCAAATGTTTATAATTGATTTTACAAAGAAAATCTATATTACAAACAGAACGTAGGCATTTAGAAAGTTAAATCTCTAAATTCAGACATAATCGACAATAAAATGTAAAATCCTCTTACTTTAGATTGTCCCATCTTTCGTCTTTTATCCAGACGTTCGTGTCTCTCCAAATCTTTAGGTCTCCTTACTACTGTTTCTGCAACATGCCCCATATTTTGAGAAGGAACCCAATCTGGATGTTCTTGGTTTTCCAATAAGACAGGCTCACCTATTAATCGTAAATGTATTAGAAAGTAACACTAAAATTTCCTATGTCATAACCCTAAAGGAAGTTACTTTGCCATAAAGTTTTAGAAACTTACCACCTATAAAATGTTTGCTGCAGACTCTCTCATATTTTAGCTTTGATTCCGTTAAATCGGCACGCTTTATAGCAGCTATCCACAAGGCCCTACGTTTTCTGGACAACTCATTTTTATGCGGCTTATTTGCTAGATTCGGTATGCTAGGAATTCTATAAAACGGCACATTGTCACGATCGCGTCTACTTCCGCAGTTAACAACAATACAAGTAACAGGCATGATAATAATAAAGCTCTCTAAAAACACTCACGAAACAACAAACACCAAAATTAACTGAAAAATAGCAAAAATACGGATATAAATATTCCTTTCCACGCAAGCTTAAATATTTGTTTACATACATGTGTGCCAACCACTGTCATTCGGAATTGGATTTGGCAGGTCGTTGAATTGCCTAATTGAAACTTGACAGTAACCTTTATTGTTCTGTTCTTGACAGTCTGTTAGCTACTTATCAGGTCGAATTTCACAAGTTATTTTTAACAGTCTGATAAAGCCTAACTTTCAATGGTCGAAATCAAACTCGATTTGATTTCAGCGCAGTCGTTCAGCTGAGCTGACAGTGGTAGTGTGTTAAAAAAGTAATTATTATAATAAAATTTAAAATGACAACCAAATTTTCAGCAGAGGAAGACGAGAAATTAATTGATCTCGTACGAGAACATCCCCCGTTGTATACTGTAAAAAGTAAAAGTTACAAGGACAATACTATAAAAAATAATATCTGGAGAGAAATTGGAGAAAAACTTCACAAAAAGGTAAGAGCAATAATAGATATATTTTTAGCAAAAAGGCTTCTTAGGGATTAGGCTCCCATTGAAATAAAATATGTTCAATTGTGTTTTACATTATATAATAAATTTGAAAATATTAAAATAACGTTTCAGCCATAACTTTAAACTATTGCTAAAAAATATATAGATAGATAGATAATAGATAGATAGATAATTTATTAATGTTAGGGTACATAGTACTTACACAAGTCATCAATATTGTATAATAAATCTTATAGATAAAAATTTTAAAATATAACTTAACACATAGACTAAAATAACCAAGTAGGTACTTATACAAAAGGAATAAAAAATATGATTAAAAATTTAAAACATTACAATTTAAAAATTCGTCAATGGAATAAAAGGCCTTCTTCACAAGGAACATCTTAACCCTATTTTTAAATGCGCTAAGAGACAGTCTTCTAATCTCAATTGGTAGCCTGGCTCTAGATCCCCAAAAAGCCAGGTCCACTTTGACATCTTGTTAGCCGTCTATAAACTACAGCCAAGTTATGCTGCGAGTATTGTAGTTATGCAACTCACCGTGTGTCAGATACTTATCCTCGTTACTTCTCACATAAAGAAGGGTTTCCAGCATGTAAATCGAAGGAAACGTAAGTATGCCATGCAATCGAAAAGCATCTCTACAATCCTCCCTAAACGAGAGCCCAGCAACTGCCCTCACTGCTCTCCTTTGCAGTCGAAAGACTCTACCCACATGACTCGAGTGGCCCCACACAAAAACTGCATATGACAGGACAGAGTGACAGAGTGCACCAGCGCATAATAAGCAGTTCTTAGCGTCACAGTTAAAACAGCAGCACTAAGCTGCCTCAGAGCATAAGCACCACTCCTGAGTCTGTCACATACAGAATTAACATGATGCTCAAACCTAAGTCCAACATCAATATGAATTCCAAGAAATTTCACACTCTCAAGATTCTCAGGCACACCGGTCAGGTCTCTCAAGGCGAAAATCACTTCATGGGTTTTATCCTTATTTAATAAAAGTTTGTTAGCTTTAAACCATTCTTCCGCTCTTGACCGCGTCACACGTAACATCTCCATCGTCATTTCAAGTGAATCCCCGCTACAGGACAGAGATGTATCGTCTGCAAAGAGAGTAAAAGCACCTGGATCATTGATTGGAAGATCATTGATAAAAATAATAAATAATAATGGTCCCAATACCGACCCCTGTGGGACTCCAATATCAACAACCCTCTCCGCAGACACCACATCCCCGACACGAACAGCTTGGGTCCTGTTATCTAAATATGACTTAAGTAATTTAATACTATCAGGATGGAAATTATAAAATTTAAGTTTACGAAGGAGAATGTCATGCGTGACACAATCAAAAGCCTTACTAAGGTCGCAGAAAGTTGGGGCGTGATATTCATGTCCCTCAAATGATTCCATTATACTGGAGACTAAACTGAGTATTCCTAGGACCGTTCCTCTATCCTTTCTAAAGCCAAACTGCGTCTGTGTGAAAAGATTATTTGCTTCAAAAAAGTTTACTATTCTAATTGCCATGCACTTTTCCAATATTTTTGAAAATATTGGGAGTAAGGAAATGGGTCTATAATTTGATGGCAAGGCAGCATCACCAGCCTTGAAGATGGGCGCTACTATTGCCTTTTTCATTTTATTTGGAAAAGTGTTTGAATGAAAGCATTGATTGATCAGTTTTGCTAGAGGGATATAAATTATATTTTTTATAGTTTTAACTATTTTTACATTGAGGCCATACAAACCGGAGCTATTTTTATTAACAAGGTTGTCAATAATATCTCGCACCTCTATATAGGATACATCAGAAAAAGTAAATTTCTCACAACACAAATTAAAACCTTCCAGATTATCAAATGGAGACATATTGGAATCTTCAATGCCACTTATCAGATTATGAGCAATGTCTGCAAAGTAGTTATTAAATTCTTCAGGTGTTAAGCTAGAGTTTGTATCTTTATTGGGCACTCTTTTACCACGAAACTGATCAATCAATTGCCACATCCTCTTTACAGGGTTTTTTGACGTATTTATCAATCTATCATTGGCACTTACCTTAGCTGCCTTAAGAGCCTGTTTATATACGTTTTTAAATTTATTCAATTCAATTCGATCCTGTACCAGCCCACTCATTCAAAGTAAAGGTACTTTTTATTAAATTTATTACCTGCCTTAAAGTCAGGCTGAATTTTTCTTCTGGACTAATTGGATTTTGACGCCTGTTGTAAGGGTGTTTGATAATATCATCTCTTATATACTGCAAGACTAATTGAAATAGTTCTCTGGAGAGTCGAAAATATTCACGAAATTTGTATTCATTTCCAAATAGTCTTCTTTCTATTGTTAATTTATAAGCCCCTTCCAAACATCTATGGGAAAAAATTTCATCTTCCCTTTTATTTTGGTGACGAGAACTAATCAAGCTCAAAAGAAGTTCTTATTCATGTTCTTCTTCCCAATAAGTATTGGCAGCAATAAATGTTCAGCCATTGTTATCAAAAATAAATTTTGCCAAAATTTAATAATAAATTTTTTTTGTCATCACCTACCAGCATACAATCACGCACTAATCTATTTCGATTCTAACAAAACACCCTCTCTTCAAAACCGATAACGTCGTACGCTGCAGATTCTGTCGCACGCGTATGCCGTCCGCGACTGACAGTTCTAACAAACCATAGCTTAAGCGCGCAAATTGAGACGCAGTATAGGGCAGGGCAGAAATGTGTCGGACAGAACCTGCTGAAGGCAGTGTCCGAGACACAGTTTTTCTTAAACACGTGCCCCGTAGCTTTGTATTAGTCAAAATGAATGAACAAATTATTGAATCTGTGAGAAATCATACAATCTTATTTAATACCAATGACCCCGACTACCTTAAATCAAAATTGAAGGATCAGATATGGAATGGTATTGCTGTGGATTTAAAGTTAAAAGACGGTAAGTACACACTTTTTCTATTTTTAATTAAGATAGTAAACAGTGTACTGGGTGCGTAAACAAGGAGTTCGCATTGGATAGCGCCTAAACTATAAGGGTTATAAATTAAAGTTTTATTTAAAAGTATAGAGTTTATTAGGTGGCATAACCTAAAAATATTTTTCGATATACAAGATGGCTCCAAAAAAGTGGTACCTACTTACTACATATTGTTTTTTTTAATACCACACCCTATATACCTTCGGATTTTTGTATTCTACTTAAAATCCTAAACATATTTTATAACGCTCCATATTATTATTTTTTTCTAAGATATTGACGAGGGGGTAACCACTTCTCGAAATACATGTACACTTGGCCCGAATTACTTCCGAATTACGGGAAATACTTCGAAATACGGCGAAATATCGCGAAGTACATCGAAATACTAGGAACTACCGCCGAATTACGCGAAATACCGGTAAATTCCGCTTCTACCGATTTCCCGAAATACCCGTATTTTTAGTAGGGTTAAGAACTAATATTTCTGTTATCGACGAGACATCGTTTGAGTCGCACTGCCGCAAATAGGAATATACAGAGTAATTTTGTGTGTGTGAAGATGCAATATTTGATAGTTGGTAAGCATAAGTGTTTCTTTCAAAATAGGGTTTGTTTGCGGGATTGGGTGTATTATTTCCGAGATTATTTCAGTTTTAAACAACTGTGGAATTTTGTTGTGCAGAGTTCCTGGAATTAGTAGATAGTGAGTAATGGAATTAATAAAGCTAGTGAGGGTGCAAATGTCACAATTTTCTTTTCTTAATACTTATAAACAAAATTAGGGAGTTTTTTGACAATTTTTGATATTTATTGTTATTGTACACCGCACTACATCGTCGTTCCAGAAGAACATCGACGTAACTGCAAATTTTTGACAAAATAAGTTAAGTGCGACAAAGTACCCAAAAAGGCTTCTTTATTCGCTTAAAGAAAGCCGTAATTGTAGTACCACGTTTACCCGCTAGATAGCAGTTGCGACGTTGTCGAAATTTGAACTCTTGGATTAATGTTCCACGAGAACACGGACGCATCGACTAGTTGTGTTGCAGCTTTTGAGGAAGAATGTGCTCGTCCAGTGCAACATTGTCCTAACTGCTATTTGCGATTAATGGTTTTGATTTTAGCTGTTTCACGTTGAAGAAACAAAGACGTAAGTGTATTTTGTGTATACTTTCCGCTGAAAATGTTTTATTTACATTGATTCAACAAAGACGTAATTGTACTTTGCGTCTTTTGGGTTATGATAAATGCAATTGATGTTCATTTTGTTTGTGCAATAACGAATTAATTGTACTGTAAGTCTATGTTTCTTTAAATGTTTGTAATCTTTTAATGTAATTCTAATACATAAGTGCTCTTTACGGCTTTTTTTTCCAATTTTTTTTTAAATTTTGGTCAATTCAGTCAGAAACATGTCAATAATTAGTGTTGTGTAGTCGCATTAGACTTCCCTAATTACAAAATTAAAAGGCGTAATTTTGATTTATTCAAATACTTTACTATGTTATTAAACCAAGTTATAACGGCTAATTCATATTTTTAATAGTATATTTCTGCCAAAAAATAACACTACATAAATAATAAATATTTCTTACATTTCTTATTGCAGAAATATGAGTGCTAGAGCAAGTAAAATTTTGAAACTTGCACAAAAACAGCTCAGTGCTAATGATACGGAAATGAGGGCGTATTCAGGGGCACAGAAAATAAAACTTATGACCAAAGCAATATAAGTGAACTTTGTCAAGTTGCTAGATGTTATTCTACCACAGAATATCTTGCTAAAAAACCTGATCAGCCAATAAATATTGACAAAACATTTATAAGGCCACTTACCAGTAATAATGCTAATGATACGGAAATTGTGCATTCAGAGGATGTAGTCAAGAACAAAGAAAATGAAACTAATGACCAGGACAATAATAGTGACCTTTGTCAAGTTATTAGATGTTATTCTACCACAGAATATCTTGCTATAAAACCTGATCAGCCAATAAATATTGACAAAACATTTATAAGGCCACTTACCAGTAATAATGCTAATGATACGGAAATTGCGCATTCAGAGAAGAACAAAGAAAATGAAACTAATGACCAGGAAAATATTAGTGAGCTTTGTCAAGTTACTAGATGTTATTCTACCACAGAATATCTTTATGCTAAGGAACTTAATAAGTCAGATAGTCCATTTATTAGTTGTTATTCCCCTAGAGAAGATATTTTGGCAAAAAAGACTAACGTACCAAATGACACGAATGAGCCATCTATAAGTCAAGCTTCTAGCTTTTTTTTATTACCCAGTACCAGCAAAAATTTTGACAAATACATAATCGAAAATAGAAGTTCTACGAAAATAAACCTGAGAAAAGTAAAAAAAAACTATACAGATTCTTTTCCAGAGGAGCAAGCCTTTTCTTCTGGATCAAGTGACAATTACAATCCGAACTCACTGGGTCGCATTCCTCATCAAGCTCATCGGAATCCGAGCCAGAAGTTCAAAATTCTGTTATGGCTGATAAGAAAGAAAATTCGACAATAAAAGGAAAAAAACGAGTTAGAAACGAAAAAAACTGGGAAAAGGTAAAAAGCAAAAGATCTAAAAATTTAGGACAGGAATATAGATGACGAACAGGCAAAATTGTAAAATCGAAAAGCATGAAACCTTCATGCCAAGATAAATGTATTTTATCATGTTCTAAAAAAAATCAGGAGAATTCAGACAGCAAGTTTTTGAAGAATATTGGAAATTAGGAAGTTTGCAACGACAGCGGGATTTTCTGGGATCTTGTGTTGAACAGCTAACTCTAAAGTATAGGAGGCTTTCATCTGCGACACCAAGAAAGCCCAACTGTGCTTTTTATTTATTAAACAATGGGCACAAAATTAGAATATGCAAAACATTTTTAATAAATACATTGGATATATCAGAGAAAACGTTACGAACGGTTGTCCGATCAAAAATATCTGGAAAAGGTGTAGTAGCTGAAGATCGTAGAGGAAAGCATGATAAACATAATAAAACTGATGAGGAAATTGTAAGGTCAGTAAGAGAGCATATTAACTCGATTCCCAGAGTTGAGAGTCATTATGTTCGTAGTGAAACTTCTCGGGAATTTATAGATGGCGGCCTTACTATTGCCGAACTTCATAGAAATTATTCTGAAGGAAGAATAGCTTTGCATATGCCTGCAGCTAAATATGACTTTTATGCCAAAATATTTAACACAGAATTTAATATTGGGTTTTTTAACCCAAAAAAAGATCAATGCGATCTGTGCGAGTCGTACAAAAATTCATCACAAACTGAAAAGGAGAAATTAGAATATAGGTATCAAGAACACTTGGAAGAAAAAATTTTGAGCCGCGAAGAAAAAGAGGAAGATAAGAATAGGGCTAGAAATGGTGAAATTACTCTGGCTGTATACGATTTACAGGCGGTATTGCCTGTACCGTTAGGTCAAACATCGGCATTTTTTTATAAATCCCGTTTAAATTGTTACAATTTTACGGTAAGTTTCATATTCTGTAGCCTGTTATTATTTTATTAAGTAATATTTTTTTTTCAGATAACAGAAATAACAAATGACAAAACGAAATCATTTTTTTGGCACGAAGGTCTGGGAAACAGGGGCGCTATAGAAATTGGAACTTGCGTTTTAATTTATTTAGAAGAAGTTTCAAAACTTCGGCCAGGTGCAGACGTAGTCTTCTTTTCAGATAACTGCGGGGGCCAACAAAAAAATAGGTATGTAATAAGTCTGGTCTGTGGTAATAATGCTTTTACTCTTAAGCGACGGCTTTTATAAACTATTTCGTTTTAGGTTTTCAGTTGCATTGTATTTATATGCTGTGGAGCGATTTCAAATTAACTCTATTACCCATAAGTATCTCATTCGAGGTCATACGCAAAATGAGGGGGATACCATCTACAGCATAATTGAAAGATCTTTAAAAAGATCGAAGAAATCAGGACCTATCTATGTGCCTGATCAGTACGTCTCTATTATCCGAAATTCGAAAAAGAAAGGAAACCCCATAGAGGTAAAAGAAATGGGATTTAAAGATTTCCTTGATTTAAAAACTTTATTTGAAGAAATGGGTCTAAGTCTTAGTAAAAATATCGATGGAAACGAGTTTAGAATAAGCGATGTCAAAATTTTGCGGTTTGAGAAAGGAAATTAAGTGTTTCGCTACAAAACAAGTTACAAGCAAAATGAATGGAGTTGCCTCAATTTCAAACCAAAGAAAAGACGCCCTGATCAAAAAAACCACAAAAACGTACAAATCAAGCAAGCTTATTCAAACCAATTTCAGCTATCGGAGAATAAAATAAAGGATTTAAAAAGTTTAATGGACAGCAACATAATTCCTTCATTTTACAAATGTTTTTTTGACTCAGTTTTACGTTAATTAATATTATTTGTATGTTTTCTAAATAGAATAGATTTTTTTGCCGATCAGATCCGCAATTAATATGTTTGTTTAAATGTTACCATTTTTTTTTGTTAACCTACTGGGACAGGACTCAGTGTCTATATTTTTATTATTTTGAATATTACACATGTTTCTTTTTTTGTTGGATTGTGTTTTGATTTTCTTAGGGTACTTTTTTAAAGAATGTTATGTTTTATTTGAAAAATTCTAATAAAAATAAAATAAATATAAGTGTCTTATTGTTTTATATTTTAGGGAAACAAGGACGCAAATGCAAAATCTAATTCATCCCTACACTTAAAAAAAAAACACATAGCGGGTTGTAAACTATAAACCGTTAACATATTCATATACATTACCTTCATGAACGTAAATGGATTAGGCTTTTTGCAAAACACAATTCTAATAAAATTGATTAGTTTTATCCTTCTCCTAAACAATTTGCTGTTTTGCAGTTGTGTCGATGTTCTTCTGGAACGGCGACATGCGAATTTAACTGAATAATTCATTTGATTTTCAAATTTTTCCAAACATTACAACAAAAGAAAGTGACATTGACAAGTGAATTTTCACACATTTCCTCGAATCTTTACCCTTTTTTAACTCGACTGCTACCATTTCAGATTTTTTCAAAATACCACTTTGGATAACTTCTACCATTTTTCTTTCTTACTACTACTTAGTACAACTAACTCATGCATGAAACGCTGCATATTTTGATGGTTGCATTAAATTGTATAAATGAACAAAACTACAAATATCGCATTGTTATGAATTTCAAAATTCATCTCAAGAACCTTACAAAAATAAACTTTGAGTCTACATGCTGTGCTTTGGATTTCTCAACCTTTCTACTTAATGTTTAATAACTAGTCTCGTAACTAGTTATTTTATGGATATAAACTGTTTGTAGGTGAAACAGATTTGACATGAACGAAGATTCATTTTCAATACTCTTTAAAAAATTAAATATAGAAGTCGATCTGCCGAATTATTTAAAAAAAACTGCTAAAATTCAACGGCTTTGATACGTGGCAAGCACTTGCCTATTTTACCGACAGCGACTTTGAAAAATTAGAAATATTTGCGAAAGATGTTTTACCAGAAATATTAGGTAAAGATGAAATGCAGGATTTTTTTGGGATTTTCGCTAAAAAACCAAAACTTTTTGAAATTGTTGAAGGCCATAGAAAGCTCATCATTATGATTTCTGAAGAGTGCAGAACTTATAAGTTAAAAGGAAAATTATCGGAAAGTAAACCAAATGGACGGGAAAAAAAAGTGATGATCCAGATGGGCGACCTACAAAACGACAGAAAACTGTAAATAGCGTCGCATGTGCCTCAAATAATTCATCAGCTAACGATTTATCGTCGGATTTATCTCCTTCTCAAGAAAAAGAACATGCTCGAGAACACATTAAAAATGTCGTTATAAATTATCAAACCAAATTTTTGGAAACCACAGAAACGAATAATCCAGATTTGCTTTCCAAAAAAACTGACGACCTCAACAAATTAAAGAATTTAAAAATAGAAGTTACTGATCTATGTGCCCGTATAACTTGTACTGAATGTGGATTTGTGTCAAAGGCTATACAACAACGCGATAGGGGAAAACTGAAGTGGGTACTTTGAAACTATAATAAGCATTTCAAGACTCATTTTAAAATAAAGATTCCAAACAAACCACAAAAAAGTAACTTAGTCAACTCATCAATAACTTCATTTTCAACCAAAGGGTCAAACTAACAAAAAAAATATTCCTCTACAAACAATTGATGAAGAAAATGTATGCAAGAACTTGGAAGAAATGGACGAATTAGATAATTATCCTATTAATACGTTTGACAACCTTTTATTAAATAACTCAGACCCAGACCCACTGATTTCAGGCGACAGTGTAGATTTTATAGACGACCTAAGAGATTATGCGGAACCGAGTACAAGCACAATTATTGACAATAATAATTGTTTGGGTTTTTTAAACGACAGAACTGGCCAACAGGAGTCCTCTAATCAGGATATCAGTTCTGCAGAAAATCCTGTTTGTGAAAATAAAACCATTTCGAAACAACCAAGTAGAACGGAAAGAATAATAATAAAAACGAGATGTCTGTCCTATGACAAAAATCAACGTCAGATTACAGATTTTTACGAGATGTGCGAACAAATTAAAGAACAGATATATGTGATAACTCGATTCTACAAACACAATTCAAAGCAGTATTGGATGTCATGCACGAAGATGTATCAGTTAATGGACTAAAACCTAAAAATCCAATCACCTTTTTTGAAATGCTAAAAGAGGCAGCCATAAAACATTCGAAGGGAAAGTCAAAAGCTGGTCATCGATTTTCCGAATTTAAAAGGCTTTGTTTGTATATTTTTCTAACATCAGGTCGTCTTAGTTATGAGACTTTATGTGCAAACATACCAAATGCTTTACCTTCCATTTCAACCTTAAACCGAACATTAAGTGAATATACAACATATAAAGAAGGTGACGTGTTATTTGATGATCTAAAGAAATTCTTGGAGAAACGTAACTATCCGATGAATATATATACATATCTGAAGATCAAACGGCGATTATAGGCCGAGCTCGATATAACTCGACTACTAACCAAATTGTAGGATTTGTTTTACCTACCTCAGACAACACAGGATTTCCGCTTAATATTCAGTTTGTTGATTCAGTTCACGACATTAAAACATGTTTTGAAAAAGGTATCTTTTCAAAATATGCCTATGTATATATGGCCTCTATATACCTTTAGTTGATGGAGCTCCAGCTTTTTGTTTGGCAGTATTTGGTTCAAATAATCGTTTTCAAGCGCAGGACGTATTACAAAGATGGGAATATTTGAAGAATACAGCAGAAAGCAAAGGAATGACGGTTGAAGGATTTTCCTCAGATGGAGATATACGTTGCCTAAAAGCAATGAAAATGATGGCTAATTTACCATTGTCTGAGCCACATTCTAAACTATCTCCATCCACATCCAATAAGAAATCTCCTTACTTTCCATATTTCCAGGTACATATAAAATTTGTTAATTATTATTATTTTCGCCTCGGTTGTTCTTTATGCCCTGAAATTAATGCGAGATCAAAACACGTTTATATTTTAATTTGTTTTTATATCAAAATCTTTATATTTTTAGGCAAAGTATTCCCTTGAAGATCCGGTTGCTATACAAGACAGTGTACTTATTTCCACTAAAATTAAAACTCGACTTTTAAAGCCTGATATTAAATTAACTATGGGGAAGTTTGCCGTCTCAAAGGGTCATCTGGAAAATATAATTGAAAATGTATCTAAAGACAAATATTTCTTATGTTCCAGTTATTTAGAAGGTATGATCAATAAGTTAATGATAGGGGGATAATAATTATTACTATTGTTATTTATTGAGTAGGTAAGCATAAATTATAAAAAAGATTGAAATTATTAGGTTTGCGTAACTATGAAAGAAAAAAAATATTTTTAGGTGCCAACAAAATGAACTTTGAGGCTATTGACAAACTGTGTTCTCCATGTGTAACAGATATTTAAAAAAAAAATCGCAAGAAGCTAAGGCGACTCGACGCCTCCTAATTATAACTGGATATGTTTTAGATGCCTATACAGACAAGTCGCTAACTGTTGAACAAAGAGTTAATCAAATATGGTATTCAGTTTTCTTCTTGAGGTTATGGCGAGATGGAAAATAAAGAGTTAAGCCTTAGCCGAAACTGGCTTTCTCTTAATAGTTATACTTGTATTGAGCTGAATGCTCATGCTTTGCTAATTTTGATAGAAAGATGCAGAGCATCACCAGAAAAGTTTTTACCATGGCTCTGTTCGAGTCAACCTTGCGAAAAATTTTTTAGAAAAGCGAGAAGTATGACCTCCACATTTTCTAATATCATAAATTTTGATATGATGGATTTTATTCAGAGAAGACACAGAATCCAAACAATTAACTCGATAGTAAGTGACTCAGGTAAGCTTAAGTGTGATTAATAATTTAAAAATAAAAATACGCTTTTAGTCCTGTCTTGCTGCACTTTTAAAAATAATTGTGTGCAAGATGCACTTAATGTAATTTTTCAATAGCAGTAACAAGCTCACGAACTTTTTAATTTATCAGTTTTCTTTTTTATTTTCTTCTCGGATTGAACAGCAGGACTTTAATTGTTTTACACTTAATTCTAGTTTGTATCTTTATTATTTTCATTATTTGAGACTCAATTTTAGGTGATAGTCTTATATTTCCACGGGAGAACAATAAAAGATTGGGAACAAATAAACCATGTTTAATAAACATCCCTTCTTCCGAAGATCTTATGAGAGTAATTGAGACTGCTAAAAATGATGCAGTAAATGATGCACACGAATTAAATATGGCTCTATCAGAAGAAAAGGAAAAAATAGCACTAGAAAATATTTCAATAAGACTAAACGAACAAACAAATGACAAGAGTGAAGAACGTGAAGACGACAAGGTGAAAATAGATCTTAATGCTGAAAATCCAGATCAAATGAATATCAATAAGGAAGATCGGATTGAAATACAGGAGGAGATGCAAATCTTTGAACAATATGACACACTCAATTTAAAAGATTTTCAGCTACAAACTGGAGACAATGTACCAATAGTACCAATGCATATGTTGAAAATATCAGTTAATAGCAAAGAGATGGTAGTAAAAAAGTCCACATTGTGTTGGTTTTTCTCTACTAAAGCAGAACGTGTCTCAACAGATAGATTAAGCCGCTTTAAAGTTGGGTTAAATTCTAAAAAGAATCCTGAAGAGAAAAAAATACAAACGAAAAAGAAGGTAGATTCCAAAAATAAGAAAAATAAACTAAAAAGAATCATTGAATCGGAAGAAGATACTACAGAAACTGAAAGTTTTCATTCAGATACTGAATCTGAAACATAGTGTAATGACGAAAACAATGATGACGAAAAAAACAATCAACTGAAGTTGAATATAACAGAAGGTTATTATGTGGTGTATTTTCACACCATAAGTCCAATGTGGTACATTGGTAGAGTAACAGAAAATATTGACTGCAACAAATACAAAATGAAATTTCTTAAATCCGAATTGGACGAATTTGTATGGCCCAGGACAGAAGACATTCAGATTGTAAAACGTCAATTTATTTTTTATGGACCGGTCAAACTTTTAGGAAGTGGACCATTTAAATTAAAAAGAATACAAAAAAATTAAATAGAAAAACTATTAAAGAAATTCAGAAAAACATAAATTCTGTGTGCAGTTTACGCTTTTCTACAAGTTTATATACTTTTTTATTTTTTTATATATGTTTATATGCCTCGGTTTAATACCGCTACAAGTCCAGAAGCTGGTAGTGGGCCAATTTGCTAATAAGCACACTTTATATTTTTGTTTTCGTAACAATTTAAGTAAAAAAACAAATGACGCAGTCTTAAACTATAAACAAGTGTTTCTTGTTTCAAAAATTAAAAGAAGTTTTATTATTATGGATAGATATAAAAATTACTTGTTATGGTTATGGTACTTTGTACTCCTTTGATAATAACCCGAAAGGGCCGAAACACGCGTGTCAGGAAACTGAATAAAAAATTGTGAACCATAACAAGTAATTTTTATATCTATCCATAATGAATATACGGTTTCACCAAGAATGTAGCCCAACACAAGTAAATTATATATTAGAAGTTTTATTAATTTAAAACTTCACAGATTATCTACCGTTAGCTTCGTTTTACATCTCTTGTTTAATATTTTGCATTTAAGCTTAATAAATAAGATAGGTACACTTTAAACACAACAGTATAACTTTTGTCTATTACATGTTTCCTGTGTGTACAAAAAAAAAATAATAAACAAATGAATATCAAAATTTCAAGAAACAAAAGCAAATTGTAGTCGTAATGGAATATTTTTAAGTAAGGTGCAAAAAATAAACAAAGAACAAGAAATAAACAAAGACTGGGTAAGTAGGTATCTGTTGGTTTTATTTAAAATAAATTTGGATATGATTTTGTTTTATTTAATTACTCAGTTTGTTTCCTCCTAATTAGGTAGACAACCTACCCCAAAATGTGTTGCCAGATGATAAAGATGTATAGTCAGAGGACAAAACTGTCGTACCTGTGAATTTAAAAATAGTCGAAATAGTTTTTTAAATTGACTCAAGGTAACGCAAAATACTTTCCAAGTCCAGCGAACTACCACAAGGTACCGGGAAATAACCCGAATTACCGCGAAATACCTCGAATTACTGCGAAATACTTCGAATTACTTGCGAAATACCTCGAATTCCCAGAAAATACCTCGAATTACCGCGAAATACTTCGAATTACTTGCGAAATACATCGAATTCCCAGAAAGAATTTATCCGAACTCCGCTACGCGTCGTTCGTCCAACTATACTTGCGTGCGAAAAAGTATCACTTTGCGCACTTGTTAGGAAAATAACTATTTTTTATAGTTTCTTAACTAAATTTTTGCTCAATTTAAAAGTAAACTTTAGTGCAGGAGATGAAGCTAAAGCCATTTGGACTAAGTTAAGGAATTGTCATCGCGATGCATTACGCAGGTAAAAAAAATGTCTGAAAAGTGGTGCTCCTGCAATCGCCATAAAACAATGGAAGTATCAGAAGCAAATGGCATTCCTACTACCTTATATGGCAAATAGACCGGGTGAAGGAAATCTAAATGATGACAGCGAAGACAGTGAAGAGACCCAACAGCAATTGGAGACTGAAAATGTGGAGTCTGAAATTATACAATCTGAACACTTGGATACTGACGAAATACCTGACAATGCTGAAATTAATGAGGCAACGGAAAACGTAATGATTAATGTTGTAGATAAAAACAACAAAGAGAAAACAATAGGAAATAAGAGACCTACAATTGAAATTCCATCAACTTCCACCACACCTAAATCAACATCCACAAATAAGAAATATAAAAAAGATGATTTACCCACCTTAGTAAAGCAATCAATGGAACAGCGTGAAAAAAGAGCGGAAGAAAGGGCACTTCAAAGAAAGAAGCAAGAGGAAGCAGAAAAACCTTCAAATGATCATCTTTATCATTTTTATATGTCCATGTACGAAATAACAAAAAAAATGCCAGCTTCGTATCAACATATTGCAAGGAATAATGTGTTTCGAGTGGTGTCACAGGTGGAAGCTGACTTTTTACAAATTTGCACCGAGTCTCAACCGTCATCTAATCAACAGAAGTATCACCATATACCGCGAATAAATCCGTTTACATATAGGCCGGAAGCCCACTTCCCAACTTATCTACCCCTATTCCATCACCCAATAATTCTACCCGTTCGCTAATGCTATCTCCAAATTCTGATAGTAACCAAACACAACTCCAATACGACCAACAATTAAGAACTGATTGAACATACAGTTCTCCATCCACTTCACAAATCCATAGCTCATACTTATCTGCACCATCACCTGTTAATACCAGCGATGACACTGCTCAGAACTATTTACGAAATTTTTCGGTTCAGTAGTATTATTATCAATACAATAATAAGTTTGGCTGATATAATGGCTGGTTACAATGTTTCCTAAGAATAATAAATTTGTTACTTACCTTAAAAATATAGCTAGCTTTTCTTTACTTTCTATTGGTATTTAGGCACCCGTCAGAATAAATAGATTTTCCTACCATATTGTGCACTTCATTAAACTATATTCTAGTTAGTCGGTAGTAGTTTGTAAACTTAGACTCTGAAAATTCGGATGCTAAGGTAAATTCCCCATGGCTATGTCTCTTCTTCATACAGGGTGGCTGATTAGTGCGAGGAAGTCCAATATCTCCGTTGTTCTTAGAAATATCGAAATTTATTAAATACAGAGGTTCTATGATAAACAAAACCGCACATTTTAAAAATATTTTTGGATATACAGAATGCGCCAAAAAAGCAGGGCATCATGAAAGTATATTTTTTTAAATGGTACCACTAACTTTTTTTTATCCCATCGAATTCGGTATAAAATTATACATAAGATATGATATTTTATTTTGGTGATTTATACGACGTTGTCAGATTAATCAATTTTTCCTAAAATTTTCTCGGAAAACATCATATCAAAAAAAATTATTTTAAAATATTACTGATCTAAACTAAAAAAGAAAATTTTATATTTTTATACACCTTAGAGGTGTCCGAATGATTCTACCCGAACAAAGTATTAATATCGTATACAGAGTGTTTTTTACATCGGTACAAATGTGGCAATCTTTAAATAAATATTACTCGTTTTTTTCAAATGGAACACCCTGTATATTATAATGTCAGTTTACAGATAATTGCAACCACTTCAAATATGCAATTATAATAAATGCTCTAAAACGCATCGTTCTTTTAATATTTTATGTTTTAATTCAAAATGTAAAAATATCGGCACTTTCAATAAGTTGGCCATGAGTTAAACAAAAAATAATAAATTGTAACAACTGAATTAAAAAAAAACTATAATAAATGTTCAATATGACCTCCATTAACATCTAAACAGGTCTCTAAGCGTTCTTGAAATGATCTACTAACTTCATTTAATACATTGTTGTTGATATTCCGAAAAACTTGTGTTATTCGGTCCTTCATATTCTCTTTTGTGGTTGGTGGCACTTTATACACTTCATCTTTGACGTATCCCCACAAGAAGAAGTCCATTTTTGTTAGGTCTGGAGATCGAGGTGGCCATTGAAATGGTCCACCTCTACCTATCGATCTATCAGGGAACTCATTATTTAAATGTTCATGAATTAGTGCCGTATGGTGGACTGGAGCTCCATCATGTAAATACCACATTCTTTCTTTTACAAAATTTGGCAAATTATATAACAAGCGTGGTAACTCATTTTGCAAAAAATCCAAATAGACTAGTCCAGTTACTCGTGTTTCAAAAAAATAAGAACCGATTACATAATTTCCAACTATTCCACCCCACGCATTTAGTGACCATCTGGTTTGACTATGAGTTCTAATAAAAAATGGGTTGGCGGTTGCATAGTAATGAAAATTATGCCTGTTGACATTTCCATTCTTATGAAATGTAGCTTCGTCAACGAACAATACATAATTGAAAAAATACCTGTCTTGCTGAATTTTTTGTTGAGCCCATTCACAGAAAGTAACTCTATTTCCATAATCCTGATCGTTCAGCTCTTGCATCAGTTGAATGTGATATGGGTGCATTTTATTTTTACTTAAAATATTTTGTACAGTCCAACGTTTTATATCCGTTTCATTTGAAATTATTCTTTGGGAGATATGGGGATTTTCAATTACTTTCAGCAGCACGGTTAATTCATTTTCTTCTGTATAAACACTTTTAGTTCTTTCAGATTTTTCATATTCAACTTTTCCGGTCCGAGAGAAACGATCCATTAATTTATCCAATGCCTCTTTTCTTGGTTGCCTTCTATCAGGATACGTTTCCCGATAAAGCCTTGTAGCAAGTAGAGAGTTTCTGTCACTTGCTCCTAGTATAAAAACCAATTCGTCTGTAGAAAAATTCATAGCGTTTCAACAAAAGAAATTTTTGATCTATAATACTAATCTTAACACCATAAATACAACACAAAATATGTCAGAAATCTAAATTCATTATGATTATGACAGCACGTATTGTTGATTTTTGTTTAACTCATGGCCAACTTATTGAAAGTGCCGATATTTTTACATTTTGAATTAAAACATAAAATATTAAAAGAACGATGCGTTTTAGAGCATTTATTATAATTGCATATTTGAAGTGGTTGCAATTATCTGTAAACTGACATTATAATATACAGGGTGTTCCATTTGAAAAAAACGAGTAATATTTATTTAAAGATTGCCACATTTGTCCCGATGTAAAAAACACTCTGTATACGATATTAATACTTTGTTCGGGTAGAATCATTCGGACACCTCTAAGGTGTATAAAAATATAAAATTTTCTTTTTTAGTTTAGATTAGTAATATTTTAAAATAATTTTTTTTGATATGATGTTTTCCGAGAAAATTTTAGGAAAAATTGATTAATCTGACAACGTCGTATAAATCACCAAAATAAAATATCATATCTTATGTATAATTTTATACCGAATTCGATGGGATAAAAAAAAGTTAGTGGTACCATTTAAAAAAATATACTTTCATGATGCCCTGCTTTTTTGGCGCATTCTGTATATCCAAAAATATTTTTAAAATGTGCGGTTTTGTTTATCATAGAACCTCTGTATTTAATAAATTTCGATATTTCTAAGAACAACGGAGATATTGGACTTCCTCGCACTAATCAGCCACCCTGTATAGTCGCTTTTCCAATAGGATTTTTTTTTCTCTTGGAAATGTGGTAAAGTAAAAGTAATTCTTCAAATTCAGCATCCGAATCTGATTCGGAACTTGAGTCCAGATACGTCGCAATCACATCTATACGCTTTTCAAACCACATCTAATACAAAACTGCCTTCAAATATGCGCTCACCCTGCGCCACATGTGCATTTTTCCTGCACTGCGCAAGCCTGCATCCCCTGTACTGCACTGCGTTTGCTGTGTCACCTGCGTCTCAATGTGCGCCCGGGTTTAAGGTAAGCGCGCATTTATTCGCATCGGACGGACGCATCGGACAGACGGAACGAAAAAAATTATTATTTACATAGTTTTAAATATGATAAAGCACATTCGTTTGCATCGAACGCATCGTAGGGACGGAATTCCGTTCCGAATTATTTAAAAAGAATTAAATCCGTGGATACGATACGTACCATAGACATCGTAACTATAGACCGAACAATAACAAATAAACGTGTTGTCATTAATGTATTCCAGTGTAAAGTAAATCAACATTCAAGCTGCTCCCCTCCACTTGGTTTGCCTTGGGCTTACTCTGTTAAAAGTATTCTATGATTAACTAGATTAACATGATGTGGGAAATATATAACATTGCCTAAAACCTTGTAAAAAATCTGGAGTATGGCAACGCAGCAATAACGGATCCGCCCAGATTTCATCATTTTCGTGGCCATCCGCATTGACTCGACAATACTCGGCATAGCGGATGTTGTTTTTCTGGAGTTTTGTCGCATGCATATAATTGTAAAGACAGCGTAATCCCCACTCCCGGCCCCACCTAGCTCCTTACAGCGTCTCGCCACCAAATGATTTTGGCATCACAATTTTGTTCGCGAAAATCACGTGTCACTAGATGGCGCTGTAATTTTCAATATGGCTGCTATAGCGGTGAACAACATTAGAATCTTAAGGGTGTTTAATGCTGTTTAGATATTCTCTTGTGTTTTTCGAAGATTTTTATTGATATTTGCTGACTTTCCTTTTTAAGTATAATTACTTAAACGTTTTTGTGCTATTCGAGCGAAGTTTTGTGTTGTTGTGTGAGAATAACGTGGTGAAAAATGCCGAAAATTGAAGTAACTCTGTGTAGTATCTTGGAGTACATTGGAGTCAGAAGCAGACCACTAAAAGAGGGCAAAGCGGTTTTGAAAGCAGGGCATATAATATTATGTGGGGTAGAAGGAGCAGATCCAAAAAACATTAAAAGTTTGTGTTTACAAACATCAGGTCTAACTTCCCAGCCTCATGAAATATCTATTAATTTGCATAATGACGTTAAAGCTTGGAAATGCATTTGTTCATGTAAGGCTGGAATGTCCGGCTTCTGCAAGCAAACCTAACCCTAATTTATATAAACGGGTCAGTAAACTTTTACCTAATGGCAGATATGAAGATTTATAGGCCGTACGTACCCATATTATTATGGTTTCGATAGCCTTTTAATAAAAGTTGTATTGTTTTAGAAATGAGAATTTAGAAGTGGTAAGCTGCACTGATTTAACTCAAAAGTGGGGAAAAGAAAAAAATGGTGTGAAGGAAACTTATAAGGCCATTCCATTTAAAGAATTCTGCTACCCAAAAATAAAAAAAAGTACAAAAGTGTATTTCATACATCGGCGGAGCAAAATGCACATACTTTTGATCTTCTTACAACAGGTATTTCTTTGCTCCTTTTAAATAATTTTAGGTAACTAATTTCTTGAATAAAAATCTAATTTCAAAAAAGTTATTTTTGATATTCTTGATAAGATTTTATTACTTACAGAGATTTGATCCAATTTTAGGTGCAGCACATTCTGCTATCACGAAGTTTCTTAGTCGATCCTTAAGGCCTATCATAAATTTGGCCACTGATAAAGACAAGTATGTATTACTCTTCTTGTTTTCTTGCCGATAATTTTATTGCTTAATTTAAATGCAATATTTTTTTATTTTAACAGTTTTCTGATACAAGTGCAAAGTTTACTGGACCTTTCACTTCGTTCGGTATTTTTAACTGAGCTTACAACCCAAATCTCAGTTAGTACATTCAGCCTGAGACCCTGTTGCCAGGATGTTTTGAATGCATTATCAACAAGCGACCCACTTCATATTGCAACAAATTACGAACAGGGTTTGAGTATGTGGGCAAGAGAAAGACAATTTAGAATTACAGGTAAGTACCTTAATATTTTTTAAAAAAAGGTATTTTATTAAAATGTTATGATATTTTAGGATCCACATGCTATTCAATATACAGTGCGTCCATAAAGACTTGCACAAATTCATTTAAAATTCAGGTATTTACTTTTTAAAAACGCTCGGACACGTCAATTAGTACTTTTGTTTGCGCATTTTTTAACGTAAAATGTTTTTATACAGGGTGTCGCACGTATGAGGTATGAGGTCATCAATAAATGTGTTTAAAATAAATTTTCAAACGTCAATATTTCGGAAACCGTGATTTCCAGAGGTGTTAAGTGTTCATCATAGAATTCAAAATTGATATAATATACAGGGTGTTCCATTAAAAAAAATCCTTGATGACCTCATACCTCATACGTGCGACACCCTGTATAAAAACATTTTACGTTAAAAAATGCGCAAACAAAAGTACTAATTGACGTGTCCGAGCGTTTTTAAAAAAAATAAGCCCCTGAATTTTAAGTGAATTTGTGCAAGACTTTATGGACGCAGTGTATACATTTAGCGACATGGGAAAATAAATCCAAAAAATTCTTTTTTCTCAAATCTTTCACAAATAAATTCGTACAACATGGCAGGAAATATGAGAAAGAAGCTCTGGAAGTATATTAAGAAACGCGTCAATGCAATGTAGTAACACCTAGATTAGTTGTGTCGAAAATTTTTCCCAGACGGAATCATATTTGAAAATGGAGTTCCCTCAGAGTTACTTGAAATCAAGTGCCCATTTATTGGTAAATGTGTAAATACATGTATTTTTATTAAGTACTAACTATATGTACCTATTTTAGGAAAAGATCATAGTCCTGAAGGATTTTTGGAATCTTGCGACTACATAGAAGAAACTGATTCTGGAGCTACACTAAAAGAGAGACATAGTTATTATGGGCAAGTTCAATTAGGGATGGCTCTTCTAGGTTTAAATTCCGCAAAATTAATTTTATATTTAAGTCATTCCAATGCCTTCTCAGAAATTAATGTAGAGTTTAATGGTTTGCAGCAAAATTAATTAAAAAAGTAACACAGAATTATTTTCAATATATGCTGCAAGTGTATTGTTTAAATAAAGATTAAGCATTATTTAAGTGTTTTTCCTAATTCATTATACCAATCTACGTTACATTAATAATAATAATAATAATAGTCTTTATTAAGAATGTAAATTAAAAAAAATAATTACAATTCTTAGAGGGCGAAGTCTAGCTGATAAGCCTCAGCTACTCAACATTAACCCTTTTTTTAAACAAAATTAAACTAGTTAAAATAGTGTAATCTGACAAAAATATACATATATAGCGTAGCAAAATTGATAGTTTTTAATGAATATGCATTGTTGGTATACATAATGGGCACTACAGAAAGTTTTAGTAACAAAAAATTGCCGCACGAGATGAAATACTGACACTGACAATTATAGAAAATCGTGCAAACTATCCCTCAGCGTTAGGATTCGCCTGCTTCTCCAGCAGTGACTTTCTAATTATGTTGCGAAATAACATTAAAGAGGGGCAGACAAAGTAATTATTGAAGTTGTTAAAACACTTTACGGCGTTATAGGTAAAACCACGCTGAAAAATCGTTTTTTTGTGTTGGGGCATCGTAAGTGTGTTGACCTAACTGAAACACTGTGAATGTCGTTTCGAAAAACTAAGTTAGATCTTAAGTACATAGGGGTTGACGTTGTTAATATTTGATATACAAATGTTAATAATAACAGTTGAAATATATTCTCCATGTTCAACCAAATGAGTTCACATATTTTTAGGAAAGTGTGGTCATATTTTTTTAAGTTAAATATAAACCTGCAGCAATTATTCTGCATTTTTTGCAGATGTAGCTTGTCCTCTTGGGTTAAACATGAATAATACAAGATAATACAGTAAGAAATCATAGGCAATATGTATGCTTCACATAACTTTTTGCGCACTTTGAAGTTTAGAAAAAGTTTATTTGCATACAATACTTTCAACACCATATATGTTCTTTTCGATAAATTTGATATATGTTTACTAAACCTTAATCCGTCATAAAATAGCACCCCTAAGTTTTTGGCAGTATCCGTAAATGTAAGATGCATTCCATTGCATTGAATATTAATGTACTGTTTTAAAAAGTCATAACACCCTTTCGGCGCAAAGAGTAAAACCTGAGTTTTTTGAGCATTTAATGCAAGGTTACGTCTACTGCTATATTCAGAAATTTGCTGCAAATCTGTGTTTATGTTCGCTTCAATATCGTTATAATTTGACGGGTGAAAAGTACAGACAAGCTGTGTATCGTCGGCATAAGTGTGGATTTGGGAAAATGATGGTATTGTACCCATATCAAAGATATATAATATAAAGAGAAGGGGTCCCAAAATTGAGCTCTGTGGTGCCCCCGACGTTACATTGCCGACGTCTGACACTTCTGAGCGTATCTTACAAATTGCCGTTTACCCTCCAAGTAATTCTGAAAAAAGGATAGTGCTTGATTGGACAATCCAAAGTAATGCAGCTTAGCAAGCATAAGGGCATGATCTACACAATCAAACGCTTTTGAGTAGTCAAGCAGCGTTAAGACCGTTGCCATACCCCTATCCAGATTCCCAATAATGAGATCGTTAATATGTAAGAGAGCTGTTGTCGTACTGTGGCCAGGGCGGAATTCAGACTGGTGAGACGGTAGCATGCCATTCTCAGTTACAAAGGTAAGTAGTTGCTGATGCACAACCCTCTCAAAAACCTTGCTTAGTACCGGTAAGGGTAAGAGACTTATTGGTCTTATGTCATTTAATGTTTCTGGAGAGTTTACCTTAGGTATTGGACAAACCAAAGCTGTCTTCCAGACTTCGGGAAAATAACCCTGTTCTAGACAAATGTTTACTACATGTGTATAGTGATTAAGTAATATAGGTAAACTTAATTAATCATGGTTTTATATATTTTAATATTATTAGTGTTTTCTAGACTTAATTCGTGCAATCTGTTTCTAAATCTAAAATAAAAGTCAAGTCAGAATTCATAAGAATTTATTTAATTGAATTAGTTAAACAGATATTTCAAAAATAAAGTTTTCTGGTGATAAAAAAATCAATCTTTATTAGTTCCTCTAAAATTTACTCATAGGGTGCAGAATATCTTAAAAGTTGTAACATCGTACGCATTCGCCCTGTACATCATAAACATATTAATTGCTATTCAATGTATTGTTGGTAATATGCAACGTCGGGATTTATGTTAGCCTACTTATTTTCTGCTGACCGGTCAGGTGGTCGACCGGGAGGCACACCAATTTGTAAATGAGGAGATATTAAAAGAGAAATAGAGAAGATGTTCAAATTGACATTTATTTGATTTATTTAATTTATTACAGACTCTACAGATTATGCAATCCAATTACAGAGTAGGAACAATTACACAAATCCACTAATCTACCTAATACTAATTACTTAAATGCTATAATGATTTTCTAATTCTGCCTTAAATTGTTTAAGCGTAAGATTAAATATGTAACATTAAGTCATAACATTAATGGGGGAATTACTAAAATTATTAGTTCTTGCACCTTCAATATAAAAAGTTAAAGGGTTTCTTGTATTATAAAATGGTACATAAAAATTGACTTGTGACAATAGCACCGAGTCATCCACTTGGCTGTTCAATAATTTGTACATAAATATTCCTGATGCGATCATTCTGCGTTTTTCTAAAATTGGTAGTTTATATTTCTGTATTAGCTCTGTTTTAGGGATTTAGTTTCCAGTTTCTTTGTAATTGAGGTATCTTAGAAATTTATTTTGTACTCGCTCAATGCAGTATTTGTGATTATCATATTGAGGACTCCATACCACAGATGAATATTCTAAAATACTTCTGACATATGAAATGTAGAGCTGTCGTATGCATTTAACATCCCTAAATGGTCTACTGTTTCTAACAATAAAACCATACATTTGCAGGGCTTTGTTGGTGATATGGGAAATATGTAATCTAAATAATAATTTTGAGTCAAAAGTAACTCCAAGATCTCGCATATCTTCAACCCGAGCCAGTGGTGCTTCATTCATTGTATATTCAAAGTGAATTGGTGTCTTTTTTCTGTGAAAACTAAGGACATAACATTTTGTTGTATTAAATTTTAATCTATTTTCATTAGACCATTTTATTAATTTATTTAAATTTTCTTGAATTAATAGTGAATCATTGATGTTTTTAATTCTTGAATACAACTTAAGATCATCTGCAAATAACAAAACGTTACTATTGGAAATATCCCTAGTTATACTATTGATAAATAGCAGAAACAGCAATGGGCCAAGGTTGGAACCCTGTGGTACCCCCGATCCTGCCAGAAAACAGTCCGATTGATAACCCTTTATTACAACTTTTTGTTTTCTGTTTGACAGATACGATACAAAAAACCCTATTAAGTTAGGATGGAACCCAAATTCATTATACAGTTTTTCTATAAGAATACTATGCGACAGCTTATCAAATGCCTTGGCAAAATCAGTGTATATTACGTTAACTTGGTACTTATTGTCAAGACTTTCGGATATGTAATGAGTAATGTTACAGAGGTTGCATACAGTAGACCTTTTTTCCGTAAATCCGTGCTGACTTAAAGAAATTTTTCTAGAAACCAAATTATATATATATTTATAAATTATCGACTCAAAGATTTTAGCTGGAACAGGTAATATCGCTATCGGCCCATAATTTTTTATGTCTGTTTTATCCCAATTTTTGTATACCGGACATATTTTCACTTCCTTCCACTTATCAGGAAAAATGCGATGCGACATGACGTTTTATTTCACATAAGAAGATAGTACAAAAACCACAACAATAATCTTTACATGGCGATCCTGCCAACCGAATTAAGAAGAAAAGAAGAAATTTGGATGCAAAAAAAAATGGTAAATTAAGAAATGGGCTCGAAAAATTTAAAGGAAGAGGTCATAATAGCGCAAACCGCAAGTGGAGATGCGACTGGCAAACTTGGAAATGGACTAACACTGTCAGATTGGCTGCTAATAGTTTTGGTTATTATGGTTATTTTGGCAATAGTCTACATGATCATCAAAAAGCAACAAAAAGGACTAAGAAGGACGATCCGCAGGGAAATATATAAAAACGACCTGAGGAAATCACAAAATGACTGATGAAGAGATGCGGAAGAAGAACGATTGTAAATTTTAGGTTTATTTTTTTTTAGCAAATCGTAAATAATGGATATAATGGATATCGAATAATTTATTTAGATAAGAAATATATATTAGAAGTTAACAGGTATTATTATAATACAATTATTGTATTTGAATTGTATGGCTAAATATGGACATTAAATTATTGCTACTTATCGTAAAATTATAATTTATGGGAATTACCGAACTAAACGAAAGTTGCAAAAAATTTACGCAAATTAAGACAAACATTACTAAATTAAACTACGAGAAACGAAAGACACCGTTACTACAAACAAAACTTGACAACGCCAAGGATATTTTTTCAGAGTTAAACGGGGAAATAGCATCGTTCAACCAAAAAATTAAAGATGCTGTAGTAGATGATTCGGAAATATTATTAGTTAAAACATTAGTCGAAAAAATTAGGATAATATACAAAGAAATTTGCGATTTCAACAAAAAGAAGGAAAGCTCTGAAACAGAAATGACCTCATTCGATTTAAAAATAGCTGTATCGCTCTTACCTATCATGGACGGTACAGAGGAGACATCAATTAAACTAATAGATGCGATCGAATTATACGAATCAATGATAACCGACGCTAGTAAGCCGTTATTGATCAAATTTGTTCTCTAAACAAGGGTTTCTAATAGTGCTAAACTACGTTTAAAAGCGAACTATGACACAGTAAAAGAGTTACTTGATGACATAAAGACTCACTTACTGACAAGAAAATCGGACACTGCCATTCAGGCGAGAATGCTACGTACAAGACAAGGCGATAAATCGATTGAGGACTTCGGGAAAGAATTAGAAGAACTAGGTTCAAGTGGTGTAAAAATAAGACACCCGAAATTTTGGGTAAAAATGAGACAGCATGTTTTTTACCACTAAAAAGTATTTTAATAGGACGAAAAAGTGGCATAAGAGTATCGATATATTGAAAAATCAAAAATCATATTGATTTAAACATTAATATAAATCTATACATGAAGAAATTATCAATTTTAAATATATTACAATTTTATGTGCGAAAACTTTTAAAATTGGCGGGCGAACTTTTGTTGCTACGTCGCGGAGAGCCATCGGGCGCACTCGGCGAAAGTCGCTATCCAACGAGCGATCCGTATAGTCGTTGTAGGATCAAGCGGAACAGTCTATTGTCAAGCCTATAAGAGTGAGTACGTGACAAGTTAGTAGGGCAAATTTGAGACAGCCGTTTGGGTAAATATGAGATACATCATGGGGTAAAAATGATACATAATTTTATACACTTTTTAGGTTAGTTCAGGTTAGCCATAATGCCTAGACACGGAAGCAGATTTGCAAAGTGCGCTTACCTTAATAAAACAAGGTAAGTTGTCTATTCGAACTGCTGCGAAAAGATTTCGAATCGATAAATCAAAATTAAGCCGTTGTAGCCGAAATAAAAATACTATAAAACGTGGCCGAAAGCAAGCTTTATCCGCGGAACAAGGGGAAGATTTAACCCAAAAAATAACAATAATATTTAACCCAAAAAATAACAATAATGGCTAAATGGGGATTCGCTTTATGCAAAGAAGAAGTTAAGTTAGTTGTACAAACATACATAAACGAGAATAATTTGACAACTGTATTTAAGGATGGTAAACCTGGCAATGATTGTTCCGTGCATTCTGCAAAAGAAACCGGCTGAGCCCAAAGAAAATGGAACAGCTGGAAAAATGTAGGCGAACGGCCACCAGTGACCCTTTTATTATATATTCGTTCTATGATCACCTCGGTGAAACAATCAAACAGCTGGGTTTAGAAGACAAACCGACGCACATATTTAATTTGGACGAAACTGGTTTCAATTTGGATCCAGGAAGAATCAAAGGAGTTGCAGCTGTGGGCCAAAAGGTTCATAGAAGCATTGAAGGATCTGGTAAAGAAAATATTACTACAATGGCTTGTATTTCTGCCAGTGGGCGATTATTACCACCGCTAATTATATATCAAGGGCAGAACCTATAGAGCACATGGAAGGGATCGAACGACTTGGAAGGTACCTGTTACGCTGTCTCTGATAAAGGCTGGATGACAACGGCTGTTTTCAATGGTTGGTTCTCCAAATTTTGTTTAATGATTTTGGAAATGCCACTTTTAGTTATAATGGATGGTCACATCTCACACCTGGATAGGGGAACCATTGAACTTGCCATACAAAACAACATCACCTTATTTAAATTACCACCCCATGCCACAGATATTTTACAACCATTGGACAAATGTTGCTTTGGACCACTGAAGCTAAAATGGAATCAAGGAGCTGTCAACGAAAAAAATACTAATGAAGATGAGGCGTTCGAAAATAATAAAAATCATCTTGAGCCACAACTATCAACTTCATTTAAACATATTTTGCTGCAAAAAATTAATAAAACAAATCCTGAAATAAAACGAAGGCGAAAAATTAATTCCAATTGTGCTGTTTTAACTAGCTCTGAATATTTAAGTAGCATTAAGGAAAAAGAAGCTTTACAGATGAAGAAAAAACTGACTGAAGTGACCGATTCCTCATCGGATAATGAAAACATTGTTTACCAAGAAGAAAGTGATAGTGAAAATATTTCATTACAAGACATCGTAGATGAAGAAAACCAATCACTTCAAGAATTAAATCCAACTGAAATAGACATTGGGGACTATATTTTGGTTAAGTTTTGTACAAAAAAGAAACTATTACATTACGTTGCAGTAGTGGAATCGGTGAAAGGAAATGAGTATTCTGTGTCGTATTTGCGCCGAAAGGGTAAAAAATTTATATTTCCTCAAATTCCTGAAAAGTATGAGGTAGCGTTCGAAGACGTAGTAATGAAACTACCTCCTCCAACGTTTCATGGAGGTACTACCCGGGTTTTACAACAACTGGTATTTTATGTTGCATTTGGTAATTTTAATGTAAACTAAGAACTTTATCTTATATGTTATGTTACTATAATTTTTTTTACGTAAATTTTCTTCTAAAGACCCTTGTTGGTGGTAATATTTGAAATATCACCTATCTTTTCCGTTTTCCCTGTTTATTTCAAATAAATTTTAAAAAATATATATATTTTTTTTGTTTCATTTTTCAACCAGGCCATCTCAATATTACCCCAGAGGTGATAAATAGCAAGCGCTATTTAATAAACCAATGTCTCATTTTTACCCACCCCCTGTCTCATTTTTGACCCAAAGTCAGGTTGAAAATGAGACGCGGTTCCTATTTTATATTTCATTTTCCTCAACAATTTTGACAAATCTTTTGCATTTAGGCGATTCAGCAACGAAATCTTTATAGTATGGTAATTTTTTCAAAGTTTTATATAAGGTAACGCCGGATAACATTGACAGGGGGTAAACATTGACACATTTTCAAATATCCCGCCCAGCACTGGTACGTTATAAAAGAATGCATGTTTTGCGATGTTACAATTTAATATATAGTGTCGTCCTCTTGTGAGAATACAGAAACTGTGCAACAGTCAATTCCTAAATTTTTGCTGGACATTTAAACATTGCCTAAGTGTGGTTATAGTATTTACGCCGAGAAGAATCTTTGTTTATCTAAGTCATCCTGGTGTAATACAATATTTTTTGTAGAAGGTAGGTTGTTTTAAATTGCTTTTCATTAAGTCATTAATATATTTTGTTATGTTTCGCAATAATTAAACAATAATATCTAAATCCGATATTAAGGTTAAGATTGCCATGTGTGGCAATGTTACCCTACAGTAAATTGTGTTAAAAATGAGGGTATTAGCACAAAACGTGCTGCGGAAATGTTCGCTATTAATCTAACAACTTTGAGAAACCACGTAAATAATTATAAATGCGATACCGTTGGAAGACCCACCGTACTAACCTGTGACGAAGAACAACTAATAGTTCATGCTCTCACCAAATTAGCAGATTGGGGATTTGGATTGGACCGGCTTCAATTAAGAATATGTGTTCAAGATTATGTAAAAAGAATTGATAGAGAGAACCCATTTAAAGATGGTTTGCCTGGAAGGATTGGATTGCAGGTAAGATCTGTGTTTGATGTAAGGAAAAAGTATGGCCAAGTAATTTTGTTTTTTACAGGATTTGAACGGCGCTGGAAAGACCAGCTAAGCAAGAGAATTGCCCAAAATCTATCCAAAAATCGTGCTGAAGCCTGTTCCGTTGAAGTACTACAAGACTTTTACAGAAAACTAAAAGACGCTATTGAACGTAATAACTTACAAAATAGGCCACAAAACATATTTAACTGTGATGAGTCCGGTTTTCAAACAAATGTCGGAATACAGAAAATTTTATGTCAAAATGGAATCTAAGAATACACATAAAGTTGTAGGCAGTGTGACAAAATCAACATACACTGTTTTAGTTTCCTGTAATGCAATAGGGGACTATTTACCTTTATATGTAAATTACAAAGGTCTACATCTTTATTCTACCTGGTGTCAAAATGGCCCTGACGATGCCGTGTACGACTGTTCACCATCAGGATGCATGGAATCACAACAGTTTGCCAACTGGTTTGAAAACGTTTTTATAAAACATACTGCAAAGCTAGAGGGACCTAAGCTTTTAATATTTGATGGTCATAACTCACATCAATCAACTTTTCTGTTTGCCTGCGCACACATCCCATGCCTTACAACCGCTATGTGGGAGTATTTAAAAGTGTAAAAAATGCATGGCGCAATGTTTTAAAAGGATATTATCGTGATACGGGATGTAAAAATGTGGACAAAATTACATTTCCTGCATTGCTAAAAAAGCTAGTAGAAACAGGATCTTTTTCTAGGGCAAACGCTATTGGGGGATTTGAAGGTTCAGGCATTTATCCTTTAAACGAAGAAAAAATATCAACAATGTGTGAAACGTCATCTGTGCTCTCATCCACTCAAAGTCTAGTCCAGGGGAAAGCTGCTGATTCAAGTACCTGTAATCAATCTACTTCTAAAGACCGAGCAAAATTAGAACAAGTGGGTTCGGCAACTTCAAGCTCAACCTCAACTTTATTAACTTTAGGGCAAAGTACTGTGTCACCGAAGAAAAGCTTGAAACTTTCAATATTACATGCATTACAAAGACAAGAAAAAATACCAGGTACGCAAAAACGAAATAGAGTTCGCCGAAAATTTGCTGAAAGTCTTACAAGTGCAGAAGTTTTGGAACGAATGCGATTGAAAAGCGATGCAAGGGGTTTGAAAAAAGCTAAGAAAAATCTACCAAAGAAGAAGAGAAATAAAGTAGAAAGCAGTTCTGAAAGTGAAGCAAGTCTACAGTTGGATGACGATTCTGACTTAGATGTGTCCGAGTTTGAAGAAGAGCATGATGATTGCCATAATACAGCCGCAGAGACGGTACAGGTTGATCCCAATCAAATTATGGTGAATTCTTGGGTTCTTGTAAAATTTACTGTTGAAAAACAGAGGTCGACTGACGTCTATCATTACATTGGAAAAATAAAAGAATTTGTTTCCAAGAATTAGGAAGTAACAGTGGCATTTTTGAGACGAAAAGAAAAGCATTTCGTTTATCCAAATGTTCCTGACGAGGCCACAGTTTTGCTCAAAGACATACATAGTGAGGATTTTGCCACAACCTACCATACGTCGAGGAATGCACATATTTACCACAAACTTTGCTTCTGGTAATGGCAAAGCTACGATTATTTTGTAGTTTTGATTTATGTTTTTTATTCTGTCATTTCTATTTTTAACAACATAACCCACATTTCTGTTCAAATAAAAAAAAAAAAACAGTGTTTAATTAACTTATTTTATGTCAATGATACCACACCATTAGCAAATATAGTTTTATAAAGCAGTTTATAAGGGGTGACAATCTTACCAACATAGGAGGGTAACATTGACATTTGCATAGTTTTTAAAAATAATTTTTAAGATCCAAGGTTTCAAGCTAAACACGAAATTGCTACTCACTATGAGCTACCAACATAGTAACTTAATTACACCCAGGTTTTCAAATTTCTGATATTAATATTAATAAAGCAAAAAAAATAATTCTAAAGATATGTCAATTTTACCCGGCGTTACAAGCTAACGGTGACAACACAAAGTACGACATTTTAAGACCAATTAACGAAAAAACAGCTATTAAACGCTTTGCCGACGGTCTTAGAAATCAAAAACTAAGTACCATAATTGCTTCACAACAGTTTGTATATTTAAAAGACGCGATTAGAACAGTGCAAGACGAAGAAACTATGTCAACCAATAATTTTTCGCAAATGATGACATTTTCGAATAGGGGTAGAAGTAATTTTAGAGGTAATTTTTCGCAAAATAGAAATATGACTAGGACAAAAAACAATTACGCCTATAGAAATTTTAATGGTTTTCATAATAATCGCTCACATTACAACAATAATATTCAACGCTTTCAGCAATCCTCGCGTAATTTTAGAGGACGTTCATTCAACAGAGCTAACAATAATAACCAGGGAGGTTCACAAACGCGACATAATATGCATTTTGCTGATTTGGGCCGTAACCTAGGTCAGGAACATGCAATGCACAGAAATTCACGCGATTCCCAAGAAACATTTTTTCGTCCCTAACGAATTATGTAATAAAAGTTAAATTTTTACCTATACCAACAAGTTTTCAAACTCTAATAGTACTTACTAATTTTTTTGTAAGAAATAAAAAAATAAGTTTTTTAATAGATACCGGAGCTACTTTATGTGCGATAAAATCAAATTTTTTAAATTCATGTGATAAATTTTATAAAGAAAAAATTGAAATTAAAGGTATTGGTGGAAATTTGGTTACGGAAGGTTATGTTTATTTAAAACTTAACGTAGGAAATGCTATATTTAACGAACAATTTTATGTTTTTAATTCCTTAACGTGTTGTAACGATGGTATTATTGGTGAAAACTTTTTACGAAAGTATAACGGAATTATAAACTACGAAGAAAATAGATTATCATTAGTTAAATTTGAAAATAAAATAAATTTACCCTTAAATGCATATGGCAACAATATATTAGTAATACCCCCACGATGCGAATCTATTCATTATTTATACACGGGTATGACAGAAGAATGTGTGGTAATGCCAAATGAATTGTGTGCAGGAGTCTTTATGGCAGGCATTTCAGCAAAACCTAAAGAAGGGAAAATTTCAGTAAAAATTTCAAATACTCGAGAGAATGAAGTTAGCTTAACTAACTGCATCCCAAAAACACAAAGTTTAAGTGAATATGAATTATGTCAATTTTCTAACCACGACATATCAGTGGAACGAGTAAAAACATTGCTAAATTTATTAAAAATTAATTATTTAAACAACGAAGAACAAACTTCGATAGAAAATATTTGTGTAAAATTTGCTGACATATTTCACATGCCGGGTGATAAGCTATCTATCACAAATCTTTATACAGAATCTATTCAACTAAAAGAAAACTCTACACCAACGTATGTCAAACCGTACAGACTCCCTCATTCACAAAAAGATGAAATAAATCAACATATTGAAAAAATGTATGAACAAGGTATTATTGAGAGTGCGCAGAGTAAACATTCATCACCTATTTCACTTGTGCAAAAAAAGATGGATGCTAGTGGCGAGAAACGCAGTAGACTTGTAGTTGACTACAGAATTTTAAATCAAAAAATTGTAGATCAAAAATGGCCACTGCCAAATATCACAGATATCCTAGATTCTCTTGCAGGAGCAATATACTTTTCTCGTCTGGATCTTAGTCAGGGTTATTATCAAGTAGGACTAAATGAAGACAGTAGGAAATATACTGCTTTTACTACAGATCGAGGTCAATGGCAAATGACTAGATTGCCAATGGGCTTAAAAATTAGCCCTAATGCTTTTTCAAGGTTGATGACGGTAGCTATGTCAGGATTAAACTACGACAAATGTTTTGTTTATCTTGACGACCTTATAGTTTTCGGCAGAAACCTTGTTGAACATATTAAAAATCTTTGTATTGTTTTTTCTAGACTTCGTAAAGTAAATTTAAAATTAAATCCGTTAAAATGTAAATTTTTAAAAAAAGAAATTCTTTATTTAGGCCACACTATCAATGATAAAGTCATTTTGCCAGACTCAGAAAAAATAAGAGCTTTAAACGAGTATCCAGTTCCTAAAAATGCAGATGAAGTAAAAAGATTTGTTGCTTTTGCAAATTATTATAGGAAATGTATACCAAATTTCGCGGAAAAACTTTAGCATTTAACAAGTTATGCAGAAAATATGCCAAATTTGAATGGACAAATGAATGTGCAAAATCATTTAACTTTCTAAAAAATGCACTAACCAAAAATCCAGTATTAGATTATCCAGATTTTTCTGAAGACAACGAACTTATTTTATAAACAGATGCTTCTAATATAGCTATTTCAGGAATTTTGTCAAATAAAAATAATAAACCAATTGCATACGCTAGTAGAAGTTTAAATAAAGCAAAAGTAAATTATCCCACTATTGAAAAATAATTATTAGCTATTTATTGGGCAGTAAAACATTTCCGTCCATATTTGTACGCACGACACTTTAAAATTTTAACAGACCATAAACCCTTAATATACCTATTTAATTTAACCGACCCCTCTAGTCGCTTAACAAAATTTCGATTAGGTCTAGAAGAATATGATTTTCATGTTGAATATATAAAAGGAAGAGAAAATGTGACGGCTGATGCATTATCTAGAATAGTAATCACGTCTAACGAGCTAAAAAGTATGAATGAAAAAGTGATTTCTGTAATGACTAGGGCACAATGTAAACAAAAGGAAAATCAGGAACACGAATTAGGAAGTGATACTGCTACAAATGTTTGGCCTGATCAACCAAATATAGTAGAAATTCTCAAAAAACCTAAGAAGTGTACTGAACTTTCCTTTATATCATTAGAAAAAATAAAGAAATTATTTAAGGAAATATCTGAAAAATTGGGAAGTTTTTATTATGTTCCATTACATTCTACCTTATATTTAAATCAAAACACTCGATCGACATTGGCTCGAGAAGAAATGTTGAGAGATTTGGTTGATATAAGAAAGAAAATAAATATAGATGCATTCATTATAATAAAAAATAGTAATAATGAAGAATTTATTAGATGGTTAGCTAACGAAATTAAAAATAACTCCAATTGGACCGGTCCTCGTATATGTATAATACAAGGAGTTAAAAAAGTAATGGACAAGAATTAACAAAGAATAATTTTAAATGATTTTCATTTACTTCCCACTAGTGGACATGCAGGTATTAACCGTATGGTAAATAACATTAAAAAGTATTATTTTTGGCCAGGTATGGACAATGACGTGCGAACGTTCGTTAAAAGGTGCGATAGTTGTCAAAAACAAAAACATTCAAATAAGTACATTAAGGAACCCATAATGATTACTTTAACAGCGTCTGGTTCATTTCAAAAAATATATTTAGATACAGTTGGACCACTTCCAACAGATATTAATGACTTTTCTTATATCCTGACACTTCAATGTGAATTAACTAAATGTGTTGAGGCATATCCTCTTAAGAACAAAGACTCAGTATCAGTTGCAAAAAGTTTGGTGGAAGGTTTTATCTTAAGATATGGTACTCCCCAAGAAATTGCTACTGACAGGGGGGCTGAGTTCATTTCAAGTACTATTACCGAAGTATGTAATATTTTAAAAGTAAAACAAATTCAATATACTGCCTATCATCATGAAAGTATAGGTGCTTTAGAGAATTCACATAAAGTGCTGGGCGCGTATCTCAGAACTCAAACTCAAAATCACGATGCTGCGTGGAGCACATGGCTTTCTTTCTGGTGCTTTACCTACAATATAACTGTACACACTGAGACTAAGTATACTCCCTTCGAACTTGTTTTCGGTAGGACATGTCAAACTCCTAGTAATCTTACTAATATAGTAGAGCCGATAAACAACTTCGACAGTTACCCATTGGAGTTGAAGTACAGACTACAAAAGGCACACGATGACGCACAAACAAACTTAATACAGTCAAAAATAAAAAGAAAAGAAACATGACAGAACAAAAAATCCCATAACTTACAAAAAAGGAGATAGAGTCTTATTAAAAAATGAAACTGGAAATAAATTATCCAGTCCTTGCTTCTTGGGTCCATATTTAGTTATCGAGGATTTAGCACCGAATGTAAAAATTGTAATAAAGAAAAAAGAAGTCGTAGTTCACAAGAATAGAACTAAATTATATAACTCTTAGGAAATATATATTAGCTTGTAAAAATAAAGGGTACCCTGAAATTCATATTTTACTATATATATATATATTATATTTAATTTTGTTGGAACATTGCATATTATAAACTAACGTTAATCGATTATTTAACTATACTTAATATAACTATAATGTTTGTATGTATACATATTTATATATTTTGATTTTTACTAGTAACCACTTTGCTTTACTAATAAATACATTGATTTTAAAAATAATTTACGCTTCTATAAAACGTAATTTTTTTTTTATCTGGGGAGGTGTAACATGGTACGCATTCGCCCTGTACATCATAAACATTTTAATTGCTATTCAATGTATTGTTGGTAATATGCAACGTCGGGATTTATGTTAGCCTACTTATTTTCTGCTGACCGGTCAGGTGGTCGACCGGAAGGCACACCAATTTGTAAATGATGATATATTAAAAGAGAAATAGAGAAGATGTTCAAATGGACATGACGTTTTATTTCACATAAGAAGATAGTACAAAAACCACAACAATAATCTTTACAAAGTCACTAAAAAGTATCTCTATAGGCAGTACAATAAATGTAAATAAGAATACAGAATACAAAACTAACCAAAATAAAATATGATACTAATGAATATAATTATACAACTTATAATAATTTAGTTTAGCGTACTACAAAACAACTTGTTTGCAAAAAAAAAGCAATAATATACATAGGTAACTATTCCTAATCTATTTAAAAGAAAAGATAATTATAACAAAAAAAAAAGTGGAGGTCTTATTGATTCAGCAGTTTTTCCAAAAATGTTAACTTACCAATGGCGCTCTGACCGCTGAATTACTCTTTTTGGTATTGAATGACTTAACTGTGGAATTTTTTTACTTGGAATTACATGTTTCTTTAATCCTCGTCTTTTATTTGTCGCTAAAAATATAATATTTAGCTATAGTAGTTTCTGAAAATTTTACTTTCACTTTAGGCACCTACCTATAGTAAAATCATCCTTTGTAAAATGCTGACTGCAAACTAACATATGTTTTGTCACAGATTTTCCAATTTTCAATGCAGTTTTCCAAGTCCGACTTAACTTAGGATCTGTTGGAAAGGCATGCAACGGTATATCTTTCGTACAATATGAAGAGCACTGTGGTACAGCACGGTAACTCATTAGTATCTTAAATTTTTTAAAAAATAGCTGAACTAACCTTAACTAGGTAGGTATTTGGTTGTGATTTCTATCGACATCTTTATGCTGCCTGGGCCAATCTGGGCACAAAACAACCCTTCAATATCTAAACGAAACTACCAGTATATAGATATAAACAAACAAAAGTTTTACAAGCCACTTTTAACTAGTGCACTTAAAGTACCTAACCTAACCACTTTTGCCACGTTATTGTTATGCACCTGATGGAATTAATTAAATATACACTGACAAAAATGGATTTACCAATGTCGTGGGTTGCAGAATTAGAGCTACTTTAACGCACGTCTCTATGTTGTTCATACTAAGCCTATGAATTATCACAAACCATTTTAAAACGCTAGAATAAACTCAGCTTCTTTTGGTTCGCCTCAACACAGAAAGAGATTTTTTATCAACATTTTAAACACATTTGGGATTACCACAATCCCTCATCTTGTAGCCATTTTATGAGTTACCTGAACTCAGTTTTTGGATTGGGACAACTTACTTAATTGATTTTAAAGTGCCGTTTTAACCCGGACGTGCATTATTTTAACTCACAACCATGTGTAAATTATTTTGAGTTGGAATAAGTCATAAAAAGTGCTCCAAAAACCCATGTCGAGGGTAAATCACAGATCGAAAGATCACGGAAAATTCCGAATTCGTGCTCGTGTCGCTCTGGCGCGATGTTTTATTCATTTGTTATTATAGTATCTGATGTGCGTCGGGACGACATTGTTGATCGGCGGAATATCTCATGTTTCTTCGAGTTTGGTCTCGTATGTGAAAATTTGTGTTAATTTTGTTCATCCGTGTTTGGTTTCAAATGGAGGGAGATGCATACAAATTATTATTATTGGAATGGGACCTTTTTAATTTTGTTGAACTATTTGAAGGTAAGTGTAAAATGTGTTTTCAACGAATAAAAATATAACTTTAGTGCAAGAGATACGCTCTGAGACTTTATGCAAACCCATCGGTATAGACTCGGATGTTGACAACTATTTAAGGATTTCTGAAATAAAAATTGCCAACTTTTCTATATCTGCTAATATTCAAGAAAAACTATAGGCGTAGGATTCGGAAAATCCTTTAGGAAGGATTTTCTCGATCTCTCGGGTATTATAACTTTCGTTCGACATTTATTATGTCACTGTCATCTGTCATCTGACAAACTACTGCGTGTTAGCGAAACGTGTAGGTAAAGCGCCAAAAGCCACAATTTTTTTTGGGACTACGCCTGAACTTCGTATGAATTCACCTTTCCTATGCTCCCTTGGGAATAGGGATTTGGCCTCAAACAAAGTGAAAATCCGCTCTATGGCGAGCCCCCCCCCCCTTTGGTCCCCTTATTTATATATATTAAATTTATAATAAATGTAAGGAAACTTGTCAACGAGAATTTAGTGTTCTTTATTGATAATAAAAGCGATTGTTGACTTGGGTGCTTGGTATATAGTACAGCGTGTGCATGAATTTGCTTGCCAAATGGCAAACTTTTATTACCATATTTTGGAAAAAAGTTATTCTTTATAAAAAGTTTTGCTTCCAAAAGTATTAAGGTTGGCATGCGCATTTCTTTCTAATTGTTGTAGATACAGGGTGTCCCAAAAAGCGAAAAGCTCAAATTCTAAATTGGAAAAAAGTTTTATACAAATATGTTTGAGGAATAACCAAATAAATTGTATAATACAGCGCAGTTATTTGAATAGTTTCTCATAAAATCGTTCTAAAATATGGATGAATTCCATCGCAGTATGTTAAGCTGTAAATAAATGTATTTGGAGCTGTTCACAGGTTAATTTAATATATATGTACTGCGATGGGATTCATCAATATATTTTGTAACAAAAATTGTAAGAAACTATTTAAATAATACTTTATCACTTTATCAACAAATTATTTAACGGTTTAATGCGCTCTACTCTTTCTTCAATTTGGTCCTCGATTTGGTCGCTCAAAAATATTAGAATTTAAGTTTCTCGTTTTTTAAGACAAGGTACAAAATTAAGAAGAAATGCTTTGCCATTCTTAATATTTCTGAAAGCAAAATTTTTAATTAATATATAATTAATTTTTTCTAAAAACTGATAATAAGAGGGGTTTCCATTTGGCAAGCATATTCACGGCGCACACGCTGTAGATTTAAGGTGCAATATTTTTTTAGCGGAAGGAATAGACGATGTTTCTTTTGATCTCCTAGATGAAGAAACAATTAAAAACATTTTTCGACAAGCCGGACCAAGGCTTAAATTTAAAAAACATCTCAGGGAATATCTGCAAAAGAAACAAGGACAGTTAGGCACATTTTTTGTAAGTTTTTGTTATTTAATTGATAAGTGTTAGTCACAGTCTGGTTGAGACACAAATCAGTCATAGTCTTATAGACCTATGGACCATTGCGATAAAAAAAAAAAAAAACTGGGAAAAATCTTGTATAAAGAACGCATCCAAAAATTTGACAGCGGTGCATTAGAAATAATTATGTAAAACTGTCAAACTTTTGGGTTAGTTTTTTAATTGCAATACCTATTAAATTTACTGATCATTTATAATTTACGCCTTTAGGTTTTTACAATGACGATGCTTTATCGTCATTGGGTTTTTACATCTCGGAGCATCATGAGCTTGAAGGATAACAAAATGTCAAAGTATTATTTTAAATTTAATTTTTTTGCTCAAGGTTTGAGACGGATCAAAAAATTATATTTTCGATAATTCTTTGACCGACATCGGTTTTTTCTAGTTTTTCTGCCTCTGTTTCTCTCGATATTTTGTGCATTTTTTTTATCCTTTAAGAGCTATATGCTCCGAAGTTTAAGAACCAAACTCAGCCATGCCATATATATACTACTTATATATTACAATTGCTAATTTCAGTGTTTGTATGCGTGTTGTACTTTTTCAGATCATTCTTCAACACATACCTCTGCTGTATTTTAAGGTAAAAAAAGATATGTATGGGTATGGCATAATATCTGGTGTATTTTTACTTGCTGAATTTATGTAACAAATTTTGTGAGAAATTTTGTTTCTATTACATTTACCTTTCTAATGGTGATAATATATATTTTGTGGGGTTTTGTATTTGAATTTGGTTGTAATTGTATTAAAAGCATTTTTTTAGTTTTAATATTACTATTTGTACAGGGTGTTTCAGCCTTGTGTGGTGTGGCATGTCGAAAGGGTTATTTGGGAAAAAATATAAAATTTATTCTTGTCAAATTGAATAAATTAGTAAAAATGAATTTGCAAAAATTGACATCAACTTCTTTTATAATTTTTTTTTTACTTTATAGGTGTCGCTGATAGAACGGTTTTTCCTAATTCAGCACTAGGTACTGCACACTATAATATATCTTGTGTAGTTTCTGTACTATTTGTTTTAAGTGGTAATGCTCAGGAAAGTTTGCATTTTAGTAACAATGAATTTCACACCAAAATACAAATTTATAAATTTTTTCAGCTCAGTTTTTCAAATAACTTTTTTGGTCTGTCTGTACCTATATAAACTCAAAACAAGATCACCAATACGCGCCGATTTTTTTCTACAAACTTTGTGTCAACAGTTCTGTTGAATAATAAAGCTACAAAACCCAAGGCTGGGACCATTAACGGACCCTAATATCGTCGGTCAACTCACGAAGTGTCGTAACTCAATAAAAGTCGATTTTGAGTTAGGTCCATCATAGTATTTGAAATATGTTGTTTTATTATCTCACCAAATGTCGTATCTCATATCCTTATATTCTGCGAGTAAATCAAATTTTAACGGCTGTCGTATGTCAATTTGGTAGAAAATAGTATCTCACGAGCTGTCGTAACTTGACTTAGGCCACTTCGTGAGTTTCATATTTAATATTTGTTCAGGAATGCTGCACGTCGTATCTCATTTTTTCCTGTCAACACTTGTCTTGTTGTCGTATTGCACTACGCCCAACGGCACGGTCTAGTTGTCGTTTTACTGCAATAGCGAACGGACAATCGCGCGTGTTTGTTACCAAAATGGACGTTCTTGTAGTATGGAAGGATAAAACAGTAAATTTAGTTAAGTCTAGTGAACTTAGTGTAGAAAAATGCACGCCGCTTGTGAAAGGTACAAAAGTAAAAATGTGGTTCGAGAAAAAATGGTACAGTGGGACAATCCTTGACGTAGAAGATAACATTAGTGATGAGTTTAACAGTTCAGACGAGGAACCTTTGGCGCTATTAAAAAATAAATTAATTAGTCGTGGCAATAAATTTACAGAGAAACAACCATTGAATTCACACAAGCTAATCAATCAAGTAGTCGTTACAAGTGTAGCTGAAAATAATTGTGAGAAACTTGAAGGTAATATTTTTGGGATATTAAATTACATAATATTTACAAAATAACGAAACACCTAATAATACTATAACTAAGGTCAAACAGTGACTTTCTCTTGGTAAAGTAATATTATTTGTTTTAGGCGAAAACAATAATTTCCAGCCAATAGATTCTTCAAAAATACCTAAAGTGTGCGAGAATACTAGACCGCAAGATAATAATTTACTAATGAAGCAATCACTTGGAAAAAACATAAATATTGTCAATGTGATAGCACCAAATACTGATGCTGTGAATGAAAATATTTGTGAGGAGACAGAAGGTATTATTTTAATATTCCTTTAAGTAAAAAAATAGAAACAAATATTTACACACACTTTTGTTGTTATGCATGAAATAAAATGCAGTTAATTGCAGGCGCTTTGTTAGTAAGTAAATGTACTGTTATTACTTGCAGGTGAAGCCAATAACTTTCAGCCATCATTTTCCACAATCAAAAATGCAGGTGAACGAAATTCTGATAGTTTAGAACTAGAAGACATTGAAAGCGTTGGATATGATTCAGACCGCGATCCCCTTTATGTAGCAACCTGCGAGTACCATTATTGTAACGAAGAAGTTTGGGCAGCTTGTCATCGCTGCATAAAGTTATTGTGTTTTAATCATTTTGACAACAATCCATCTTGTAACATGCACACATCGAAAAAAAGATATATTAGGAAATCCAACAAGCATCCGCAAAAGAAATTACGTTTTGCGGATAACAGTGAACTAGAGAAAAATGATGAATTTACACCAGAGCAGTTCGTAGTTGAAGGAGAAGAAAAAGAAGGCGAAGCAATTTTAAAGAAAAGGACTAACGCACAGAAGTTAGCAAAAAAGCTAAGAAATTTAGGACAGGAGTATGTTAGTCCAAAAATGAAAAAGGTTATGCCTGCCAGATTTTTAAAGGCTGGCTGTAGAGTAGAATATTGTAAAAAAATTGGGCGTCAATGTTTTCTGTTTAGTGACGATGACCGAAAGCAAATATTCAACTCGTATAACGCTTTGGGAAGTTTAGATCGTCAACGAGAATTTATCCTTCATCATGTCGAAACTCTTCAGCCTAAGCAAAAAACTACAAGCAAGGACACGTCGCGCAGAAGCAACACAATACGATATTTTTTAACTCTTGACAGTATTAAGATTATGGTTTGTAAATTATATTTTTTAAACACTTTGGGAATCTCAGACCGCACTGTGAGAACGGCTATATCTAAATTAACGAGTGTTGGTATGATGGAAGGTGAGAGACGAGGTGGTAGACAATCTGAAATGGTCCGTGCTAGAGATTTACAGATCCGATTGGCCATTGAAAACCATATTAATAGATTCCCTAAAGTAGAGTCCCATTATTGTCGAGCATCCAGTTCAAGAGAGTACTTGCATCCGGACTTGACGATACTTAAAATGTTTGCCTTATTTGTAAAGGATCTACCAGAAAAGACATTCCCAGTATTGTAACTTATCGCAGGGTTTTCAATATGAAAAATTTAAGTTTTCATCATCCCAAAAAGGATCAATGTTCTTTGTGTTTAACCTTTAGACAAGGAGATGAAATGGTCAAAGCTAAGCTAGAGGAGCGGTATACGAAACATATTTCTGAAAAAACTGCTGTTAGACGTATAAAAGAGGAATGTAACGTGCAAGCAAAAAACGATAGTAGCAAAAAATTCTTGTGCGCCACGTTTGATCTGCAACAGGTAATTTACCTGCCTCGCTGTAAGGAAAGCGCTATTTTTTACAAACGTCGGTTATCCAATTTCAACTTAACGTTCTACGATATTGGAACCAAATAATGTAAATGCTTTACGTGGTATGAGGCTATTAGCCGACGAGGCGCTTCTGAGATTTCCACAGGCGTTTTTAAAGCTCTTCAACAGTATGACACAAAAGGCATTCAGTTTGCATCACTTTTTGCCGACGGCTGCAGTGGGCAAAACAAAAACACTATATTAACAACGATGCTTCTGTATGCTGTTACCCATTTCAATAATCTGAAGGAAATAAATCTAAGATTTTTTGAAAGCAACCATGGACAAAGTGAGGGTGACAGTGCACATAGTGCTATTGGACGAGCAATTGAAAATGCTGGCGATATAATAATACCATCCCAGCTTCATCCAATTATTACCTTGGCAAGGAAAGAGCGTCCTTATGAATTAAATGTACTCGAACATGGCGATTTTCTTAATTTTAAGAAGCTTTCGCAATCTTTGCGAATTCTGCCAATTAAAACTACAGATACTGGAGAAAAATTTAAATGGACTGAGATAATGGAGCTGAAAGTCTTTAAGTCTAAACCAAGAAACATATTTTTTAAGACGAGTCATTCTCAGAATGAGTACAGCTCTATAACCCTAAAAAGAAATACTAGCATTTTCGACCTACAGCTTGAAAGACTAAATACCGAACCCGTCAAAATATCGAAAGATAAGTATGTGGATATAATCAGCCTTTGTTCTGGTGACACACCGGTCATTCGACTAGAAGAACATAAACAATTTTATAGATCTCTGCCACACGACGAATAAATATAAATATAAATGGTTCTCATCCAAAAAATATTATTTCCTAAAAAATAATGTAATATTTTATTTGGTTTTCTATTCAAGAATAAATATTTTTTTTAGTATTCCTATTTAAACAACTCTTAATATTGTTACTAAAATATTATCATTACCAGTTATTTTTTTATTACGTTTCTTATGTAGTTATAAATAAAATGTTACTTACAACCCATGACGTATCTAAATTTATCTTAAAATAACTAACATTTTTCTATCTCACGGAATGTCGTAACTTATTTAAAATTTTTTTTCTCTCATTTGGCAATAATTTGTAAGCACAGTATTAATGTCTACTTATAAAATCACTTCCATTTCTATAATACACTGAAAAATAATAAAGCGAACGCAATATTTGGTAATGTTACGCTCGTCTTAAAAAATATCAAAACTTTAAAATGCTCTCCTGAAAAATCACAAAAACTGAGATACGATAATTCGTGAGTTGACCGACAATATGTGTCATGTATGTCCGATTGCTTGTTTAGTAAAAATTGATGTACCTATATACCCATAACGTTTTTCATATTTTTCTGAGTTTTGATAGTTGCTTTATGTATAGGATAGTGAAACGTCTAGTACTGCCTCTACAGATACAATTCTGTCAGAGTCTTCTGATCAATCTTCATCAGCAGATAAGGATTTATTCGAACCTGACGATGAATTAAAGGAGGCTCTAAGAATATTTGATGAACAAAATAAGAACGCGCCCCAGGGCTCTTCACAAACTGCATCAGATTTAGAACCTCAATTTAAAAAACCTCGTCTGGTTAGCAACGATTTTTCTGTCACAATTGAGGTAAAGTAATTCTTTCAAATTCGTGAACTTTCATAAAAAGTCACTATATGTGGCATCATTACATTTTTTTTTAATTTTTAGAATTTGGAAGGTCAGATGATATTGCTTAAGAAAAATAAACTGACAAATGGTCAAAGGCAGAAACTAGCAAATATTTGCGTCAACGAATTGATTGCTCGGTTTGGGCCAGAGTGAGTAAAGTTACTTAGGTGTTCTTTACTTTAGTTTTTTTTTTACTGCATAATCGTTTTAGTCCTTGAACATTGCTCAAAAATGTTTTTTTTCAAGCGCTGCTTACCCAATTTATTAATTGGTAAACATGTAGCATAACTCATAATTTTCTCCTATAGGCCCATGATATAGGTGTCTTGGCAAACTATAAACCAGCAGGATAACTTTATTTATTTAGGATAAGTTGCTAGCAATATGAGACTTTCAATATCATTGTGCTTAAAAGATGTAAAATTCTCGGTAATAATCTTTTGGAGAATATTCTCAAGTTAGAGAATTTTTTGAGAATGGTAAGAAAATCGCTAGAAATAGCAATAAAAAGAAATCAAATTTTTACATTACATTACCGTACATTTTTTGCGAGACTTTTTGTAATAAAATATTTCCAAACGTTACTTTGTGGTTTTGTGATACCCTTTAATTTATTTTGCTCCATGTTTTTATACTAATAGGCGGTCTAAAAGTCGAACGGAACGCCAAAATAAATCTAGTCTCACCACATCATTTACAATTCACATAGCTGTATACGAGTATACGTTCGCGCTTCTAGGGAATTTGCCTGAATTACTGTTATACTCGGATTCCCCTAGAAGCGCCGACGTAAAACACTGTTTATCAGAGTTATAGAAAAGGTTAGAGAAGCTCAAAATTTTAAAAATCATTGCAAAATTTTCTGTAGAAAAACTTCTCTAGAGAATATTGTCGGGATAATTTTCTTGCAGAGAATATTATTCTCGAGAATATTCTCGTTCTCGAGAATATTTTCCTCTCACATCTCTAATTGTGCTATTGTTAAATTGCATGCTCTCATGTTGCTGGCAACTTATCCTGCAATTAAACAATTTGCCATGAAATCGATAATTTGGCTCTTACTTAATAGAAAGTGACAGAGGTATGAGTTATGCTTCTGTATGAATTCAAGAAAAGTCGCCTTAAAATCTGAGAAGATCAAAAAATTGTCCTGCTATGTACGTGTTTTTTTATGAGTTTTTATCCGAGATTTTATTGCGACTTCCAAAGTTTTGTTATATGATCAATACTTATAAAAAGTTGTAAATTTTCCCTGTGAATATCACTTTTAATATTTCATCTTCGTTAGGCCATTTTTTCATTTTTAGACTAAATCAAAACATACTATATCGAACTGCCAAACAAATAGTATCTGTCTGTCCAAACGAAATTTCACATGTATATATGATCACCACAGCATTTGGAGGCCCTAAGGGAAAATTATGGAACCGATATAGAAATATAAAAAAAGTACTTCATTTAGTAGAAAAATGTAAAAGAAATAGGTCTGAAGAGAAAGAAAATGATTCATCTGACAGCCCGGACGAGAACATGTATCTAGATTTTCTAAGAGTGACTTATTGAACCATATCAAAGAGTTGTTGAGGCTTGGCAGAAAACTCACAGGCTAAGAAAAAGGATATACATGAATGAAGAACTAAAGATGTACGATGATTTTCCATGTCTTGCTTTAAATGAGGGGATAAATCTAGTAAGTTCACTTAATTTTTGCATACATTCTTTTTCCATACTTCCTAACCAGAAATATAATAGTTCTGCAACAATAAACACTAGGCTTTATTTAAGTATGGTCTTTAAGCAGGAAATAAATAAAATATGCTAAGAACTAGTTTTTATGTTTTATGACTTTCATCCAATTATTTGATTATGTGATAATAATTAATTAACACGCTCCTTATTTTTTAGTTAGAAATTGACTTTAATATTCAATACCCTGATAAAATCGACAGCATTTACTCAAACTGGGAGATGGTAAGAAATGCATGCCGTCAGGAAATTAATGACAGAAAAGTGAACATTGTGAATTGTACTGATGGAGTAGGTAAGTTATCACTTCAGTCATCACTATAATATTATAGAAACAAATATTTGTTTTTGATAACCTTTAAGTGTGCTGTTTTGCTTAGTTTTAGTAATAATTTTCTTTATGTTTTAGATAAAGATGTTCTTATGGTCATGGGTTTACCATATCTATTTCCACCAGCTACTATTAAAAGTAGCCGAAAAGGCAATGCTTGGAGACCAACCAGGAGTGAAGTTATGGAGAGTTTCTTTCTGGTTATGGACGTAAGTAACTAATTAATAAAACTAATTAATAAAACTACGTAAGTAATTCTTAACTATTAAGAAAATTTGTTCTTTAGCACTCAACTTAGGCTGTAAAAACATATGTAGCCCTCAAGTGAAATTAAGTGGACACCTCAAAATGTTGAAATACGTATTGAAAAGTCAATATAACAGGCGGTCGACCTCAAATTTTAATGTATTGGCCATTTTATGTCAAGTCAGAGTCAAAATATGCTTTATTGTTTAAAGAAATAAATCTTGTTTACAAAGTCACTAACATTTAAGATATATATACATAAAAATTTATTTTAGGACTTGTCGTATAAACACAATTTAACGCGTATTAGCACTAAATCGCATTTTTAGTTAACACGCATTAAGTACTTATATGTGTAAAAGTGTAAACTCAATAATTGAGGCTGCACAAAAGATTTTACATTTTAGACTAATGACAGTTGACATTGTAGAATGCCGAAAGAAGTGAATTGTCTTAAAATAGTATTTAGAGTCATTCAGACATAGAAAGACAAAACTGACAGTATACAGGTTAAACAAATTTATTGTTTTTTTTAATTATGCTTTTGTTTCAGGATATTAATAATTTGCCAGAAATACTTCAAAAAAGAAAGGCCAAGTTAGATGAACTGAACATAAAACTGGAACCTTTTGGAATAATTGCGGGGGACTTGAAAAAGCCAGAGTTGTTTTTGTGGATACAAAACACCACATACAAGGTGGATTCGGTGATTCGAAGTGTTGAACTTCTATTCAAGGCCATATATGCTCTGAGAAGGGAATACCCAAGCGAGTGTGAGCATATCTGGCTCGCAGTAAGTGACTTAATCTTTGGGATGAAGCCAGTGAAAAAAAATTCGAGCACAGCCGCTGTCGTAAGCGATATTTTATATCACTTAAAATCCAAAACTCAATAAATTTTAAATTAATGAAGCAATTCTCCACGGGTGATCGCTTCATTTAAAAAAAAATAGCTGTAAATAGGTCAAATATATCACACAACATTTTTCTTCATACCTATTTTTGAAATTTAAAGAATCCAAAACAATGGACTGTCATTTGTGTAACGATTCATTTTTAAATTCAAATGCTTTATTAGCACATCTAAAATATTTACATCAATGTAAAGAAAATAGTTTATATATCTGTTGTGTCAAAAACTGCAAAAGACATTTTCCCGCGATAAATTCTTTTAGAAAACATTTAAGATATCACGAACGATTTACTCTCGAAAACAACACTGAATTGCATGCATCTGGTTCAAAACACTATCGCATATCTAACGAGAGTAAAAGTGGAACTTCCGTTGTTTTAAATGCTCGTGAAGATATATTAATAAGTCAAAACTTTTTTAATGAGTTTAAAGATCAGTTGTCTAAAAATATAATTGTATTTATCTGTGGTCTCTACATTAAGGGAAATATACCTAGAAAGTCGCTTCAAGAAATAATTTAGCAGTTAAACGATTGTTAACTAAACCCATTAAACTGTTTCAAAATCAAATACACTGTATTTCAAACTTAAATGATGGTGAAAGAAACCTATTAAATAAGTATTTTGAAGAGCTTCGTACCCTGTTTCATAATCTTGATAGTGAATTCTTGATACTAAAATACTTGGAAACGTTTAATTATTATATTAAACCTACTGAATTTGTTGTTGGTGTGAATATTAGAAGAAATTTACCATCACAAAAATCTTATCTGGCCCAATATATTCCTATGGGTCCAGTTTTAAAGGCATTTTTTTCCTTACCTGATGTTTTTGAAAAAACTTTAGCATATATTAAAGAAAACAAGGTCTGTCTATACCACCAAACTAAAATTTTTATTTGTCCCTTTAAGGTGAAAAAAGGATTAAAGAGTGTACATAATTTAATGTCATTTTAGGTTGTACTAGTTTCAACTTTAGTCAAAGTCATCATCAGCAACCATACAATTAAGAATTATGTTTAGGATGTACCTAAATAAACGAACTAAAACAAATTAAAAGGGGGGGGGGAACCAAGTGGTTCAACAATACATGGCCATAACGTGCACCTTATGCAGCCAATGGACTCGACAGAAGACAATCACCTACACGATGCTACTTTCAGCAATGAAGGAAATTAGATGCGAAAATTGTAGTAGAGGAAAGATTCCAAATGGAATCATTTATAGTCATGATATGATGTATAGCTGTCTATAATGAAAATTCAATAAAGTAAACGTTTCATGAGTCAACTCCAAGAAAGAACATGATTTATATTTGGTGGGTCAGAATTTTAATAAAAATAGTAATAAAGTGAAGGGGGGGGGGGGGGGGGGGGGGAAGGGAAATTAAAATGTGTTAAAATAAATTTACGTCATTAAGTCAGTTGGGGTATCTGAAAGGAGAAAATTGTTTCCAATTAAAATTGTGTACGAAAATATCGTAATCTATGGTCTCATAATTTAGAATTAAATTTGTATGTGAAATATGATCAAGTACTCACCAAATTCTCCATATTTAGGGATTATTATTTAAATTATGTAGACTTAATCGGGTTTACGTTGTAAATTTTCTTTTTTCTTTTCTTTTTAGTAAAAGAGGCACAAATTAGGAACATGACTTAAGACTTAATGCTGTTCAAAGCGAATGTTGCAATAAAATGGAGGGTATCTCTAATATCAGTATTGAAAATTTCTTTTTTTTATTATTTAAAATTTCGTATTTCCGGGTATCAACTGTCAAGTCCAAAGGCGGCAAATTCAAATTTAAACAAGAATCGTCATAACCTAGAGGGGGGGGGGATGGAGGGAGGTTGACGTGGACTTTATGATACACTATAAATAATTGTTAGACTACATTAACATCCCTTATTCGGGGTGTGTACATATATGAGTATTATAATAGATAAATCAAAGTAATAATGTGAGAGAGCACAGAAAACTTTATAAGAGAATACTTTATTTTATTTAATCATACATCCAACCTGGCTATTAAAGCACCCTATCGCTAAGTCACAACGACCTTCAATCATAATTACAAAAGGGTAACAAATAAGCTCAAACCATAAATAACTGGTATTATATGCAACCAACTTGACTGGAAAGGTATAAAAGTCAGTTACCATTGTTACACAAATGAAATGAAAATTGCGGTATAAATAGTTGTCAAAATTACAGTTTACTGTAATGTCATTCGATAAATGTGTATGAGAGTTTAAAATCTTATTTTATGGTTATAACCAAATTAAAACAATAGAGGTGCTAAATTTTGGTGAAAAATGAGTAGAAGAGTTTAAATTTGAAGAGAATTAAAGAAGGGGAGACAGTCAAAAGTGATCTGTTCATTCAAGACCTGAATTTGAGGGTTTTTTATAGCTTTGTTAATCTCGTATATTTCCCATAAACAAGAAGTTCGACCATTGGGAACAACATGTAGGATTTCAACTCCTGTGTCCGGGTTAAAAGTGTGTTTTGTGTTAAGAATGTGATCGGAGAAATTTGAACGAGTGTCAGCAGGCAATGGCTTATTTTTATTCCTTTCCACTAGTACGAGGTGATCTTTGATCCTTATATTAAAACTTTCGCCCTGTGCGTCCTATGTAACAACAATTACATGTTGAGTGATCCTCACTATGGGTACAGGACAACTTGTATACTCCTGATTTTTCTAAAACATCAACTGTACCTTTATTATTATTTATATATTTTTTTAAGGTTATTTTGCGTTTTTAAATGATATGTGCATATTATTATTAAATTTTAGAAATATATTTTTTAATGTTATGTGATATTGTTCCCATATAGGGTAGGCTAGTATAATATCTATGATTATTATTATCTACAATAGGTTCTAGGTTTTTGTTGATATGTTTATTTAAATTTCTATAATATATTTTATTAATAACATGCATTGGATATTTATTATTTATCGTATCTTATCTTATCTATCTTAACACAAAACACACTTTTAACCCGGACACAGGAGTTGAAATCCTACATGTTGTTCCCAATGGTCGAACTTCTTGTTTATGGGAAATATACGAGATTAACAAAGCTATAAAAAACCCTCAAATTCAGGTCTTGAATGAACAGATCACTTTTGACTGTCTCCCCTTCTTTAATTCTCTTCAAATATAAATTCTTCTACTCATGTTTTCACCAAATTTAGCACCTCTATTGTTTTAATTTGGTTATAACCATAAAATAAAATTTTAAACTCTCATTCACATTTATCGAATGACATTACAGTAAACTGTAATTTTGACAACTATTTATACCGCAATTTTCATTTCATTTGTGTAACAATGGTAACTGACTTTTATACCTTTCCAGTCAAGTTGGTTGCATATAATACCAGTTATTTATGGTTTGAGCTTATTTGTTACCCTTTTGTAATTATGATTGAAGGTCGTTGTGACTTAGCGATAGGGTGCTTTAAATAGCCAGGTTGGATGTATGATCAAATAAAATAAAGTATTCTCTTATAAAGTTTTCTGTGCTCTCTCACATCATTACTTTGATTTATCTATTATAATACTCATATATGTACACACCCCGAATAAGGGATGTTAATGTAGTCTAACAATTATTTATAGTGTATCATAAAGTCCACGTCAACCTCCCCTCCATCCCCCCCCCCTCTAGGTTTATGACGATTCTTGTTTTAAATTTGAATTTGCCCGCCTTTGGACTTGACAGTTGATACAATACGAAATTTTAAATAATAAAAAAAAGAAATTTTCAATACTGATATTAGAGATACCCTCCATTTTATTGCAACATTCGCTTTGAACAGCATTAAGTCTTAAGTCAAAAAGAAAAGAAAAAAGAAAATTTACAACGTAAACCCGATTAAGTCTACATAATTTAAATAATAATCCCTAAATATGGAGAATTTGGTGAGTACTTGATCATATTTCACATACAAATTTAATTCTAAATTATGAGACCATAGATTACGATATTTTCGTACACAATTTTAATTGGAAAAAATTTTCTCCTTTCAGATACCCCAACTGACTTAATGACGTAAATTTATTTTAACACATTTTAATTTCCCTCCCCCCCACCTTTACTTTATTACTATTTTTATTAAAATTCTGACCCACCAAATATAAATCATGTTCTTTCTTGGAGTTGACTCATGAAACGTTTACTTTATTGAATTTTCATTATAGACAGCTATACATCATATCATGACTATAAATGATTCCATTTGGAATCTTTCCTCTACTACAATTTTCGCATCTAATTTCCTTCATTGCTGAAAGTAGCATCGTGTAGGTGATTGTCTTCTGTCGAGTCCATTGGCTGCATAAGGTGCACGTTATGGCCATGTATTGTTGAACCACTTGGTTCCCCCCCCCCTTTTAATTTGTTTTAGTTCGTTTATTTAGGTACATCCTAAACATAATTCTTAATTGTATGGTTGCTGATGATGACTTTGACTAAAGTTGAAACTAGTACAACCTAAAATGACATTAAATTATGTACACTCTTTAATCCTTTTTTCACCTTAAAGGGACAAATAAAAATTTTAGTTTGGTGGTATAGACAGACCTTGTTTTCTTTAATAATCTCGCCACAGAAAATGGTCTACTTCTTGAATCTTTCTTCTTCTTCTTAAAGTGCCAAGCAGATTCCTGCGTAGGCGACCGTCTATTTACATCCTGTCAGATTTCTCTATTTAGAGCAGCATTTTGGAGAGACATAAAGTCGTGTATTCCTGTCCACTGTCGAATGTTCCTGAGCCATGAAAGTTTTTTTCTTCCTATTCCCCTTCTTCCTTCGATTTTTCCTTGGAGGATAAGACGTTGGAATTCGTAACGAGGACCACGCAGGATGTGACCCAGATAGGAAGTCTTTCTCTTCTTAATGGCGTCGAATAGTTCACGGCTGGTCAGACCGGCTCTTCTAAGGACTACTTCATTTCTTACCAGATCTGTCCAAGAGATCCTAAACATTCTTCTAAGAGTCCACATTTCAAATGCCTTCAATCTGTTTATCGAGGTTACTTTAAGAGTCCAGGCTTCGACACCATACAACAGGACGGACCAGACATAGCACTTAACCATTCTGTATCTGAGTTGAAAGCTGAGATCATTATTTGTTAGGAATTTTTTAAGTTTAAGGAAGGTTGATCGAGCTTGTTCAATTCTGCTTCTGATCTCGACTTCTGGATCCCATTTGTTGGTAACGAGGCAGCCCAGGTATTTAAATTTAGTGACTTCCTCTACTAGAATGCCGTTTAGGTATAGAGGGGTGGCGGGGATGTTATTTTTGCTAACCACCATAAACTTGGTCTTCTTTAAGTTAATTTTTAGGCCCAGGTGCTCACTTTTCTCTTGAACCATATGCAGAAGTGCTTGAAGGTCGTTTGCGTTGTCTGCTAAGATTACTGTGTCGTCTGCGTATCTAATATTATTAATTGGGATGCCATTTACTTTTATACCAATTGTACACATTGACATTACTTCGGCAAACGCTCTTTCTACGTACAGGTTAAATAGCATAGGTGAGAGAATACATCCTTGCCTTACCCCTTTCTTTATTACAATGTCTTCGGTGGTTTTAAAATTTTGAAACCTTACTTCGGCAGATTGGTTCCAGTACAAGCTAGCTATTATTCTGATATCCTTATTGTCTAGTCCTAATTCCTGTAAGTATCTTATCAACAGGTCGTGTTTCACATTGTCGAACGCTTTCTCGTAGTCAATGAACACCATGAATATATCCTTTCTCTGGTCGAGGCAGCTCTGAACCAGTGTTTGTAAACTAAATATAGCTTCTCTCGTGCCAAACTGTCCTGGCACAGTTCGCCTTCGCTTCCTCCTTCGAGGGGCATATCCCTGACGGCACCACGGCTCAGCTCAGTCAATATCTCAGGGGCGGCGATCTGTGTAGGGCAGTTTGAGACCGCACCAGGTCCTTTCCTGGGGACGGCCTCGGTAGTTGAGAGCATGTCGTGTTCTTCTTCGTCCTCCGCCGTCCGGGCTGGAGGGTTTTCACTGTGTAGTGCCATTATTCCGGTCACTGCAGTGTTTGCCGTACTCGGCTTCTTCGCTGCCGACCTGGGGCAGGTTATGCCCAGGTGGTAGAACCTTATTCTCGGTGCTTCGGGGTCGGCACTAGGTACTGGAGGTGTGGCCACACCGTCCAGCTCTTGGCGTCGCCTGTCTTTCGTTATTTGATCGAAAATCACGTTTGCCACGTGGTTTTCGTCTTCCGCCGACCTGGTGCAGGTTATGCCCAGGTGGTATTCGCTTGCACCCGCCTCTCTGGCGATGGCGTCGGCTTTTGTAGATGTGGCACGGTCCGTACAATGCTGGCAACGCCGGCTATGTCGGATTATCGCAGTATTTCTTTTTTAAGTTATTTCGCCACGTAGTTTTCGTGTCTTGCCAACCTGGTGCAGGTTATGCCCAGGTGGTAAACTATTGTAGTCTCCTCCTCGACGATGGCGTCGGCTATTTCGGCTATGGCACGGCTTGTCCAATGCTGGCAACACCGGCTAAGTCCGGTGATTGTATTATTTCCTCTTAAAATTCGTTCGCCGCTAAGTTTTCTTCGTCTGCCGACCTGGTGCAGGTTATGCCCAGGTGGTAGAGTATTGTATACGCTTCCCTGGCGATGGCGTCAGCTGCTACGGTTATGGCATGGGTCATCCAATGTTGGCAACGTCGGCGATGGCTGGTGATCGTAGTTAATCTTCTCAAATTTCGTTTGCCGCTAAGTTTTCTTCGTCTGCCGACCTGGTGCTGGTTATGCCCAGGTGGTAGAGTATTGTATACGCTTCCCTGGCGATGGCGTCAGCTGCTACGGTTATGGCATGGGTCATCCAATGTTGGCAACGTCGGCGATGGCTGGTGATCGTAGTTTATCTTCTTAAAATTAGTTCTCTAGGTGGAATGGTGCTCGGAACGATTGGCCCTCCTCCGACGATCGTGAGCGACGTTTTCCCCTAGGTGCTTGCAAAATCTATCCGTATTCCAGGATAAACTTCTAAGACGGCCAGGAACCACTGTTTCCTCACAGTATCGGGCTCGACTACAGCGTCTCTCCGCCGGTGCTTCTTCAGCAACGCCTTGCTTTTATCTTCAGGTTCACGTATGCCCTTCTGACATACCCAGGTCTCCGGAAGCTCCAAGATCAACTGGCAAATTTTATGGTGACGTTCGTCCAAAGAAAAAGACTTATGCAGATTTTAAAACCCAGAAATAATGCTCCAAGTACTTTTAGCTATTTACTGTTCTATGGTTCTGCACCGACTGGCTATTCCCATCGAAATCGCGCTTTTTATAGCCGATTTCCACATGGCGAATACCACAACACCCCCCCCCCTTAAGAGCATTAATTATGGGGCGTTTATTTAACTGTACCCATCTGGTACAATTATACTCTATTTACAATTTAACTTAAAAAATAACTTAAATCTAAAACCAACAAAAATCTAAGTCCAAAACAACCAAACTAATACTAAGTTCATAACAACAACAACACTAATACTAAGTTTAAATAAACACGGTTTTAAAATCACTTTCTTCCGTAAGATGATTTCTCCTTTTCTCTCGTCCGAGGCGATTCCTCAACCTCCGTAGCTCTAGCTTCGGCAGGTGGTTCTTCTCCAGGTGACCTGGCATAGGCCTCCTGTGGACGGTTCTCTAGCGCCCTGGGGGACTCCTTGGAGGCTTCAGGTGGCTTCTCTCTCGGCTGCCTCACTGCTGGTACGGCGACCTCGGGCTGAGGGGCCGTAATTTCTTCCACGTCTGGTGGCTTCTCACTAGGCTGCCTCAATGGTACCTCGGCGACCTCGGGCTGAGGGGCCGGAATTTCAGGGACTTCACGGGGTTGGCTATGCAGCTGGATTTGTGCAGGGACTCTGGTAGGCACATATCTCCAGGGAACTCCTTGCTGGTCATACTGTGTCTCCAAGCTTGGAGGACACAAGTACAAGTCCGTTACAGGTGGCTCCACAAACGCCGCAAACGGGTTGGATGCCGGTAGTGGCGTACGTTTCACCGCGACTACCGTCCATCCTATGTAATCTTCTCTTGGCCTCTGGTCTTCTTGCCCATTTCTTACTTGTAGGTCCGTCAACGCCGGTTCCTTTGCTTTTGTTAATTCTGCACTCGGTTGATCAAACCCTGCAGCTGTAGCGGCCGTTGAATCGAACAGTTCTTCTTCTTTAATCTCGATCTTATCTTCAAACTCCGGAGGTGGCGAGATAACATCGACCTCGACCTCTTGGTCCACGTCTGGTGGTTCCAATACTTCATTTTTTACTATTATTTCTTCTTGGACCACGTCCGGTGGTTCCAATACTTCATCTACAATTGCTTTAACTTCTTGGATCACGTCTGGTGGCTCCAATACTCTGTATTTAGCTTGCTCTATCTGTCGCAACAGCTGATTTGCTGCAAATTCCTTATTTTCCGCTTGCAACAAAGCTGTACACATCCTTTTATTATATCGCACGTCCTCCTCTGAGTCCGAAGTTGGAGGTGAAGCTGGACGCTGTCTAAGCCGTCTCTTCCGTCGGCATTGCTTCCGGTCTCTACGGATCTCTGTCATAGGTGATTCCTCGTTCGTCACCGTATCATTATCAGTTGGAGTAGAGTCACTAACTATCTCCTCGCTGTCTTCCATAGCGGCTGGGACTCCCGCTGGCAGGTCGCTAGTAGCTTGACTAGTTGATTGTACTGGGTGGCGGTTTTCCGGATCTGCTAGATCGTCAACACAGGAAATATAATCATCATTCCGGAAACCGAACAGTAACTTCTCCGGGTCTTCTATTTCTTCTTCCTCATCCGATATGTCCTCATCTCCACTTCCTTCTTGGATACCACATTCTTTACGCAAGAGCTCCTGGTCATAGTCGTCATCGTCTGCATGTAATGCGTACCACATTCCATCTTCCAATGCTTGCTGCTTATAATGCGTTCCCTGCGAAGGATGATCAATTTGGTATTGCATGGCGCGCATAATCATCGCTCCATGCTTATTCGTACCAGGCATTTCTACAGGTGATCCATCCGGAAATATAAACCTTGGTTTTTTCGGCTTAACTACATTCGCTTGTTGTCTGTCTGGATTTGGATTATCCCGTCTCTCCCATGTTCTACTATATTGGGGTCTGTCTGGTGCCCGCGCCTGACCTCCTTGTTGCTGAGGCCTTCTTCCTCCGTTCCTACAGTCTCTACGTAGGTGAGCGCCTCCACAACCATAGCACTGTAAACGGCCTTGGTACTGTGGCTGTCTGTTTCCACCATCAATTCTGCTATCTTGAGCGTTAACATTTACTCTTGGTGCGGTGTACACCTCGGACGTCTTCCAATCCCGTTCCACCGTGATAGCAGCGTTTAACAGTTCCTCCGTACTTTGACAGTTCCAAGTCCGTAGCGCAGCTCGCAGTGGCCCGTTTAATCTGCTCAACAGCAGTGGCACCACTTCTTCTTCCTGCCATCTTGGATTGATCCGCTGACAAATCTGCCTTTTCCGAATCAAAAAGGCTTCTGCTCCTTCTCCCTTAATCTGGTCCTGGCCATACAGTTCCGCACGTAAGTGATTTATACACTCACTATTATTGTAAGCTCTTAGTACTGCTTCCTGTAACTGCCTCCATGTAATCTGACCTCCTGCGTATATCTTCATTCGTATAGCTGCCTGTCCCGTCATCTGCCTAACTGCTAGGTCCGTCCACTGGTACGCCGGTGCTCCAACGTCTATGCAATAAGCCTGCATGTGCTTTAAGAATAGCACCGGGTCCTCCGTGTCGGTTCCTGCAAACTTAGGTGGTGGTGCTGAGATCGTCCTTCTTGGTTTATCCACCAATTGTCCTATGGATTGAGCTAATTCCTCCATCGTTCTCCACCTTAATGCCTCTGCCACTTGCCAATCTTGATTTGGCTCTGTTGGTTGCTCCTGTAGAGGTGGCAATACCATCCCTCTAATTTTTCTCTCATACTCTGGCTTCTGCCGGACTCCCCTTTGAGTTGGCGGAACTTGCCGACTTAACGGTGGCAGCGCCGAACCTCTAGGCTTGTCCTCATAGCTTGGCCTTTCTCGTTCTTCATCCAGAACAGATGGCATCTGCCGATCTCCAGGTGGCATAACTTTTCCTGACAACTTTGTTCGAGTCTCTTTTATAATAAACGACGCCTCCTGGTTACAGGGTATCTCCTCATCTATTGTCGTGTCTTCGGAGTCGATATCCGAGTCTTCCTCGGATCCGCTACGTATCTCTACGTCTATTCCATATCTTTCCTCCCATATTCTGCGCTTCGCTCTTGTATTAAACGCTGGGCATTCCATGGGCAGGTATGTAAACGATTTACGATCGCTTAGGCCAGCGGGCCTAACGTCGTCACAGGGTTCTTTGTTACTCCTTTTATTCGAGTAAGTCATCGAGTTGGGCGCCATGTCCTGGCACAGTTCGCCTTCGCTTCCTCCTTCGAGGGGCATATCCCTGACGGCACCACGGCTCAGCTCAGTCAATATCTCAGGGGCGGCGATCTGTGTAGGGCAGTTTGAGACCGCACCAGGTCCTTTCCTGGGGACGGCCTCGGTAGTTGAGAGCATGTCGTGTTCTTCTTCGTCCTCCGCCGTCCGGGCTGGAGGGTTTTCACTGTGTAGTGCCATTATTCCGGTCACTGCAGTGTTTGCCGTACTCGGCTTCTTCGCTGCCGACCTGGGGCAGGTTATGCCCAGGTGGTAGAACCTTATTCTCGGTGCTTCGGGGTCGGCACTAGGTACTGGAGGTGTGGCCACACCGTCCAGCTCTTGGCGTCGCCTGTCTTTCGTTATTTGATCGAAAATCACGTTTGCCACGTGGTTTTCGTCTTCCGCCGACCTGGTGCAGGTTATGCCCAGGTGGTATTCGCTTGCACCCGCCTCTCTGGCGATGGCGTCGGCTTTTGTAGATGTGGCACGGTCCGTACAATGCTGGCAACGCCGGCTATGTCGGATTATCGCAGTATTTCTTTTTTAAGTTATTTCGCCACGTAGTTTTCGTGTCTTGCCAACCTGGTGCAGGTTATGCCCAGGTGGTAAACTATTGTAGTCTCCTCCTCGACGATGGCGTCGGCTATTTCGGCTATGGCACGGCTTGTCCAATGCTGGCAACACCGGCTAAGTCCGGTGATTGTATTATTTCCTCTTAAAATTCGTTCGCCGCTAAGTTTTCTTCGTCTGCCGACCTGGTGCAGGTTATGCCCAGGTGGTAGAGTATTGTATACGCTTCCCTGGCGATGGCGTCAGCTGCTACGGTTATGGCATGGGTCATCCAATGTTGGCAACGTCGGCGATGGCTGGTGATCGTAGTTAATCTTCTCAAATTTCGTTTGCCGCTAAGTTTTCTTCGTCTGCCGACCTGGTGCTGGTTATGCCCAGGTGGTAGAGTATTGTATACGCTTCCCTGGCGATGGCGTCAGCTGCTACGGTTATGGCATGGGTCATCCAATGTTGGCAACGTCGGCGATGGCTGGTGATCGTAGTTTATCTTCTTAAAATTAGTTCTCTAGGTGGAATGGTGCTCGGAACGATTGGCCCTCCTCCGACGATCGTGAGCGACGTTTTCCCCTAGGTGCTTGCAAAATCTATCCGTATTCCAGGATAAACTTCTAAGACGGCCAGGAACCACTGTTTCCTCACAGTATCGGGCTCGACTACAGCGTCTCTCCGCCGGTGCTTCTTCAGCAACGCCTTGCTTTTATCTTCAGGTTCACGTATGCCCTTCTGACATACCCAGGTCTCCGGAAGCTCCAAGATCAACTGGCAAATTTTATGGTGACGTTCGTCCAAAGAAAAAGACTTATGCAGATTTTAAAACCCAGAAATAATGCTCCAAGTACTTTTAGCTATTTACTGTTCTATGGTTCTGCACCGACTGGCTATTCCCATCGAAATCGCGCTTTTTATAGCCGATTTCCACATGGCGAATACCACAACAAAACCCACTCTTAAATCCAAACTGACTGGACCCACTGGCTGCTTCACATTTTTTATATAACCTAGTATGTAGGATGCGTAAAAAGAGTTTTAAAAAATGGCTCATGAGGCTTATCAGTCGGTAATCCTTACACAATTTTGCATTGGCCGTCTTTGGAAGAGTGATGAACGTGGATCTCAGCCAGTCTTTAGGGAGTTGTCCGGTGTCATATATGATGTTGAAAAACTTGACTAATTTTTTCATGTTATTTACGTTTAGCATGTGTATAGTCTCTGCATACATATCGTCTGGTCCGGGAGCTTTGTTGTTCTTCATTAGTTTTATGGCATACCTTACCTCACTTTCCAGTATGCTCGGCCCCTCCGGTGTATTGTTAATAACTTCGGGCGTATTCTGCGTTCTGTCGTCATTGAAAAGGTTGGCCACGTATGATTTCCAGGTTTCCTGTAACTCGTCTGGGTCTATGATCGGTTCGTTTTGATCATTTCTAAGAGTGGTTGTAGGTCTTTTGTTGTAGATGCCAGCAACTTCTTTTACTTTTTTGTGTAGTTGATAACTGTCCCCCATACGAACAAAGTTTTCAGCCTCCTCGTAACGCTCCGTTAGCCATTTCTCTTTTGCCAATCTTATCTCGTTTCGAATTCTTCTTTGATAAGAAGTATAACCATCATGGTCTTTATTGACTTTGCATTCCCTGCGACTCTCCATTAGTTGTAAGATATTCTCCGTCATCCATTCCTTATTTGCTGTGACTCTTGGTTGCAGAAGAAATGTATTATTTGCTGTTTCGAATGATTCTTTGATGCTCGACCACATTTCTTCAACGTCTTCTGAGTTTGAGGAATTAATCAGTTGGTGATTTAAATGCTGCTCAAAGCTGAATTTCGTATCAGCATCCTTAAGTAGTTTTGGGTCGATTCTTTTGGTGACTTTCCTTTTCTTGCCTTTTGACAATCGCAGTTTGACGTTAGCGCATAACGGATTATGATCTGATTCTATGTCGGCTCCGGGTAGTGTGGTGGTTTTGGTTATCGTATTTCTGAATCTCCGGTTTATTAATATGTAATCTATTTGATTGCGAACTATATGGTTGTCGTTGTCTTGTGGTGACTTCCATGTGTATAGTCGTCGAGGTGGTAGTTTATACCATGTATTTGTGACCACAAGATCTTTTTCTTCGCAGTATTCTATTAACCGCTCCCCACTTTCATTTCTTATACCAAGGCCATGCTCACCCACTATGTTTTCGACACGACCTTTGCCAATCTTTGCATTGAAGTCCCCCAATACTATATTTATTTCATGTTTCTTTGTTAACTTAAGTGCTTCGTCTAGATGTTTATAAAATCTCTCTATATCTTCTTTGGTTCCGTCAGTGGTAGGAGCATAGACTTGAATAATATTAATGTTGATCGGTCTTCCCGCCAGTTGGACAAGCATGACTCTTTCCGAAATGGGTAGAAAGCACTTAACCGATTTACAGAGACTCTCATCTATCAGGAGACCCACACCATTTCTGTGATTTCGTACGGCCGCTGTACTCCCAGAATAGTAAAACGCTTTTCCATTCGAACGAACCATTCCAGAATCTGGCCATCTAACTTCGTTTACTCCAAGGATACTGATCTTCATTCTCTCCATCTCTTGAATTAGATTTTGTAGGTTGCCAGCGGCAAACAAAGTTCTTACATTCCATGTTGCGACTTTGATTTTCCTATCAAGTTGGAACTGGGAGATTCTTCGCACCCCTTGACCATTAAAGGTCTGCCCGGGACTAGGGGCCATTTCTAATAGTTCTTCCATCATGATAGGGTATGGACGGATGTCCTGGGGAAAATAATGCGGTGGTTTCCCACTTGCCTTCCGCATCGCAGTTCCACAACCTGTACACTGCTCCAGTTTAGCCTGTGGAAATCCAATAATGAGCCGGTCAAAGGTAATTCCTTGTGCGCCTCATCTTGGTTTTAAGGATCGCTGCTGCCCTTCCTCAGACGCTACTTATCACCATATCTGGCTACCCTCACTTGGTTTAGCCTGTGGGTCAACACAGTTACCAGGGTGTGGCGCTTGGAGCCATCAAGTGAGAGTTGGGTGTCTCGTGAGGACCAGTTGAGCTAAACCTCCGCCCGTCTATGACGCTTGGATTGACCGTTTAGAACAAAAGGTACTACCTCTCCGACACATCCCTACACCCCCTTGAATCTTTAGCATATATGAATTATCTCAAGTCAAATTCTGATTCTATATCGACCATAATTCAAACTGATTTTTGGAAAAATAAAATTCGAGATTTTAAAGCAAATGACATAGTATTACCGTTATTTATCTACTACGATGACTATGAGGTAGGAAATCCTCTTGGATCACACGCAACCATTCATAAACTTGGAGCCATTTACTATTTGATACCATGTATTCCTTTAAACTACCAATCTTTACTAGAGAATATTTTTATTGCTATGCTATTTCATGCCAATGATTTAAAAAGATATGGAGAAGAGATTATGTTTAGTAAACTGGTTAATGAACTGAACTGTTTAAAAAGTAACGGCATATTGGTTGACATCAATGGAAAAAAAATTAACATATTTTTTTGCACTACTCTATTCTTGGGTGACAATTTGGGCCTCAATACAATATTAGGTTTTCAAGAGAGTTTTAGCGCCAATTTTTTTTTGCAGATTTTGCAAAACTGTAAAAAAAGATACCCATGAATTATGTTATGAAATTACGTCAATTTTAAGGACCTATGAATCGTATAATGCCGATATATTAGAAAATAATCCTGCAACAACAGGCATAAAATTTTCTCCAATTTTAAATGAAATAAATGGTTTCCATGTAACTTCAAATTATTCAGTTGATATCGCCCATGATATTTTTGAAGGTGTTGGTGTACTTCTTATGGCATACTTGTTGCATCAGTTTATATTAGTGGATAAATATTTTGATCTTAACATTTTAAATAACAAAATTCGTTTCTTTGATTTCGGACGGGATCATAACAGGCCGCCAGAAATTAGTCATGATAATTTAAAAAAAAAAAACGCTTAAAATGTCTGCAGCTGAAATGAAATCTTTTATACTCAACGCTGGTTTACTTTTTGGACATTTCATACCAGAAGGAAATTTGCATTGGAAAGCATATATACTGTTTCGGAAAATCCTTAAAATTGTACTGCGTGATTCCGTTACTTTGGAAGACTGTCGAAAGTTAAGAATACTTGTGTACGAACACCACACTTTATTCAAAAATTTGATTAGGACATTAACACCTAAATGTCACATCTTAACCCATTACGCTTCAATTATGGAAAAAATCGGGCCCCTTAAAAACACATCAACACTTCGGTTTGAATCCAGACATAAACAATCGAAACTGGCTGCAACAATGTCTACATCACGAGTAAATATCACTAAAACACTTTCAGTATATAATCAACTAAAATTTGCTTCGCAGTTGGCTTTAGGTGAAGGATTTAGTGATCGGTTCAAAATATTTTTTATAAAAAAAGCCATTAAAAATTGTTGTGTTTTAGATTCATTATTAGAATCGTGCAATCAGCAAGAAAATTCAGTGTTGGATTCTTTTAGAGATAATATTAGAAAAGCTTATATGATAACAATCAACAGTAGAAGCTTTAGAGAGCAAGATATTGTATTTATAAAAAATGAGGATACTCCAACTTTAGGACAGATTAAATCTATAGTCGTTAATGATAAAGAACAATGTTGTGTGTTATATAATTGCGTAGAACTCATTACTTTCGAGGAACATTTATTTGCGTGGAATATACAGATATAGTACAGAAAAGCTAGATTATGTATTTCATGATAATATTCCCAATTTAGTTGTTAGTGTTCTAATAAAACGAAACAATCGTCTTTTTGTAGGGACGTAAGTTAAATAACGGTAACCTATTTTTTGTGTAGTATAGTATTATATCGACAAGATTTAAACAGATTATTCTTTGTACAAAAGGAAAGAAGAAATACCGTCAAGTCGGGTCACTTAAGACATTTTGCAACTTTAGATGTTCATAAAATCGTAACTGCTTAATCTAGACTAACCAAACTTACGTCAGATTGCGAGTCTTGGCTTATAGAATAAATGCAGATATGAACTACTTTAACTGTGGCGTCTCGGAGCTTTTTATTTTTTAATTTATAGGTTTCTCAAGTCAGCCGCGGGGGAGGGTGAATTGAGACATCGCTGTTCGGGGCGTATTAAACTCAAACCAACGAAACAATTGGCGACTTGAGGCTTCTATAATATTTAAAAAAATATTTTTATCATTACTGCTTTGAATTTTAAAGAAGATATCCAGGTATTTATTGAAAAAAAAAAACGTTACTTTTTTGTAGCTATTTTAGCTTATACAAAAATAAGAGTAGGTAAAAAGAAACCAAAACGTAATACTCTCAGGAGGTATGTTACTACGGAAATTAGAAAACAATACTAATAAAAGCAATGAGAAATTTTCTAGACCTTCAAACTCAGGAAAAAAGGAAAATAATATCTTCCCCTTCTTACATATTATAATGGTTTCAGTTTTGAAACTATTTGATCCTATTTCACCTCTGCAATATCTTGGTTGCTAGGAAACACATGAATATTTTTTCCTCCTACAGTTTTCTTCCGCAGAAAACTATACATAAAAACCATTTCAGAGTTTATGTCGATAATTTCCCCAATAAATATTTTAAGGCGTCTTTTATGGGGTCCCTCGTAATTGAACTCTATTAAAATAAAATCTTTGGAACTTTGGGTACAAACTAAATCATTCTCATCACTATCCGATGAATCGGTGGACGTTGTTTTACTTTCTTTCCCTTTCTTACCATTTGACCCAGATGTGACTGGATTGGATTTTCTAAACAGGTATTGTACAAATTTTCGGCCTTGTAAACTATGTATGGAGGCAACAGCACACCGCTCGCAGTACCAGTAAACATGAGGGAATGGCTTATTTTTGAACTATCTCTTATTCGGGTAGCATGTTTTGAGCCTCTCCTGACGACTACTTTACTTCTTCCGGGATCATCTGTCATATTGGTTTCGTCGTAATTTATTATCGCATTTGGCTTTATTCCTTCTAGACTCTTTCACAACTGGTCAAAATAATTATTTATGTAACCCTGTTAACGACTGCTCTAACCCCTTTTGATATTTTTACACCAACGCTCACTGAGGATATTTTTATGACGCTGTAAAAAATTTCTCATGAACCGTCCAGGTAAGTTTTGTTTGAACTTTTTACAGTTCGCCCGCTTCTGGCTAAATATGATTTTATTATGTACCGAACATCTATATAGATGTAAGAGGAAATCCCCAAACACTTGCTACTTCAAGATTTTCTACAATTTTTGTTTCTTCGTCTTTGCTTAAAGCAGTTTGACCGCCTACTTTTAACATATGACGTCCTTTTACCTTTCGGTCAATATCCTGGGAATACCATATTTTTCGAAACTTTTTTTTTCTTAATTTTCTATCGTTTACAGCCAGTTCGAGGTTTCTTTGATCGTATTTTTGATAGTTTGATCCAACTTTGCGTATATATTTGCCCATGTTTACAGCAACTGCTAAAAAATTAAAATACTAAAGAAAAACTATACGGTACGGCTGACTTGAGACAGTGTCTTAAATCTCCAACAAATATAACACTTTGTAAAAATATACACATCGTGGTAACAGCAAAATTTTTTGATATGCTGTTTCCTGCAATATTTGCATCCTGAGTCACACTAACAACATCGCCAGTAGAGGGCACAATATCTTTTATAGTTAAAGGCCTGCATATAAAGTTTTCAGCCGGATTGTAAATAAAGTTTTTAGCTGGATCGTAAACAATAGAAAATGCAATTTTCAAAAAAATATGGTTTCTATACTTACTTTTCGAACTTTTCTGTAAAAACTATACTAAACACCTGCGACCACCTGATCGCATCAAACCACAAATATGAACTGGACAAAAAAGAAGAAACGCCACGTTACCATGTTTTTTCGTAAACCTATGAAGTTTTATATTAAGTCACCATACAGTCTCAACTGATCCGACTTTACGGTAGGTCCGGAAACTTTTCTCTTCCAAGATACAGGGTGCTAAACTTTTTCTTTGTTTTTATAAGACACTGACCGTTTTGTATAAAAATATAATTTGTTATTGTTCATCTTTTATCATTCAACTTGCTTTTAGTCTGTACGGAATTGGAATTATTTCTAGTTTGTGATAATATTAGTTGATTTTCTTTTAAGTTTATATTAAAGTTTCATTTCATTAGTAGTGTATACTTAAAGTAGAGCCTTTGGGACTTACTAAATGTATTTTTTATTATACCAATAAACGTTCCTTAAACTAATAATAGGGTTTGAATTAAGTTTCCAAATACACTTCTAAACCACATCTTTTAATCTTTTCCAAGAAAAAGAATGAGTTTTTTAAACCATTCTTCTAGATTTTGTTTAGATTAACTTAATTCAGTAAACTACTAATGCATATTAAGAAAAAATAACAGCTGACACTATCTTCGACAAAATCATAACAAAAATAAAAAAAAAGATTTTATATACTGTAAGGGTACTAAAAATATGGTTCTTCTGACTGGCTAATAATTTTTATTGACATTAGACAAATTATGTTTTTCTCAGGTATGGACGTACCATATAACGTACCCTGCAGCCTACTTCTTTAAAGTTACGCCTGCATATTGTGGGTAAAGTTGATATAACTTTTTTTTTAAACATGACATTTTTCCCCCTTTTTTACAAAATTAATAATCAAATTACCAATAATATACACAAACACATTTGATTAATTTTTTTTTTAATATTTATCATATCTTAAAAAACAAAAGTTAAGTCCACAATTTTCGATAGTTCGCAATTTAGGTAATGGTAGTCCAAAATTTGAGGTCTGGTAGCCCAAAATTTGGGGGTGGCAGTGATAACTTTGAGTCGGCCTAGCCCAGTAAACAAATTATCATAATTCAGATTATATCCCCTGACAGCCCAACGCGTGAGTTATTCCAGCCACCATCGTAACGTAGAACAACTTAAAGGTCAAGTTTTGATAGCTCGAATCATGAATTAATCTAGCCCTAGTAGTGACGCATCACAACTCCCATATTGGTCTCTGGCAGCTTAAACAATGAATTGCTGCAGCCCACGTCGCATGTGTTCGTCAAACCCACGATTAGCTAAGCTAGCTAGCTAAAACAACCCATCTTCAGGGCTATAATAACTCATAAACAGTGATTTAATGCAATCTCTTCGATTGAGTTGCCGTAACTCAGAGGTCTGAGCTGTCCCCTATTAGCAACACGCTTCGGGCTAGGATAACTCATATTTGAGTTATGTCAACTCGATATTTCGCTCAGTGTATAATAATTTGTTAATACCTCACAAAAGTACTTTAAATACATACACTATTTTGCTATTTAAACTGAAACTTTAAATGAAACTCTCTATGTATGTAAAAACAACATAATAAATCGATATTCCTATATCGGTGCACGTAATCTGGCTTTGTAGTTCACCGCTAGGGTTGGGCAACAATAACCGGTTATTTTTTGCTAATAACCGATACCCGGTTTTTGGTTTACGGTCTACCTGCTTAACCTTTAAGCGAATTCCATGTTAGACAAGTTAATGAACACTAAATATATTTTATTTCCTTTATTAATCGCATAAAGTAAAGTAGGACGCAAATAAACTGAACGTACACTTATTTTACCAATGGAATTCACCTTCATCTTTCCTTGCATTGGCTTTGGCTATATGGCTATGGTCTTAATTACGATGGCCCCATGTCCTCGCGACAATCAGCCAGTAGTTAGTGCGTTGGCTACGTTACCCTGTATCTATTAGTCAGAAAGGAAGAAGAAATGGGAAAGAAAGAGAAATTAATTAAAAGAGTCAAGTCATAGTATTTTAGTCTATGATTTTAGTATTTTGTGCAAGTCACGTTCTACTGCGTTGCAAAGTTTAAAGTTAAAATTAAAATCTTACATTTTTTTTATTTTTTGATAATTTTGATATCATTTCTTTTAAACTAAAAATAACAATTTGACTTTGTTTTTCTGGGTTCATTGGATGATACATTTTGGGATTTGTAAAGTGTTACAATTTTACAATTGCCATCAAATCTATTATTCAGTGAGCCAGTTATGCCCGTTTAAATAATAAAAAATTAGTAATATCATGTGTTATTTTATTAATTTACTTTTACCCACTAAAACACTGCACCCTTCTCTTGATAAACTATTATGAAGGTAAAATGAAAATAACAGGGATTGATTATTGTAAAAACACTTATTTTACTTTCAGATTTGTTAATCTCGAAACCCAGTATTATTGTCAGTAAGGAAAAAGTAGAAATCATAGACATCAATAACAACACAGTAATTTGGCAAGTTTCCATGGTTTCGACTGCTACGTCACTAATATTGAGTTTTAAGTATAGTTTGCAATCATTTTTTTTTATTTGTGCCATCCAAAAGCCTGGTTATTAACCGGTTATTCAATAACCGGTTATTTTTGTTCCGGTTAACCTAACTTCGGTTAACCGGACTTGAAAAATAACCGATAACCGGTTATTTTTCAATAACCGCCCACCCTATTCACCGCTATTGAAGTTTCAATATAGACTAACAGATGTCGCCCACTTCGCAGTTTTCGCGAATAGCATCTATGAATGGCGTGTCGGATCTATAGTTACGATGCCTACGATACGTACCGTAAAACCCCCTAACATTGAACTATCCCGTAATTTTGAACAAAAAGTGAGAAAAACATATAACTCTTAATAATAATAATAATAATAATACTTCTTTATTTCAAATTACAGTTACAGTTACAAGTAAACAGGCAACAAATAAAATGAAATGACGTAAAAAAAAATCAATTTTTTTTTTTTAAAGAACACACTCTAAGAAATCTTTTAATGTATATGGTTCAATGTCAATTAAGAGTTTTTTGATAGTGTTTTTCCATATACTAATACTATTGATACATTTATATGATGTTGGTAACTTATTATATAATTTTATAAACATATTGTAAGGACTTCTTTCGGTTATAGTTAAACGATGCGCTGGATATAGGAGATTTAGTGTTCTTGTATTGTAACTATGATCACTTAAATCCCGAAATTTCTCTTTGTTCTTGTACACAAACATTAAACATTTATATATATACAATCCATTCACTGTCATTAAACCTATTTCTCTACAGACGCCCCTACAGGTTTCTAAATATTTCATTTACTTCACAGATCTTATAATTCTTTTTTGCACCACAAACACTCGTTGTACCTCAGAATTACACCCCCAGAATATTATTCCATACCTTAAAACAGATTCAAAGTTTGCATGATATAAAATTTTTATTGTTTGAGAATTCATGTATGATGACACAATCCTAATACCGTACCCCACCGTTCCAAGTTTTAAACATAGATTATTTATATGACTATCCCATGATAAATATTCATCAATAGTCATTCCTAAAAACTTTGTTTCTGTTTCTCTTTTCATGTTAGTTCCGTTGACTGATATGTACCCGTAATATCATGCCTTTCTATGCGAAAAACAAGGATAAATGGTGTTCGACGCGTTTAGTCGTTTACAAACGAGCAGATTGGCACTGATTTTATGACGTTACCATTTATACTATCGATCCTAAAAACATTAAACAGCATAGAAGAAAAACCCGTGAAAAGTGAAGGGTGAAAACTTTAATGTAGAATGTAGAATCCTGGTATATAGTTTTTTCTCAGAATTATAATTGTGTATTTCCAGTTTAGTTTGATCTTCTTAACTCGTAAGTGTATGGACGATGTCGAATTCCAGCGTATAATATTTTTACGGTTCATTTTACTAGTTAACCTCAAAATATCATAAATCTCCCATAACTTTGAACAAGTGTTCAAACACTGAACACTTGTTCAAAGTTATGGATACATTTTTAAAGCATCAATAAAAATAAGTTTTATTGATTTCAGAAAATGGCAGGCGTAAATATCGGCGTTACGATGGTGAAGATAAGGCAGGCCTTGATACTGCATTGGATATGATAAGACAAAAAAAAATTGCTCTTAGCAAAGCCAGCAGAGAATTTCGTTTTCCTAAAGGTACCGTAATTTGGGGATATATGGAACAGCTGGGGTTATATGGAACAAACATGCAAATATTTAAATTTCCCGCTCTGTCACGCAATGCATCATACATTTTTAGGAAATTTTATTTTCTTAGGTTAGAAGCAGGTTTAGTGATGACATTCTACCAAATTGTTTGGAATAAATTGCAGGAGGTGTTTGAAAAAGAAAAGGTGAGAAATAAGGTAGTTTTTAGCTTTTTTACAAACTCCAAAGAGTGTCCTTTATATCTTTTAATCCGAAAAAGATAGAGTATATGCGCAATGAGAAATATTTTACATTATAACCTATATAAATCATCTTAAATGTTTGTTTACAAAAATCTTGATCTATTTTTTTTAAATTATGATTTTCTGAAAAAGATGCTTTTGTAGGGTTTTGTGGAACGATGCCCAGAAAACATAAACATGTCCCTGGGACAGCGTATAGAAGAAATTACGATCCAGAAAATATTGAACTGGCCCTCAGAGCAGTTTTAGATAATCGAATGTCCTTTGGGCAGGCTGCTACTCGCTATGGTGTCCCAAAAACCACTTTATATAATAAATTTAAAGGGATTTATTCCGACACGTTGGGAAGACCTACTGTCTTAAGCAAAGTAGAAGAAAAACAAATAACAAGTGCAATGATAACAGCTGCTAATTATAGGTATCCTTTTATAAATAACGATATAAAAGATATGACTGGTCGGAAAGTTTCCTTAAGCGAAATCCAACATTATCACAAAGAAATGCTGAAAACATAAAGAGGGCCAGGGCGGAAGTTAATGAAGATTTAATAAACCGATATTTTGATAAAATTGAGAATACACTAATGGACGTTTTGCCGGAGAACATAAATCAATTATGATAAGACCAATTTTACAGATGATCCCGGAAAACAAAAGGTTTTGGTCAGAAAAGGTAATAAACATGCCCGAAGAATATTAGATAATTCGAAATCTTCAACTTTCGTAATGTTTGCTGTCACTGGCGGGGGGGAACTTCTACCATTACATGTTATGTACCAGGCCAAACATATATATCCCGAATGGATTGAAAGAGGCCCACCTGGCACAGTTTATAATAGATCAAAAAACGGGTGGTTTGATGGAGCACTTTTTGAGGACTGGTTTTTTAAAATTGCCCTGAAATATTTTCGTGCAAAAGATGGCAAAAAGGTTTTAATAGGCGATAATTTACAAAGCCACCTTTCCGAAAAAGTTATTAGAACATGTCAGGAACATAACATTTCCTTTGCATTTTTACCTCCAAACAGTACACACATATGCCAGCCATTGGAGGTAGCTGTATTTCGCCCCGTCAAAATAATATGGCGAAAGATTCTTACACAATAGAAAAAAAGATTTAGAGGTGTGCTCCCGAAAACTGAGTTTCCCCTCTTATTAAACGAATTAATAAAAAAATCAAGTTTAAACTTATCGAACAACATTAAATTGGGTTTTGCAGGTTGTGGCCTTGTGCCAGTTAATAGGAATCGAGTGTTACAAAAAATTGTTCCAAGACTTCAGATAATTGACCATGATGATGATGCCATGCAAGAAACAGTCCACAATAGTATGACAAGAAACACAGCTACACCTGATAATCCAAACAAGAAAAGAAGTAAGAAAATTAATGTTCCATCAGGACAGGCAATTCGCATTGAGGATTTAAACAATAACTCACAACCTGGGCCATCCAATTCAAAAAAAGATCAACCTGGAACATCTCATTCAAAAGAACACCAACCTGGATCATATAATTTAAAGAAATTTGAAAAAAATGTCAAAGAAAATGATGTAGTCTAGTAACGATGACATGGAGACTGATTTTGAGGACTCGCTAAGCTCAGAAGACGAAACCAAGACCGATACAAGACTTATTCCTGTAAAAAATATTAGTGATATTAATGTAGGTTGTTTTGTGATATCAGAGTTTATTTATAATGCCAAAACAAAAAAAGGAACAAATAAAAAATTTGTTTCCAAAATTACTATGATTTCTACTGAAAAATATATCAAACTGCAATGTTTACGTCCTTATAAAGGACAAAATTATAAATATGTTTATCCAGATGTGCTTGATGAAACTGTTGTTACCTTAGAGAAGGTAAAATATGTATTGCCATACCCAGAAATCCGTAGGGGAATGCATATTTTTAAAACAATTCCTATTAATTAAGTTTATTTTTATGTTCTTAGAACTGAATTGTTTCTTTTGTTTTTTAGTTTATAGGTACCTATATAGTTTCTACCTATTTAGTTTCTACCTATTTTTGTATGCTGTTACGTTTTTATTTTTATCTATTTACAGAAGGATTGTAACTGTAAAATGTTAATAAACAGTTTTTCTACTTTTATATGATTATTTTTGTCCCAACCAAGGTCTCAAGCCCAAAATAAAAAAAAATTGCTTAAAAATGTTCCATATAGGCTTTTACATAGTTTTGTATGAAACAAACGTAAAATTTTATGCATTTTCTATGAAAAATTGTCAACGTTCCATATATCCCTAACCCTTGGTTATACGGAACAGTAGAAAAGTTAAAAAAAAAACTACCCCTTCAGGGGCACCATCATTAAATAAGGCTTAAATGGATTCCAACACTACAATGCAACTCCCCAAAGAGAAAAAAAGTTAAAAAAATGTTAAGAAAAAAAGTTATTAGCAAAAATATTTAAAAATTGTTCCATATATCTCCAAACTACGGTACTTTATCAAATAAATTAAATAATCTTTATGCTGGAAAAGTTGGGAAACCGTTTGTTCTTCCTGTAGAAGTGGAAAATACTATTCGGCTGCCACAATCCAAAACACAGTATCCAACATTTTTTTTTAATGAGATTTTTGCCTCAAGTAGATACTGTGTTTATTGCTCATTTTTTGCGCTACCCAGAATAACTCATCTCCTATAAGTAATGAAAATAATTTCTACCTAAACACAGTATCTACACTATTATTTTTAAAATTCCACGCCAAAACCCAGTAAGAGGCAGTTTTCAATACTACAATAAAAAAAAACACAGTATGTGGTACTTACGGTATCTTCAAATAAACTTGAGTGTTGAAATTTTGACAAAAATTCACCTGTAACACAGTATATGGTAGTTACTGTGCTTTGGAAAAAAATATTTTAGTTGGCTACTTAATAAAAATTTGTCCAGAACACAGTAAGTGGTAGTTACTGTGTTATGACATAATAATCAAGACAAATATTTTTCTAACATTCCCCAAATAGTCGCCCACATACTGCGTGTTTGATTTAAAGATCTGACCGATCTAACCTAAAAATCATTCAGTGGTTTGTTATTGTTGTGCTTGCAAGGTGGATTTTTTCAACGAAATGGATTTTAATATTCCGGGCTGTAAATCACGTGCAAAGGCTATTTTAAATATGGTAAAACCGGGGTTAAAACCAACAACTCCTAAAGAACAAGGACACCGCGCTGATTTGTGACGTCATGAGCCGTGGTCATATGAATAAACGGATACAATATAATATTATATACTTTTTGTTGGATTTAAGATGGTAGGTGGCTTCTAGATTTACCTATGCACGTTAGACCATCGTGAATTAAATATTTAAGCCTTTATTTATGCAAATTATGCGTTAACATGGCTAAAATCGAGGCTAAAATAATACTTAAGTGAGAAAAATTATGAGTAGGTAATGGTTTTAAAAATAACTAAGATGTAGTAGGTAGCTTTTTTAGATATCTATATGAAATATTTATTTGTTTATTTAGCTATTTACAAAATTTAGGATACCTACAACAGAACTGAGTTCCAAAAGTTCCAAAATTACAATTTAATATTGGGTTTTATTTATATTTTTATATAAGAATGGAAATGTAAATACATAATATATTCATAATTAAAAAATACATGCATGAGCAAGAGTTCTTTTAGTTTTCATTTTAATTTCAGAATTGTAGTAGAAAAACTTCAATGTCATTTCAAAACTCATTACAGGCTATTTGCATTCTAATTAACGGGGTATTGCGTCCCAAATTTGTTCTAGACAACGCTATATTAAATAATTCCTGACTTCTTAGTTCTCTTGCAGAAACATTAAAATATAATAAATAAAATAAATAATAAAATAATAAAAAATACAAGTTATAAAATAAATAAGTATCCATTATTAAACCCCAAAATCCTAAAGCTTTCGGATTTTTTGGGAATCCTCAGACTGAACAATTTTTCGAAAATACTCGAGTATTTGCGAGTAACTTCTGAGAAAAATTGACTTCAATTCATCATTGGATTATTAAATCCTATTGAAGTTAAAGTTATACAGTACCTATATTCAATTATTTTGTATATGTATTTAATTTCCTTTTTTGACCTTTACCTAATCGACTATTTTTTTTACTACAGTAATTTTTGATTAAAGTGTTGGTAATACTGCTAAGTAAAATCTCAATAATTGTTTTTGCCGAGTGCATATGACATCCATCAAAATAAATAAAAAATTCTTGTTTAAGGATATATTTAAATATGAGATTAGTCAGAAATGATTTTTGAGAAAAAATATTTAAGAATTTGTTCTCATGGTCACTAAGTATTTTCTGGAATAAAATATATGAAACAATTACTATTTCAACTACATGATCTCTAGGATATTGCAGGGCACCTCTGCTTAAGTTGGTTATAAGATTAAAGTTATCTTCAACAATGAGTTCTTTATTGCATATTAAAGAAGTTTTGCAAAAATTGCATTTCAGCTTCTTTACAGCAATATGGCTGCAATATCCTGCCAAATAAGTGATCACAGGCATTTCTGGTTTTAGATTGTCAATATCAGATCCTTGAATAAAAATATTCTTTAGTATGTCGTCAATTTCTTTAGAAGAGTCATCAGCACTGTCCTGTTCGTAACATTCAGGTGATTCATAGAATTTTTTAATTCTTAATTCTCCAAAGTTATGGGACTTTAGTGTCAATATTGATTGAATTCTTAGTCGTTTTTCAGATTCGTAAAGTTGTCGTATTGAGATATGGTAATGTCCACCTGCTAACTGTCGGTACCTTCCAAAGCGATTTTCCAATGGATCAGTTTGCAATTTTCCTAATAAAATATAATTTAAATTTAATTCCTCAAAACAATATGTTACAAGTTCTAGTATGCCATAAATTGTATGAGATAGAGCTGTGTGAGTTTGTCGTGTTAATTTTTTTGAAAAAATTTCTGATTTCCAGTTATCTAACCAAATCAACATTTGTTCACTATTTTGCCTTTTACAATAGGTTCCTGGAAAATATCACGAAAACGCTTTCCTTTTAATGGTGTTTTGACGTTGATTATGTTCCACCACTTTACTATTATCTTTAAAAATTCGGCTGTATCTTGAGCATTGGGGATATCTTTTTCAAAATTTTGTAAGCCCTCGATTACAAAAGGATTAAAAATTTTCAATGCTAATTTTACATTTTGTCTTTCCATGCTAGATGGATACAGTGCTTTTAAATTTAAAGAGAAACCAAATTTTAGTAACATGTTCTGTTCCAAGTCATACATTTTTTTAAGAGCTGCAAACCATGCTACTTTTTTTTCGCCTGTAAAAAAATCTGGATAGGTAAATATCTGATCAGGTTTTGAGTTTAGCCAGGCATTGAATATACATTTTAGGAGATGGACAGTATCAAACAAAAAAAATAAAGGTCTTTTAGCATCGACAGGATGTGGAAACACAATATTAAGTTCCTTGTTTGGTGAGAAATTTGACATAGCTTTTCCATTAATTGCATTGTTGTCACTGAGTACACAAAAAACTTTATATCCGATAGCCTCTAGACGAGATATTATTGTTTTGACAAAATGGAAAAGCAATTCGTGGTTAATTTTAGATATAGGGGCAATGTGCACAACCTCTTTTAAATTTGAACAAATACTTGTAATCATGAAAGTATATGCAGATGTTGCTAACACTTCGTTACTATTTACTGATGCCCCCACCACATTTCCCCCTTTATAGTCTAAATATGGGTTAATATGAATTTCATCCATAAGCAGACAAACATACTTTTCCTGATCATTTAAATATTTAAAAATGTTTTGGGCGTAAGTCAAAAATATATTTTTTTCATCAATATGGGGATCGGTTAAAAAATTATTACAGACACCCTTAATAGTTTCAGGATGGGGTAAAATTATTGGCCAGTGATTTCTTAAATATCTGTATGCATGGGGACTGATTGTATATGCAATTGAACAAAATACCATAGTTGTATTTGAATATCTATATCTTTCTTTAGGCAAAGTTCTTAATTTTATTTGTTCCGAGATAAATTGCAGCCCTTGTGCTAAAATATCATTTTCTACTTTTAAGTTTTTAAGCAAATCTGAAACAAAGTCCAAAATTTTATTAGTTTTTGTCATATCCGTATCATTTTTCATATTGTCATATTCGGGATCCTGGTCAGTATTGGAGTTATTCTCCAAGTTATTGTCTTGTTCGGAATGTAAGGGAAGAATATTCATTGAGCAATCAATAGTGTCAAGTAAATTTCGTATTTGATCCAAACTACTTGATAAAAAGGGTGTTTTTTGTTTATCAATTTGTACCGTTACTTGTTCTCCATATAAATATGTACTTATTTCTAAATTATTATTAATTTTAACAGCCCACGTAATTAAAGGCCCCGGAGAATGCTTAATCTTAAAAAGAGTTTTGGATGTTTTTTCGTTAATGATAAACCACCCTTCCTTTAAACTAAATGTTTTAAACAAATTATTAAATCCTGCGAAAGTTTCATAATTCGTAAGTTCTTTATGTGTTAAAATTTCTCGCTTGCTTTCCTCAATACCTCTTTGAAAATGTATTTCATCAAGTTCTTTAAGCTTTTCTTCTCTGCTTTTTCGATGCGTTAAAGTTTTTGATAAGTATTTTGGACAATTGGGAAACTTACTTGGTACGCTGTGTTCTTTTAATCTTGGTATATTTAATTTTACAGAAACGATCTCACCCGATTTTGTATCCTGTTGGGAAATCTGCCAGATAAAATCCTCGTCTGTAAAGTGACACTCACATACTCTACTACTATCACTGGGAATAAAATTTTCTCGATGGATCGCATTTTGCCATTTTACGCGGGATACCTCATTTTTGGGGAAACGAAACACTCGCACTATAGGACCGTTTGGGTAATTACCCCTACAACCGACTACACAACATCTATACGGCATTTTAAAATAATAAAACACTATTTAAACCGATAATTATAACGTAATTTTCACTAAATAAACAAAAACACTTCTAACTTGTTTTCGACCATCAACACTCGAACGAAAAACTTGACCCTTCACCAGAGGATTGGCGACGGAGTCTCAAGTGCATCGCGCAACGTTGCCAGATCGCCCTTGCTGTTTTGCCTGTCTACTACACGTTTACTAAGAATAATTGTTAATTCCTATTTTTTTATTTAACTTTTGAGCACTCCCAATAAAATACTACAGTAAAATTATATTATACATCTATTAATAATTAAGTTGACGTACACATTACACCACGATATCTTATTTCCTACTTTATATAAATTTGGCGTTAACGGAAAATATAGATAATCTGGCAACCTTGCTTCAACGGGAAGTTCCGTACAAGATGCAATATGACCACGGACTGTGACGTCATGACACAAAATTTCAATAGCCCTGTGTCCTTGTTCTTTAGGAGTTGTTGTTAAAACCCAGTGATAGTTTGGTGGAAAATCGGTAAGTATTGAATTTGTATACATAATATTATAGGTAAGCGGACTATCTTGCCCTTAACATAGTCATGTGTTACTAAATTCATTAGCAGGGTAATATTTTCAACATGCACTTACTTTTTGCAGTTTTTCCGCTTCAAACAAATTACCATCCGACATATCTACGGAGAAATATTTGTGTAGCAATACTACGATTGCCGAAAACCTCGCCGAAAACATTCAAGAGATACCTGAATGCTTAAGGTAAGTGTCTTTCTTTTGCGCATTCGTGGAAACAAAGTTCCAAATATTAATATACTCTTTTTTTACGCAATTTATTGCCAAATAAAGCTACTGACGAAATTATCAGTGTTCCTAAAGAAATAGATACATTTTTTTTGACATAAGGCCTTTTGACGAAAGTGTTGATGCCAGTACATCATTTAGTGATACAGTTGTTGCCGAAAAAATCCAAGGGGTAGCTGAATTCTCAAAGTAAGTGTTGTTTCTTTTGTATTAGTAAAGACAAAGGTCGAGATATTGAATATAATCTTTTTTTCCAGCGTTTTATGGCAAAATTAATATTGAGGAAAAGATACATGAAATTGATTTAAAGATATTAAGGCCTTATAGTGAAGAAAGTGTTGAAAACAGTACAGTCAATGTTAATTCGGTTGCCAAGAACACTCAAGAGGTAGCAGAATGCTTAAGAGGGGAGTTAAATAAGAAATCAATTGCAGAGCCTCACGCAAAAGAGATCAATTCAAAAACTAATAATTTTCAAAGCATTTTGATGGTGCACGTTTAAAGATAAAACATGTGGCTCGGAGTTCGTCTATTTTTTATTATAAAATATTGCAAAATAGTCCAGTTATCAATTAACAAAAATAGCAACAATTTGAAATCTGTTGTCACGGAATCAAATAAAAAATAGGTAATATTACAACAAACATATTTACGTAGTTTCAACAAGAAAACCGTCGGTTTGCAGTCAATGATCTCATTTTAGTAAATATTATATCACATGCGACGATTTTTGTCTGCCATGTTGAAGTTTTAGGCGAACGGTTAGCTTCGACAACCACCATCGCATGGATAATTTAGTTCAGTACCTACATGCCAGAAAGCAGCACGGGTGTCCCAAATATAGTAGTCTTCTCTTGGTAAACCGACTTTACATATAATTGTACTAAAATTTACAGCGTTCAAAGTATAATATGCAGCATCCAAAATGAATTAAAATATTCAAAAAATGAGGAGACGCACACATTTCATAAGTAAATTTTTTAATTTAATAAATTTAATTATTAAATAAAAAAAATTGCGGAAGAGCCTCTCACAACGATATTTTCTTTTAATAATTAAATCCGTACCTACCTAAACTAATTTTAATTACAAAAGTCGTGTACTACCCTATGTGTGAACTGCAAATGTACGGTTAACAATAATTTTAATAATTAAGCAATAATGGTATCTACGCATATCTAATATTAGGTATATAAAAAGTAATAAAACTCATCAATGCTGTATTGAAACAATATTCATTGTTTTAACAGGGACACCAAGGAGAAGAGTAACCCAACTAATTCTTTGACCAAAGTTGGGCAAATGCCTTTTTAAAATAGGTAGGCACCGACAGCGTGCCCAGTAAAATCGATAGGTGGTACAAAAAAGCAACATGGAATATAAATCTTAAGAAATACCTATTTTTTTAAACAAACAAATAATGACGTACTTCTCCCACTTGCCGGGGAGCGCCAGCGGTAACGAGCCAATAAGATTGAAATTTTACTGACACGTGTCATCGGAACAAATTAAAGGGAAATGTCGAGTTGCAAGACGCGAACGCGCAGGACTCGCGGCGAAGAGCGTATGAGTCATTTAAACCGGGCTGGACGTAGACGATGCATATTTTAATACCTCATTTTCATGTTTTCAAGCGTTCTAAATAATAATACCGGGTGAGCGAAAGCTAATTATTTGAAGGTATGAATTTTTTGTTCTATTATTTAAACCTTCCGCTTTTAGTGTGGTTTAATAATTTGTAAAAATAGGTACTGGATGTTTTACTTACAGTTGTGCACAATTTTAATACTTTTTAAGTAGGTATATAGTTACGACTTTTTCCATACGCAATCTCATGTACATATATACCTACCTAGTGTATTAAACATAAGGTGTTCAGGGTTGGTCCAGGTTTATAAAAAAAGGTTCTGATGCTTTTCTGTAGGCTGAGTGTATATTCGTATACATATACATAATCCCAAATTTAAAACTACCCAGGCCCGTATTATCCTTAATTTTTGACAGACAAATTTGTGGGGATTACCGAATTGTAGAGATTATACTATTGTGTCGTCAATTAAAAATTTGTTGTGCTCTCTTGGTTCTTATAGCTGAAGATGTGGTTACATCCCACAGCAAACTTCTATTTTTTACTTCGTTAATTAATTGCATTTCATAATAACACAACACCAGCTGATGTGTGTCAGGTGATTAAATGACTACAGGGAGAACTGTTATTGGTTACGGTTGTATTGATAATAAAGATCATGGCCGGGAGAGACATATTATTGGTTTCGGTTTGGGTTAAATTAGTTATAGTTAGTTAGTATTTACTCGATCCGCACATCGCAGGGACCCTGCAAATTGGGTACTGTGTACTGTGTAGGCATGCGGGACCGACAAAATCGAGAACGGGCGGTTGGTTGAGGTGACCATACGATCTCTCGAAGTCCCCACTCCAACGCCCTGCAAGTCTGATCGTGTGGAGCACGGTTGGGGCAATTTTCATCTATATTTGACGGGGCACGTCATGCTTTAATTCTGACAGAATTGCCGCGAATTTTTATTATTTTGAATCGAAAATGTCTGAAAGGGAGATTCAAGCTGGGAGAGAAGTCTTTGAGCTAAATAGGGATATGCCCTGCCTGTGGGATATTTCCAACGCTAATTATTTAAATAGAGACATGCGCAGCCATGGAATGAAAGTTTTCAAAGGCAATTTGTCCTGGTTCTTTAACCTTCCGTAGCTGGCGCGCGGACTCCTAGTCCACATAAAATTCTATTTTTAATTTACTAAGGATCCCCCCACCCACCGAATCGATCCAGTCGTGTATGCTTCAACCAAATACCAACGAATAAGTTAGTCTGCGTTAAGAAATCAGTGAGAGCGTTTTTACGGTGAGATAGACGATCGCGGAGTAAGAGTCCGCCGCCAGTAGTGGTGCACTGTTTTTAGTTGCTTGTAAAGTTTACATTTTTCATTACTATTTGTAGATGGGATCATATGAGAAGGAGCAGGAAAGGCTCCATAACTTGATGTTGGAATGTCTATCGGAAGGTGGAGAGGTACAAGAAAATATAACAGATCAAACATGTGATAATGAAGAAGACGATAATGAAATAGATGGACTAGAAGTAGAGGACCATAACTCTGATACAGAGAAGGAAATATCAGATATTGAAGATAATGCAGATGAGCTGATTTCTACCGGGCCTATTTTTGTTGGGAAAGATAAATCCTCTAAATGGTCAAAGCACGTTCCCCCTTCCACCAAAACTAGATCCGAAAACTTGATAAAGCATCTTCCTGAACCGAAAGCTGCAGTAAAGATGTTCAAAGATATTTATGATATTTGGCGACACTTTTTTAATTTAGATATGATTGGAATTATTGTAGTGTACCAACAAACATATTGAAAAGAATAAGGATAATTACACCCGCGATAGAAATGCGAGAGAGACTGATATTGCTGAAATATAGGTTTTGATTGGTTTTCTTTATTTAGCGGGAGTTTTAAAATCGGGTCGTTTAAACACTGAAGAACTATGGACTTATGTTGAACCATTTCGACTAACAATGTCAAAATTTCGTTTTAAATTTTTATTGCAGCACTTTCGACGATATAGATACTCGCGAGGAACGACGAAAAATTGATAATTTGGCTCCTATCAAAGACATATTCGACTTATTTGTCGGGAAGTGTAAATCGGCTTATACACCTTTTCAATATGTGACAATAGACGAAAAAATGCAGGCCTTTCGAGGAAGCTGTTCTTTTCGTGTATACATACCAAGCAAGCCGAATAAGTATGGATTGAAAGGTTTTGCATTGGTTGATTCTAAAACATTTTACTCTTCCAACTTGGAAGTGTATGTTGGTACACAGCCAGCTGGTCCCTATGCTGTTGCTAATTCTGCATCTTCTGTTGTTGAACGACTAGTAGAACCACTTAGAAATTCGAGAAGAAACTTAACATGCGACAATTGGTTCACTAGTATTCCCCTTGCTCAAAGGTTATTAAGTGAATACAAACTGACTTTTTTGGGTACCATCAGGAAAAACAAGCGGGAGTTACCTATCGAATTTTCGCATCCCACCAATAGACCACTAGGTTCAAGTATGTTTGCTTTCACTAAGGACATGACGTTGGTGTCATATATTCCAAAAAGAAATAAAAACGTGTTGATGCTATCCACTCTTCACCATGATGATAGGATTAATTTGGAATCTGGAAAACCGGATATGATAATAGATTACAATGGTACTAAGGGTGGGGTCGACACTCTTGATAAAATGTGTGCAGCCTATAATTGCAGTAGAAATACCAGAAGATGGCCGATGGTACTTTTTTATTCACTTCTTAATGTAGCTGGTGTTAACGCTATGGTATTATATTTTCACCAAAATCCCGAACAACGACTACCACGAAGAAAAATTTTAAGTTCACTTGCTTCCAAATTGGCTGAAAATCATCAACGTGTTAGAGCAATTCAGAGTGATATTCCTAAAACTATAACTCTCAGACTAAAAGAAATACTCGGAATACAGGATCCTGAGCCAGTTAATGATCGCCAGAACGTAAGAGGCCGATGTGCATACTGTGACAGAAAGAAGAATAGACCAACACGATATGCTTGTAAAACTTGTAATAAATTCATGTGTCTTGAATACGTAACCTCTATCTGTACAGAATGCTATTCCAAATTAGTTTTTTGCACTAAAAATGTTTCGTTTCATATTATATTTTTTTCTCACCTGTTCCAGCTCTTTTTGTTTGTGGGTTAAATAGTTTTTTTTTAAGCTAGATTTAAGATTTTTTCAATTGTTACATGAAATCTATAAATAAATATAATTTAAAACATTTCCTTCTTGTATTCCCATAAATAAAAGTTAAATTTTGGAAAAAAACGCATCCTTAAATATTACCAATATGGGTATGCGGAGCCTTAGTCCGCAGCCAGTCACCGATCTCAGAAACAGAGCGCCAGTCCCGGAAGGTTAAGAATATTAATATGGCTATACTTATTCCTCTCTAGTAGCCACTTTTTAACCCATCATTTTCTTTTCATTCTTCACGAATTATTTTCCAATACCGCAATTCCGATTTTTTGACATGTACTTAGAGGAGCCATTCCACCTTTAACGTCACACGCTCGAATCACAGAAAAAGGTTCGTTTTTCTCAACACGCTGCGAGTTCGGTTGGTGTGGAGAGCATTAGCACCCGATTTTCCCTTTCCTATATGCCCTGCAAATCGGACCCTGCAGATTGGGTCGTGTGTAAGGGCTTTTACTGAGAAACTCTTTGGGTACTTATACCGACACCGACAGTACAGTAATAAATAACGCGACGGCGACGATTTACAAGGTGGATTTATTTGCTAAATAAAAATTAATAATAATAATAAATAAAATACTGCTCTATAATATGGTATAAAATGAAGGTCCGCTTTCTTAAAAAAATACACCTGCATTTGTAGGAGGCAAATTTTAAGGCACAAGAATAAATATACTGAAAACGCAGACAGTGGAGTTAAAGCGCCGCAGGCAAAAAATTTGACCACGCCCAAATTTCGTAGGAATTCACCTCCTTTATGCTCCCTAGGAAACGTGGGTCTTGCAACGCGTCTTTCGCTGTTATTAAAAATTAATTATTATTATTTTTTTTTTTTTAAGTTAGAAAATTTATTTAAATATTTAAATTAAATTAAAAGAAATTTAAATGAAGCCAAAACCACGAAGCCAAGCTGAGGTGAGAGGCTGAGGGACCGCGTGCAAATGCCCTAGCTCTATTGCCAGAGAGTAAGGGGGGGTTTTAAATAGGGCGCCACCGTTTTGCAGCCAGGCCAAAACGGAAACCTCCAAGATGGTGCTGGGACCTCACTCTTAGCTGGACTTCACGTCTTAGGTAGGAAAAAAAAATAGAAATAAAAGAAAACCACAGGGGGAGCTGTACAAATAAAACAAAGAGAATTAAAATTATGCTGGCTTTTATTAAATGAAATAAAAAAAAAATATATATGGGGGTTAGTATTAAACCTAGACTTATCTGTAGGTAATACAATATAGAAGACGTCCCAAGGATGATGTCCAAAAGAAGACGTCACAAGATCAGTCAGATCAGAAGATCTGAAGAGAAGTAGAGGAAAGAAGAGAAGAAGACAAGGACGGAGAAGAGTAGAAGACCCTGTTAAAAAAAGAAAAGCATTAGCTGATGGCTTATTAATAAAAAAAATTACCTAGTTCCTTTTCCCTTCGTACAATAAATTTGTAATAAAGTAATTAAATTAAAATGGCAAAACCAACTAAGTGAAAATAAACAAAAGGAAAAAGGAACTATATAAAACAAATTAAAGCAACTATAAAAATGTCAAATTATAAGCAAGAATTAAATTTAAATTATTTTAAATTAAATTAAATTTGAATTAAATTAAATTTGAATTAAATAAATTTTGAAAAATGTAAATAAAAGGAATTGACGTCATAAGTCAAGTTTCGGTTTGAGATAAAAAAAAAATTAATTTATAAAATTATGTTCAGGGGCGTTAGTATAGTGATCAACTATTTTGATTAAGCTTGAAGAGCCAAAAACTTAAAATAAAATTAATTTATCAAGCCAGCACGTAAGCCTATGGACTAAGGTTACATCATAAAAAAAAATTAATTAATTATGTACACACATAAGGGAAATATACAACTATATAAAATATAGCACAAGTAATGTCAACATATTAGTTATCAATTAGCAAACCAATCAATAATTTATTAAAGCTAGGACATAATAAAAAAATAATTACATAATCAGCATATGCCGCTATTAAAAAGAGGGCTCATCAGACTCTAGTGTTACTATTTAAAATAAATAATACAAACTAAAAAAAATCCATTCAAGAACCATCTTGACAAATTGGTGGATTTACAACAATTAAAACAAACAAGGCTCTATTATACAAAATAACTCAAATTTGATCAATAATTTATTTTAATTTTGTAGATGTTAAAATGGTTTAAATTGTGACAATCAATTATATTTGGTTTGATTTTAAAGCACTTAAAATATTTATATTTAGGGCACACCCTGTATGGCAAGAATTAAGATACCATGCAACACTGGCCTTCAAGCAAACTTCTGCTATATAAAACAAAGAAAAAGTACCAAAATAAAGCAGTAAGTTTACTGTGTTTACCCCTTCATAAAGAAAAAATTATAGAGTTTAAATAAAGTTAATTAAATTTCAAGGTCAAGATTAATTGAATTTAAACCAAATTGACAGTAGACAGGTAACAAAAAAAATCCTATAGCATAGGTAAAATGGGGTCCACTTAATCGTAAAACAATAAAGAATATTAATTACTTAGCTAACGAAGCCAATTATACTCGGTCATAAGTACGAAAGCACATTTATCTGAACAAAGTATGTGATATTAAATTATGGCGGTTTGGAAGCAATATACAGTGAAAAAAAAAGGAAAGAAAAATGAATTACGCTTACCTAATGGGAGCTGTAGGGTCTTTAAAATTGAAATTGGGGGTTCCAACGGTGATGAGTGCTCCTGATGGTCAGCCCTTCACGGTCTTAGTGACCCGACTTAACTAAAAGAGAGCCCCAGATGGTGTTTTTAGGAGAACAGTTGAAAAATCGACAGAGAAACGGCATGATATATAAAAAAACTCACCTTCAAACAGCGAAAACACAACTTAAATCCCACGTCGGTGGTTCCTTGGTCGCCCACGGTAAACCTACGCCAATAATACACCACGTCTTACAGAATTACCGTAGAGGCGACGGAAAATATGGTCTTTAAATCCTATATCCCGCAAGGATGATTCAGAAAATCCTGGATTTGAAGCCGGTTGCTTGTTTCGCTGCTAGAAGTCAAGTGAGGTCACTGAAGAATTTCAGGTTAAAGTTAAAAAAAACTGTGCAGTTAACAGGATGTGAGAGAGAAGAGAAACGCCAGAGAGAGGTGGAAAGAGATAAAGCGAATTTCGATCCGAAAAGAGACCAGTTCACACACTGGCAGCGACACGGAATGAAGTATCCAGAGCCATGCCCATTCAATTGCAGATACTCCAAGCCAAGAGAAATGAAACAGATGTACCCAAATTTAGTTTTACATAAGAAGTCAATTCGTAATTCATTCAATCCATTATAAATTATTTAAAGAAAACCCAAGTCCCAGAATATCCCTGCCATTCGAGAAGCAAACGGCCATTGAAGTTTGGCTGCCGTATATTATGGCCCAAACTTGTTTCAGAAGAAGAATATTAACCTAGAAAATTCATTAGTCGATTTGACAGGTGATCATAAAAATTATAAACAAACAAATATATTAATTGAATTTACATAATGAAATACTAGAATAAGTCTCCGATAGTGTATTCCAGGGAGATATGTGATTTAAAATGGGAGGATAATGGAGCTTTGCTCGGTCAAACACAACGAAAACAGAGGCCGTTGACCTTAGGTATGTATTTACTTTATACAGGGAATCAAACATCGTTTTAGAAAGGTAAAATACAATTTTTTAAAAGACACAATACAAGTCAGACATGTGATATGAGGCATTAGATTAGCGCCAGACTGTGACAAAATTGGATTGTCACAGTCTGGCCCTAAACGAAGTAAAAATCCGCTATATAAAAAAAATATTATAATGTGGTGGGACGCTCTTGAAACCGGTTTTATTAAGTATATTCCCATCGCTTTTCTTTACTAAAAATAAAATAAGACCGATCTTATTTGTTAAGAATTATTATTTAAGTAGTAAAGGAGCGCCAAGTCAAGGGGGCAGGGGGGGCGATTGCCCCCTTTGCCTCCTGTGGCTACGCCACTGGTAGGAAGACAGAATCGTTGCCTTTGTCTCGGCGGCGGCACTTTTTTAAACGAACGAATAATTCGCAGGTGAAGGCAAAGGCAAAGAGATCGACAAGCTTCAGCACGGGGTAAAGGGCGTGGAGCTACAAAGAGTTTTTACATCGATATTTTGCGAAGAACAAACTGACAAGTTTTGTTTAATAACAACGATGTTTGATTTTGTCAAAAGATATTCCAAAATAATTTTTTGACTTTTGTTCTTATAATATAAGTATGGGTAACGAAAGTTATAGTAAATATTTTTATTTCGCTTATATTTATACTTAACCTAGAATTTACAGTCACTGTTTTAAATGGCCGAATAAACGACATTTGGAAACCTGACATTGTAACACTAGTTATCCTATACAGGGCGTCCAAAAGTCTGGGGTATTGCAAATTTTTCAAAAACTATATACCGAATACATTGCTTGGAAATTGGCATGTGTATATAAATGTAATTCCAACGGCACAACTTGGAAGGATACAACCATGAACTAACCTATAACTAAGTGTAATACAGGGTTGGTGAGGAGAAAACCAACTTCCTAATTTTAAATGGAACGTCCTGTATATTTCTGAAGATTTAGATAGTCCATTAAAAGACAAATTAAAAATGATGTAAGGATGTAATGGGTGTATGTACTAAAACGACTTATGAAATCAAATTTTAAAAAATTACACACAATAAAAATAAGAAATCCCTAATCAAATGAACAACACCTACTTTGAGATGTTCAAAATGTTTGCCATGTTAGTCTTTCACTAAATTCCCGTAAGGCATTTTTTCAGCTTATATACTATTTCAAAAAATGAATTGTTTTAATTTGGTTTTTACATAAATCTATTAGTTTGACAGATAAACCCAGCAACAGCAGCCTATCATTAAATTGTTTTTTTATAAGGCACTATTTGAAATTTCAAAAATATTCAGATCATTTAAAATTAAAAGAAATTATATTTTTGCTGACATGCTGACCAACCGTATATAGTATAGTAACAGATAAGGTTTTATCCTTCTAACGTGTGCAGCTTTAAACTATATCGACATAACAATCTCCAAAAAATATTTTAAGTACTTGTAGAAATTATTTGTAATATACCAGACACTCTTGACACCCTGTATAGCAAAATAACATCTTATTATTACCACATACCACACTTGAAATTAGCTTTATATTATGTTATATAGGAGAGCTGGTCATAGTTTTCTTTGGTATAGTTTAGTATAGTACAATCTAAACTTAAATAAAAGAAAACAAGGTCTGTCTATACCACCAAAGTAAATATATTTGTCCCTCTAGGATGAAATCCGGGTTAAAGAATATACATAAGTTAAATTTGAAAGTTGGTTGTACTAGTTTCGACTTTAGAAAAAGTCATCTTCAGCAACCCAGTAATTAAGAAATATTTTTGAGGATATACCTAAATAAACTAACACAAATTGGAGGAGGGGGAAGAGTGGTTCAACAATATACAGTCATAAAATGTACTCTGTGCAGCCAATGGATTCGACAGTAGATAATTATGGACATGATGCTACTTTAAGCAATTAATGAATTAAATGTGAATAAGTAATGGAGGCCAATATTCTTAATGGGATAATTTATAGTTATGTTATGCTATATGTCAACAACATGTTAAATGAAGAAAGTTCGATAAATAATTGTTTCACGGAAACAACTCAGTGAGGGGACATGATTTTATATTTTGGTGGGTCAGAATTTAATAAGAAAAGGGGAGGGAAATTAAAATTGTTTTTTAAAAACCAGTTACGTCATTAAAGTAAAAATTGGGAGTCATCTGAAAAGAGAAAAATATTTCCATTTAAAACTGATTAACGGAAACATCACAACATGTGATCTCATAATGTGGACTTTAGTTTTTTGTATGTAGTAATATTATCATGTACTCACCAAATTGTCAATATTCAATAGCAAAATTCTTTAATAAATTAAATTTGGAAGGTTTAAATAAAATAAAATGAAGCCTATGAAGGCGATTTTCTTTTCTTCATTTTGGCAATTGAGATATACATTAACAACATGAGTTAAAGTCGATGCTGTCTGACTCCCAATTTTGTTGTTGACATCTATATAGCATAACATAACTATAAATTATCCCATTAAGAATATTGGCCTCCATTACTTATTCACATTTAATTCCTTAATTGCTTAAAGTAGCATCATGTCCATAATTATCTACTGTCGGATCCATTGGCTGCACACAGTACATTTTATGACTGTATATTGTTGAACCACTCTTCCCCCTCCTCCAATTTGTATTAGTTTATTTAGGTATATCCTAAAAAATATTTCTTAATTGCTGGGTTGCTGAAGATGACGTTTTCTAAAGTCGAAACTAGTACAACCAACTTTCAAATTTAACTTATGTATATTCTTTAACCCTGATTTCACCCTAGAGGGACAAATATATTTACTTTGGTGGTATAGACAGACCTTGTTTTCTTTCATAATCTCGCCACAGAAAATGGGCTACTTCTTGAATCCTTAAACTTAAATAGTTTGTACAATAGTAAACTATATACTCCCTTAAAAGCAATTCATCTTTCGACAAATTTATAAAGTAGTTGGGTGGCTAAATTACAGATCTCACATTTATTTTTAAAAATATATTCCTGATATCATACGCCTACCGTCATCTCCGAATAATATATATAAGTTAAACTTTCAGCTGATTTTGTGTGCGATTTTGAGCAATTCAACTGCGCTCTTAAGGTAAGTTATGTCTGTGTATCATTGGAAACAAAAATTACTATATTGACTGACTCCGTTTTTTAGCATTATAATGCCAAAGTAACTGATGGACCAAAAAGTATTGCTGAAGAGATCGATGCCGCAGACGCAAGGTCATTTAGCGACAGTGTTGATGACAGTATTGGTGATCCAGATTTCGTGCTAAGTGATGCAGATATGAGTGATAATCAGCAGACGGCCCAGCAAAATGATATTTATATTAAGGATATGGTCACTGAAGGTGAACAAGCCACCAGCGAGGAAACTGCTCCAAGAAAGAGGCGTAAAAAGCAGAACACCAAATATCCTAAATTAACGAACGCTCAGAAAGCCGATCGCCACAAGAGGCAACATCCCTTAAGACCATCCTGTTCCGGAAAGTGTAAAAACAAATGCCAGGAATTTACAGAAGAAGAACGTCAAAATATTTGGTTGAATTATTGGAACTTAATTTACACAAATCGCAGAAAGTGGCTTTCAAAGAATGTTCACATTACTGAAATTAAAAGAAGAACTGTTGTTCTCGAAGACCGTAACAATGCAAGAAGAAAACAAGGACGCATGCATTTTCTTCCCAGACAAGGAAAAAGCCTCAGAGTATGTCGACTTTTCCTTTTAAACACACTTGCATATACAAACGACTCAGTTATTACAGAACTGTGCCATTCCATGAAGATGGATCCCGTGTGTTTTAATGTTAAAGAAAACCGGGGCGACAGTAGCAAAAAATGTAATCGAGAACTTATAAAAAAACACATAGACAGTTACCACCCATGTGTGAGTCATTATCGACGCCTCAACGCACCCAATATTAGATACAATTTCAATGAAAAGCATCCAAATGTTTGTAAACTTGAGGTTTACAGGCAAACTCTTAAATCAGAGCACATATCTTTCCTCATGCCTAAATCGGATAAATGTGTGGATTGCGAAATTTTTGAAAGAAAACAAGAAGATGCCAGGAACTCGATGAACACTGATGAACAACAACTACTACTGGTAAAATTGTGCGAATTAACACTGCATAAAGAAAAAGCTGCAAAGGCACATGCAAAATATGAAGAAGATTCTCTAAGTGGCTTTAATGCAGCACTGCGAGTGTACTCAATGGATCTTCAAAAAGTAATATTAATCCCGAATATGCCCTCAACTAAAGATTTCTTGTCAGTCGCCTGGTTGCATTCAACGAGACCTATGCAGCATTACAAAAAAACGGTTCAAAAACCAGTTACTGTGTCGTATGGCATGAAGCTATAGGCGGTCGAAATGGTTACAATATTGTTGACACAATTCTAAAATTATTTGAGCAAGAAAGGGATGTTAAAGATTTCATTCTCTGGGCCGACAATTGCACGGCTCAAAACAAAAATTGGATTTTGTTTACGGCACTGGTATCAGCTGTGAATAAAGAAAATGGGTGTGAAAATATTGCAATCCGCTATTTGACAAAAGGCCACACCCATATGACAGCGGATGGGGTTCATGGTAACATCGAGAAACGGATTTGTCGTTTAAAAAATATATATGATTATGATGATATATTTTAAACTTAATGGACAGTTATGGGCTGGAACTTAGGCATGACTAGAGTAGGACCAACATCTAGCACCCAAATAGATAACATATTTAGTAATATTTCACCCAGTGTAATTTCTTTTGAAACTTGTATAACAGATATTTCGGACCACTATGGTCAAATCCTAAACATCCCTATTAAGATTAACAAGCCTCCCACATATATAAAGACGCGATTTTTCAGCAGTAATAACATGAAAAAATTTAAGTCATTTCTACAACGTGAATCGTGGCAGGACGTTTTAGAGGCTCGTTGTGTAAATGATAAGTATGACGCTTTTGCTAACATTCTTTTTTACTACTTCGATATCTCCTTCCCTATGTGTACGAGTACAGCCAGAGGTAGAGAAGAATGGATAAGTACAGATATTAGAAACTTCTCCAGCTACATTAAGGATCTCTATGTTGCCTACAGGTTTTCAAATAGTGAGCAGGATCTAGCGATTTATAAGGCGGAAAGATTCAAATATCGGAAATATATATCTGAGGTTAAGATGAGTACTTATGATAACAAAATAATAAAGTCAAGGAACAAGTCTAAAACCATGTGGAATATTTTTAATACTGAAACAAACAAAAAAAAACCTGTAACGATATATGCCTTAAGATTAATAATGGTGATGTGATTGAGGACCCCAGTGAAATTGCTGAAATTTTCTGTACACAATTTAATTTTGTAGTACAGTGTGGTTTATTTAATCATAGAAATTTGAATTAAATTTGAGGAAAAATAACTTTAATTTAAAAAAGAATACATCTATACCGCGTGTTTTCGACTACTGGGGAAAACTAATTGGGTTTTATCGTTCTAGCTAATGGTAGCAACTTGATAATGATAATGTTTGCATAACGATAGACCAAAGATCGTGGGCTTATAAGAATTAAACATACCTAACTAAGGAAGAAATATTACTGGGGTTTAATGTTGAACCAATGCAAGGGGCCGTTTGAAGGACAAGCAAGGTCTACACTCGTTGGGGTTTTCATGTAACGAACTTCTGGTACTGCCATCTCTCATCATCCCCTCATCACCATTACTGCGTCTGGACCAGAGTCGTCTTCAGCCAGTAACACTACCAAGATAAGTGCTTAATTCTGTTATAAAATTTCGATACCCCGTGATATACTTTGTAGAGCTACGTCCTTCGTCATAATACCTGTCCCTACGTTTTTATGCATTTATATATTTTGTTTTTTTTTCTAATCGTTAAGTGTTATATATAGTTTGTATTGTAGTATAGGAAAACTAAGTCAAGCCAAGTCAAGTCAAAGTTCTTTATTAGAAAAAAAAAACCTTAAGGGTTTTTAACAAATAACGTCTTAAAATAGTTCAATAGATAAAAGAATCTAAATTAACTAAATTTAAAACTGATAGGGAAATTTTCGTGATAATACATATTTAATATTTATAAATTTGGTACCTCTGGAAACTTGAAAGAAACTGTAATATAATTTGATCAATCCAATTGCGCAAGGGTTGCAATTCATTATTACATTAACTCATTAATTTATCTATTTATACAAGGCTCATAAATTGTAAAGTATATAACGTATCCTAATAAAACACTATCAGTAACAAACAAGTGAGTCCTTATTGAACTTTGTTGTAAAATACCCCTTGGAATGTTACAACTGCAACATAATGCCAACCATATTTCTATATCCTGTAGACCCTACGGAGATTCTTTTAGTCCTCTTAGGGCTTCCCAATAAATATTCCTCTGGTTTGGACGAAATTCCTGTATTTGCCTTGAGGGGCGTCGCTCCACTTGTAAGCGAACCCCTCTCGCATATTATCAATGAGTGTTTTGTTTCAGGGGTATTTCCAGATGGGCTTAAAAAAGCTAAAATCATACCCGTCTTTAAGAAGGGTGATAGACAGATTTGTAACAATTATCGTCCCATCTCGCTCCTGTCCTCGGTGTCGAAGGTCTTTGAGAGGGCAATTTATAACAGATTAGTTCAATTCTTCACTGTGCACAAGATTTTAAATGATAAACAGTTCGGATTTAGACAATCTAAATCAACCGAATTGGCCATTTTTCATGCACTTGCATATATATATATATGAAAATGTCGATAAAAACTACAAGGTGGCGGGCCTATACTTTGACCTCTCAAAGGCTTTCGATACTTTGGACCATTCACTGCTTCTTCAAAAACTTCAGAGCTATGGAATTCGTGGAAGATGCGCTCATTTGATAGAATCCTATCTGGAAAATAGAACTCAAACCGTCTGTATAACCAAAGATCATAAAAACGCCTACTCCGGTACGGTAACGATCAGACAGGGTGTGCCCCAGGGTTCAATCTTGGGTCCGCTCCTCTTCATATTGTTCGTGAATGACCTTTTTGATGGGTTCGATCAGGGGTTAGTTTGCCAGTATGCAGACGACACGTCGGTACTACGGGCGGACTCCTCTCTCTTGGGCTTGTCGGAGAGCTGCTCGGGCGCGGCAACGGAAATGGCTCAGTGGTGTAAAGATAACTCCTTACAACTCAATGCTGACAAAACCGGTCTCTTAGTTTTTTCTAAACGGGAGGCAAAGGAATCACTATTTGCCAAACTGGGTCACAAATCTATTCCTGTCACCGACTCGGTGAAATTTCTGGGGGTTACGCTTGATTCACGCTTGGGTTGGGAAAAACATATCAACCAATTGAATTCCAAATTGAGTAGTGCCTGTGCCGTAATTCGCAGATTAAAGAGCGTCATCTCTATGCGTGTACCGGGTGTTGCATCGTCGAGCGGGACATAGGAAATCCCATGTAATTTTAAATGGGGTCAATTATTGGCTTCCCTAATTATTTTAAAGAAAAATTCTATTTAGGTTTATTAAAGAGCACTATAACCCACATTCAAAAGAATAACTTTAGATATTTTTGATGAGCCCGTTTACGGGTTATCGCCGATTTCTTTTTAACTATTTCTCCTTTTTATGGCCCCGTATTTGCGGGCACCAGTCAAGGTAAAAGATGACTGTCAAATAAAGTTGTCATTTTGAAATGTGTGCTTTATTGTTATAAACACTTGTACATCGAAAATATTAAAGGTGTATTTATGAGTACAAATTAATCTGAATAAAACTAAAATAAAGTACAAAAAACACAAACTTATAATAAAAATAAGTTCGTGCATAGAATTGTCCCTTATCCTTTCCATCAGACCCAATCCTTGGACGCGTTTCGCCGTTTACGGCTCTTCAGCAAGGCTCCGGGTCTGACGAAAAGGTAAGGGACCTCAAAGTGTTTTCACACAGAAATGCAAATAACCAAATGAGAGTTGCAGCACGTGGCTACATCTCGTGGCAACAACACGTATCAACCCAACCAGGACAGCGAGAATCCATATAGGTTCAAACGCTGGCAAGGCGGCCCATCGCGGGCAAACTACGTTGGGTGTCGCTGGAAGCCAATGTATCGGTTCAGCCTACCGAAAGCCGAAAATTCAAAAAACACAAACTTATAATAAAAATAAGTTCGTGCATAGAATTGTCCCTTATCCTTTCCGTCAGACCCAATCCTTGGACGCGTTTCGCCGTTTACGGCTCTTCAGCAAGGCTCCGGGTCTGACGAAAAGGTAAGGGACCTCAAAGTGTTTTCACACAGAAATGCAAATAACCAAATGAGAGTTGCAGCACGTGGCTACATCTCGTGGCAACCACACGTATCAACCCAACCAGGACAGCGAGAATCCATATAGGTTCAAACGCTGGCAAGGCGGCCCATCGCGGGCAAACTACGTTGGGTGTCGCTGGAAGCCAATGTATCGGTTCAGCCTACTATAAGGGACAATTCTATGCACGAACTTATTTTTATTATAAGTTTGTGTTTTTTGAATTTTCGGCTTTCGGTAGGCTGAACCGATACATTGGCTTCCAGCGACACCCAACGTAGTTTGCCCGCGATGGGCCGCCTTGCCAGCGTTTGAACCTATATGGATTCTCGCTGTCCTGGTTGGGTTGATACGTGTGGTTGCCACGAGATGTAGCCACGTGCTGCAACTCTCATTTGGTTATTTGCATTTCTGTGTGAAAACACTTTGAGGTCCCTTACCTTTTCGTCAGACCCGGAGCCTTGCTGAAGAGCCGTAAACGGCGAAACGCGTCCAAGGATTGGGTCTGACGGAAAGGATAAGGGACAATTCTATGCACGAACTTATTTTTATTATAAGTTTGTGTTTTTTGAATTTTCGGCTTTCGGTAGGCTGAACCGATACATTGGCTTCCAGCGACACCCAACGTAGTTTGCCCGCGATGGGCCGCCTTGCCAGCGTTTGAACCTATATGGATTCTCGCTGTCCTGGTTGGGTTGATACGTGTGGTTGCCACGAGATGTAGCCACGTGCTGCAACTCTCATTTGGTTAAAATAAAGTATCCAATTACAAGGTTAATTATGACATTTTACATGTTTCAATATTTTACTAATTAATAGGTAGGTACTATTAAATTGTTAGAACTTTAGGATTTAAGAAGATGTTCAAATATTCCTCAAAATGACAACTTTATTGGACAGTCATCTTTTACCTTGACTGGTGCCCGCAAATACGGGGCCATAAAAAGGAGAAATAGTTAAAAATAAATCGGCGATAACCCATAAACGGGCTCATCAAAAATATCTAAAGTTATTCTTTTGAATGTGGGTTTTAGTGCTCTTTAATAAACCTAAATAGAATTTTCCTCTAAAATAATTAGGGAAGCCAATAATTGACCCCATTTAAAATTACATGGGATTTCCTATGTCCCGCTCGACGATGCAACACCCGGTATACTATTTTGCCCATGTGCAGTCAATTTTAAGTTATGGGATTTGTTTTTGGGGGTCATCAAAACATGCCATGAGGATCTTTATCGCGCAGAAGCGAATTATTAGGTGTCTGCGGGGTCTGCATCCTCAAACATCCTGTAGAGACTACTTTAAAGAATTGGACATAATGTCTGTTCCCTCTCTGTACTTTTTGTCACTGGTTATGTTGGTTAAAAAGAATCCAGAGCGTTTTATATTGAATCGCGAATTTTACACCGCGGATATGGGCATTGTTACTAGGGGCAGGAACGAATTATGGGTTCCAGCGCATAGTTCATCCTTTTATGAGAATGGTCCTTCATACAGGGCCATTTAAGCATACCGCACACTACCAGATGCTATAAGGCAGTTGGAAAGCACTAAAACTTTTCGAAAGTGCATTATTAGGTATGCCAAGGACATTTGTTTTTATACGTTTAATTTTTAACAGAAATACTGCATAATCAGGGTATCTACTTTGTGTATTTTAAATTATTTTAATGTATTTTATATTGTTGTATTGTATTTTAGACTGTTTTGATGATTTTGATTGTTTTAAATTGTTTTAAACTGTTCCTAGGATGATAATGATTTAGATATATTTATTGCATAAGGACGCATTATTTAAGGCAATTTTTTTGGCCTACACATTGTGACGTTGCTTTTTTTTTCACTGTAAATTTTGCTGGCAATAAAGGATTTTTAAAGTAAAAGTAATGAGGATTTGAAAAACGCAATTAAAACATCAAGAAAAAATATTGAAGTAGTGGAATTAGAAGTTTTTCACAAATGGGACAAGAAAAAAAGACAACCACGAAAAAACAACGATCCGCTTGAAGAATTGTCGCTAAACTCCCTTGTGGAAGTCAATTTTTATAGAGGTTCCAAGGAAATGCGTTATGAAATTGATTTCGATGATGAATACAAAAGTATAGATTTTCTTAAAAAAAAAATCAATATTGAGAATTACATACCGGATTTGGTGGACAGTAGGGGAATTAAAAAAGAAAAAAAAGAAAAGATAATGCAAGTTCTTGCACCTTTGATGCCAGCAGAAGATTATTTTGGGAAAACCTTTCAGTAAACGACGAGTCGAGGGATTTAGGGTAACTGGGGTGAATACCGGCCCCCAAATATTACTAAGATACTAAGGTGTAAACGCGGTTAGTCATAAGGAAAATGTCGGTTGTTAAACAAACATTAGATGCTCAATTCGCCGTTTAAATCAGTTCGTGTTTACCGACATTTTTCTAATTTTTTAAGTTTTTACTCTGTTATTATAAAAATCTGCTGCCTTCCAAGGTATGTATGAAACTTATTAAATAATATTTTATAGATCTATTTTAACTAAATTGTAGTTGGATATGTCTAGTTGACCAAATTTAGGACTTTTTTAACCTAACCTAAGATTTTTCTGTTTGAACAGTAATGCTGGTTTGCATTAATAATGGGGGGTAATACCGGCTGATATTACCACCATGGCCGGTATTACCACCAGTTCTCATAACAACTGTTTCTGCCTAAAGTCCGTCGATTTCTTATTTCAGATGCCACGAAAATATAAAAGAGTTTCGAAAAAAGCGTCTTGGACCGCTGAAAATATGGCTGCAGCTTTAAATGCTATTGGTGAAGGACAGAAAGTAAGGCAAGTTAGTATTAAATTTGGCATTCCTAGATCCACATTGCAAGATCGCCAGAAAATGGGCGATTCTTCAATTGCAATACTAGGTCGAAAACCGGTGTTTACAACAAACCAAGAGAAAGAACTTGTTGCTGAAATAATCATATTATCTCAAATATTTTATGGTTTAACAAGCCAGGAGATAAAACAATACGCTTTTAATTACGCCGAGAAAAACAACATAAAGAATCCGTTCATAAAGAATAATAAATCTGCTGGGAGAGACTGGTTCGAGCGATTTTTGAATCGAAATTCAGAAATTTCAATTAGAAAACCCCAAGCCACAAGCATAAACAGGCTTATAGCCTTTAACAGAGAAGAGGTAGATCTATTTTTTACAAAATTAAACGATGTTATGGAAAAATATATGTTTTCTCCTACCCGTATTTTTAATGCCGATGAAACAGGCATAACTAATGTTCAAATATCAGGTAAAATATTAGCTTTAAAAGGCCAACGACGAGTCGGCTTTATTACAAGTGGCGAAAGAGGCAAAACTACTACAGCTATGTGCTGCTTCAGTGCTTCTGGCATTTATCTACCCCCTATGTTTATCTTTGCCCGACAAAGAATGGACCCCCAATTGAAAAGAAATGGACCTCCTGGTGCAGCATATGCCTGTTCTCCTAACGGATGGATGAATGAAACTTTATTCATTGAGTGGCTCAATAATTTTCGACTTTTTGTTAAATCGACCAAAGAAGTTGTTAATTATCGATAACCATGTTAGTCATTGCACATTAATGGCCTACAATTTCTGCAGAGAAAATGGTATTATTATTTTAACCATACCTCCACATAGTTCACACCGCATTCCAGTGGCGGCTCGTGAGGTAGAGCCACAGTACCATGGCACTACCCTACCCTTCTGTCCTGAGCCCTGCCCTTTGCCCTTTACCAAAACCTATAATAATTTATCTATATTCTTATTTCTAAAGAAATTAGCGAAATGATTTAAAAATGGATCGCAGTCGGTTGCAAATTTCTATCCCGTGATTATGAAAGCGATTATGCGTGAATCGGTAACGTAGCTTTCTGGCCAAACAGAGGTGGCCCAGTATCTATGCCGAAATCGTGGAATAACAGTACGAAAAATCATGGGAAATGGCCTTGAGTCAATAGGCTAGCGAGCAAGTGACGAAGTTATTTTGGGCTGTGCGACACCAGGCCCTTAACCAATGAAAATCTTTCACAACACACGTGGTAGTTTCGTTTGATGTTTCAGTAGGTGGTTTTCGCGGGCGAATGTCGGTTTATTTGTAAACAAAACAATTTTGTTGTCGTGTGTTTTAACGAACTTTCTATTGAATGAATATGAATACTATTAGTTTTTTAAGGAAAACTCCATTTTCTACCATTTCCTTAGAACAAAAGTTAGAAATTAAGGAGTTAGGACGACCGTTACCCGATTTAACGATAGAGAAAACTCAGGGCGGAAGCGGACAGAAAGTGCGTTCGCGGAAATTTAATAGAAATATTTACGGAAAAAATACTTGGGTGTGCGGTTGTGGTGAATCCAATAGACTATATTGTTTTATGTGTGTTTTATTTGGAGGAGAGCAAACGTGGTCCCAAAAAGGTACAGATGATCTGGTGCATATCTGGGAAAAAATGAAAACACATGAAAAATCGAAGGTACCTACATATAAACAATATATTTAACTCAGTGGCGGACAAATCGTCGGGCCAACCGGGGCAATGCCCCGGGGCCCAGGCGCTTTAAGGGGGCCCATTAATCCAGCCATTTTGATTTTTAAACAACAAGGCACGCACTAAAAAACTCTTAAATTAAAAAATAACTTAAAACATTCTTAGGAGCGCCTATTCTTTGTCTACACGCGGCAACACCGAACACCACCGCTTTCGTAGTACTGAATTTACCTCCAGTGATGCCAGGGCAGATTAAAAATCGGGGAACTTCCGAAGCGTACCTATTTGTCGTTTCTCAATTGCATTTACGTGGATTTACAGAGCCACTAGCGCACTAGCCGCTATAATAAATGAAACAGGGGAACTAACTAAGCGGAATCACATTATAATACTAAGTGCATCGGAGATCGGAGCGTCGGCATCGGTCCTATTTATTTCATTATATTATTCGCATTAAGTTTGTGAGGTTAGTGTTACTCGTTTTTTACACACACATTTCAAATTTGGAGATTTTTTAATAAACATATCGATAAAAATTGCGTTAAAACTCAAGAAACAATACCGACTTTTTTCCCAATCTACCGATATTAAGAGTCCTATTCCTATTCTAACTATATTTTAAGCTACACTCTGGACTCTGGCAACACTGTTTACTCAGTGTACGTACGCTACGTCGCGAGACGGTCATGGTGTACGTGATGTGATTGTGATTCCCGCCAGAATTATAGATTTCTAATTATTACAATAACGTATAGTTTAATGAGAATTGTGGTGTGGTGTGGATTGAAAGTATTAATTTAAACGGTAAGGAGTTTTCGGTTAACGACCACGTATACGTATTTTTGGACTAAGTGAACTTAAGTCTTGAATTTTCACTTCTCGAGTCTGTTTAATCGATTAGTATCGATAGTAGCTAAACAGCTTGGAAAACAAAGGTAACATTCAAGTTTGTTTATGGCTATTTTTATTAATTTGAATATGATATTTTAGATTTGTGATCAACTAAAAGTAAATACCTAAACTATGGAGAAGCCTAAGTATAAAAGTGGTGCTGAGAAACGCAAATTAAAGCATGAAAATATTGAGAAAATTTCTAAATTGCCTAAAATCAGTCAATATTTTGCACCAAAACAATCGCCAATTGAGCCACAATCCAGTAGCTCGTCTTTGTCAAACACTAAAACGGACCTACAGGAACAAGAGGCATTACCATCGGATACTTTTAAAGACGAATGCTTGGACTTACATTTTGGTGACACCACTATAATTCCAACAGATTTAGGACATTACAGGCATAACAAGCTTTCGGATGACGATAGGCGACTTATTATCAGTCAACCTCCTAACCAACCCAAAGGACCATTCCTAAAAGACGCAAAACAAGGAAACAGAAGCTTTACGGAGACACATTACTCTCAAGTAACACAATATGGTATAGTTCCTCGAACGTGGCTGTCCTACTCAACAATTTTAGATGCCGCTTACTGTGTTCCATGCTGGCTCTTTTCTACTAGTAGCAATTCGTGGCGCACTGGAATCAGGGATTGGAAGCATATTTCCTCTAGGATAGCTGAGCATAGTATAACTCACGTACATCTTCAGTCTTGTAGTGTTTTTAAACTTTGGAGAAAAAACCAAACCGTTGACAAAGAGCTCGAGGATAAGGCGAGATATGAAGTATCTTTCTGGAAGCTAGTTTTAGAACGATTATTCCGCGTAACTTTAGCATTAGCTAAGAATTGCTTACCATTTAGAGGCCATCTCGAAAACATTGAATATAAAAACTTAAATGGGAACTTTCTGACAATGGTAGAGTTACTGTCACATTATGATGACGTAATGAAACAAGTTCTAAATATGCCTTCAGGGTCTGTGCGGTATTTAAGCAAAACAACACAAAATGAACTAGTTCATTGTTTCTCAAATTTTGTTTTGGATAAACTTGTAGCAGAAATTAAGGCAGCTAATTTTTTTTCTCTTATGTTAGACACCACTCAAGATATTGCTAAAAAAGACCAATTAAGTGTCATTTTGAGAACTTCTCACATTGTTAGGGATCAAAATGGTACAGCTATTAATTTTGAAATCAAAGAAAGCTTTTTGGGATTCTATGAAATAAAAAATCAATCTGCACAAGGCATGACTGAGGCAATTTTAGATATATTGAAGACTTTAAATATTCCAATAAATAACTGCCACGGGCAAGGGTATGATGGCGCTAATGTGATGCGTGGAGCTTACAATGGAGTACAGGCTAAAATTCGAGAAATTCAGCCACATGCGGAATATGTACATTGTGCCAGCCACAATCTAAATTTAGTAGTAAACGACGCAGTGGCCGGATGCAAAGAAGTCACTTCATATTTTGCTGTATTGCAGAACATTTATAGTTTTTTTGGAGTAAGCATTAAAAGATGGGATATTTTGGCATCTTTTTCTGGAGAATCGGAAATTACATTGAAGAAACTTAATCCTACTCGTTGGTCAGGAAGAATACAATCAATTACAGCTGTTAAAATTCGTTTTTTTGATATTTTAAAGGCTTTGACTGAAATTGAGTTAAAGTCAACAAAAAAAGATGAAATTATGGAAGCTTCAAGTTTAAAAAAGAATATGGCTAATTTTGACTTCGTTATAATGACTGTTTTTATGTTCAAAACTTTAAATCAAATAAATTTGGCGTCAAAAACTTTGCAAAAAACGGATATTGACTTAGGGGAAGCTACATCAGTTTTAGATCGCGTATACAAATATATTTCTAACTTAAGGGACCCCGAAGAATATAACAAAATTAAATCCGAATCAATAGACCTTGCCAAAAAGTGGAATATAGTACCCTCGTTTCAAATAAAAAGACAACCAAGAGTAAAAAGGCACTTTGACGAACTTTCCTTAGATTACCAATTTGAAAACAGGGAACAATATTTCAAAGTTAAAATTTATTATTTTACTATTGATATAATTTGCCATCAAATCAAAGACAGATTTTCAGGCATGCTTTCCGTTAAAGAAAGTTTCGAGGTTTTGGAACCACAAAATTTGCTGAAAAGTTCAACAGAAGCGATTCGAGAAAAATGCAAAAAATTATCAATTAAGTACCCCCACCTTTTATCTGCTAGTTTTGTAAATCAATTCGCTATGATGTATGATTTAGTTAAACAAGAACCTGGATTAGATATACCTATAACAGTCAGGCAGTTTTTTGAAATTATAATAAAAAAATATGCTTATCTCGAAGGTGATTTTTCTGAAGTTTACACAGCATTCTTATTATATTTTAGCCTGCCTGTAACGGTTGCGTCTTTAGAGCGCTCTTTTAGTAAATTAAAATTATTAAAGAATTGTTTGAGATCTACAACCGGCGAGGAAAGATTGCGTAATTTAGCTATACTGACCATAGAATATAAAGTTGCGTCAACACTAGATATAACAGATTTAATAAATCGGTTCGCAAATGCCAAAGTCAGGAAAAGGCCGTTTTAGACTTAAGTTCGTATCTATATATCCTTATTTACTTATTATAAATAGTTTCCTATTCCTATTTTATTTCATTAGTGTTCATTATTGTTATTAATTGTTTGTTTGTTTTTTTTATTGTTTATTATTACAGAATATTTTTTCAATAAGTACATTTTATTTGTCCTACGTGTTTTTTTTATCATCAAGGCCATCAAGGGGCCCATGAACATATTTTGCCCCGGGGCCCAAGTCTCACTAAATCCGCCACTGATTTAACTTCTGTATGCTTGGTAAAATTAACATTAAAACTCAATTAAATTCTACATATCGTAACGAAATAATTAAGAAAAACGAACAAATTGATAAAAACAGATACATATTAAACCAAATTATAAACTGCGTTCGTTTTTGTGGTGCATTTGAGTTAGCTCTTAGAGGTCATGACGAAAAAGAGGGTTCGGAAAATCGAGGCATATTTCGGGAATTAATAAATTTCAGCTCAGAATTAGACAAAAATCTTAAAGATCATATTGAGAAATCGAAAGTATTCAAAGGAACATCAAAAACCATACAAAATGAGCTTCTGGACTGTATGTTGGATGTATATCATGACGAAGTCATAAAAGAAATAGGGGAATCTCCGTTTCTCGCTGTTATCGCAGATGAAACCACTGACATTGCTTGTGTGTTTCAACTTGTTATAGTGTTTAGGTACTTGCGTGCTGGTAAGCCCATTGAAAGATTCTGGAATTTTTACAATCTAAAAGGTCACGATGCTGAAACAATCTCCCAGTGCATACTTTAAGTTTTAGACCCTTTACTTAAAGAAACACCAAATAAATTGATAGCGCAGAGTTACGATGGAGCCTCGGTTATGAGCGGACGTTTGAACGGAGTACAAACAAAAATAAAAGCAAAATATCCTTTGGCAAATTATGTTCATTGCTATGCGCATCAAGTCAATTTGATCATGGCTAGTGCTACCTCCATTAATCCAGAGACCAGAATTTTTTTTGCCAACCTAACGGGGTTGTGTTCTTTTTTTTCTGTTTCCCCCCAAAGAACTAAAATATTAGACGAAGTTATTGAGCGAAGATTGCCGCGCTCATTTCAAACCCGCTGGAATTTTCAATCAAGAGGCATCAATACTGTTTATGAAAATAAAGAGGATTTAACTACTGTAATGGAAAATATCGAAATGACTTCAAACGACAACACGTCAGTTATTCAATCCAGTGGATATAAGTTGCAATTAAAAGATAAAAATTTTATTTTTTGGCTGTCAATTTTCCATAAAATTATGCCTCATGTGGAAATAATTTTTAATCAGCTGCAGAAGGAATGTACAGACCCTGTCAAAATAAAACAGGACTTACACAATTTTCAAATAACCATAAAAAACATTAGGGATGATATGGATCAGATTATTAGCGAAATTGAAATGGAAATCAGTAAGAAACCACAAGGCGAAGGTGAACCACTGTCAAAGAGACCGCGACCGCGTACTGTAGAAAATAATAAAAAACAGAAAGCATTGGAAATTTGTGATGCTATTTTGATGCAAATAAAGTTAAGATTTAGTTTTAATGGGCACTTAGTGGCTACAAATTTATTTGCTCAAGGACAGTTTTCAATTTATAAAGAGATTTTTCCGGAAAATTATCTAGAAGAAACGTGTAGAGAATTTACTTTCCTAAACAAAAATAGGCTTAAAACGGAATTGCAAGTTCTACATGAAAGAGAAGAATTAAACTCGATTTCAGGATCTGGGGCTGTGCCGCTTTCAGTTTTATTAAATGAAGACCACTACCTAAAATTGACATTTGAAGAGACAATAAAACTATTAAGTGCTCTAATAACAATACCTATGTCTACGTCGGAGGCGGAAAGGTGTTTCTCTATGCTTAAAAGAATTAAGACCTTTCTTAGAAACACAATGAAAGAGGAACGACTTAGTGCTCTAGGTATGTTATCTGCCGAGAAAAACTTTGTTAATTCAATTAGTGACTTTAATAATAAAGTGATTACAAAGTTTGCTAGCCAAAAGGAACGAAGAATGGACTTTATTCATCATGTACTTTAATAATACTTTAGGTAAGTTACTACTGTCTCCCAACCATCAACACATTCCCGAAAAAAAAATTTCCCCCCTTAATGCACTCTACACCCTGTTTCATTAATCATCCTATATAGTACCTACCGAGGTGCAGTATTTTTTTAAAATTTAAAATGAAAATGATTGTAAATTCATAAATTAGGTATTTTTTGCTTATTTTTCCTACTTAAAAAGCAAGAACTATCAACAAAAAAGGGCGTGGCACCCAAAAATTTTTCGCCTGCGGCGCTAACATTTTGACTGGCCCTGCCACTCTGGAATGTCACGAGCCACCACTGCCGCATTCAACCCTTGGATGTGACTTTTTATAAACCGCTTAAAACAGCTTACAACTCAGAATGTGACAAATTTCTAAAAAGTCATCCTGGTGAAAGAATTACTACAAGAGAACTTGCAGAAATTTTTCAAAAGGCATACGGAAGAATAGCTACGCCAGAAAAGGCTATCAGGGGTTCGAGGCCACGGGCATATTCCCAATAAATCCTAACGTCTTTACTACAGAGGATTTTTTTGCTGCAGAAAACATACAAAGCCTTCAGAGAGAGACTACACCGGAAATAACTAAAATCCATTCCACAAACGCCAGGTCACAGGAAACGATAGTTAACGAATTCAATGAAGTTTCTTTCAATGATATTATTAATATGCCTAGTTGCAGCAGAACATTACCAAAAAAGAAACAAGCGATCAGTAAAAGAAAGCAGCATGCACAAATATTTACATCAACCCCACTTAAAGTTCAACTGGAAGAGAAAGAAAACAAGAAGCAAGAGAGGCAGGAAAAAATCGAAATAAGAAATTTTAAAAAAGCAAAACTGATGAAACGAGTATTGGACATAGATGGTCTTACAAACACGATTGTTAGTAACAAAAAAACAAAGTTGTCACTGATGCCGCGATCCAATTTAAACAGACAGTGCAAGATGGACGCAACTACTTCAGTTAATAGAGAATCATCTGATGAATCCATTAGCTCTTCGGAGTCTGAAGCTGAAATAGATGAAGAAGTATGCCTGGTCTGCGGAGAGTTCGGCAAAAATGAAATCTGGATTAGGTGTACAAGGTGTAGTCTGTGGGCACACAAGGCATGCACAAGTCAAGAAAGAAAAGATTACATTTGCGATCATTGTGAATGAGCGGGCAATACCGGCACGTGGCCGCAATTACCCCCATGTTGCTGTTAAATCCGGCCAGTGTAGAGTTTTTTTTTTAAGTTGTCTTCCTTTTTTTATATTGTATTTTGTTTTAAACTTTAATAAAAAACTTGTTCGATAAGCATACAATGTATTTATTTTTGCCCAGACTTAAGGGTTTTATTGAAATGTATTCTCAAAATCCAAGATAATCCTTAGGGGGCCGGTATTCACCTCAGTTACCCTAATTGCAAATATTGATATAGAGGAGGACCTTTAAACAATTTTTGACGTTTAAAAATCATTTCAGCTTTTTTTTAAGTTCAAACTGTGTTTTTATTGTATCCAAATAATAAATATTATTCGCAGATACTAGATTTTATTTGTTAAATTTATGTAACCCATTAATGCCAAAACACAGTATCTACAGTTTTTTTCAAAAAACACAAAAATCTCAAAATTTCGTTTCACACAAAAAATCCTATTCAATTGGGCCGTGTTATGCAGAAAGCACCCAACCCACAAAATTAAAAAAACAGAGATATTTTGTATACTGACTAATAATTTAGAGTTCTTTATTCTGTAAAAACCTCCCAACCCTATACCGACGCAAGACCTTTGATATTTTCATTCATAGAATTTACTGAATTATAATATACAATCTAAATTTTAGCATAAAACTTCCAACCCACTTGGCTGATAGACTAGATTTTGAAAATTGAATTCCGCGGTCAGCGCTTGGCACCCAAGTGGGTTGGTAGCATTATGCGAAACGTGCTTCTTCCTAAACACCGGTTATTTAAGAACCAGTTAGTAGTTCGTGAAAAGTCTGGATATAAGAATCAATGTTTGGTATCAAAATATTATCTAAAAAGCGTTACTAACCATTAGTGCATTAGTGAAAATTGACAAAATGTTTCACAAACGAACAATGAGGATAATGGCCAAATGTGGAGCTAATGTTAATGAAAGTGGTAAGTAAAATGCTTTTTTAGGTTAGATTTAGGAAGTTTATTAAATTATTTTATACATGCATACCTACATTTCTAGAGACCTTAAGTACGGAATTTTAATTTGACTTGATAATATTAAAGGACATAATATACTATTCTCGATATTAGGTACTTTAAAAGGATAATTTTGTTATAATTGTGGCTTGGTAGCTTTTTGCAGAACAGGGCAGGGGCAAAAAAAGTTTATTTAATTTCTAATTCCAATACACAAAAATTATTTTATTAAATTAAGTCTGTCATATTATTGGTATAATATAAAGTTAAAATAAGATACATAGAAAATATCATTGACAGTATATCGGATTTTTTTAAAACACTTTGAAAGGTGACTGCTGTCCTAAATTTCTTTAATATTTCCACAAAAAATGGATAATTTTTTCTATACGAATAGAGGCAGAGCCATCACAGGCTAATAGTGAGATAATAGAACCACTAGGGACTGCCCAGGCGAAGGAGCAACACTCTCAGATCCAAGAAAGCTCAGATCAAAGAATTATTTTAGCCCGACAGGAAATAGAAGATGAACTTCCCCAACTATTCAATCAAGAAATTGGCCACAGTGAAAATGCTCAAAACGATTTATTAGGCAAGCAGAACATATTTTTATTATTGTAATATTTATTAACTAATTATTTAATTTAACCTTAGAAATCGATTTTTTTGCAGGTGTAGGAGCAACCAAAGAAAATGGCATATTATATGATGTTTTACAGGAAAATATAAAAATAGGAGATTTTGAAGTGGGTAAGTTATTATTTTTTGCTTAAATAATAGCTTAGCCTAGTATATTCTCGAGTATATTCTTAAATTTTAATAATAATAATTTTATTATTGTTTCTTTATAGATTCAATTACATCTGAATTAATACCAGCACAACCAGGGCCAAGCTGCAGTGTTTTCCCAACTAGAGTTTTACGAGATAGAAAAAAAGTTGCTGTTTTACCTTTTTCCTCTGACTCGTCAGAAGATGATGACGATTCCATTAAGGATCCATTCTATGACCCACATGATGACATTGATGACCAACTGGTTGTGACAACACCACTGCACCATGTACACCATGTAGTTGCAGATTCTGAAGGTGAAAATGACGAAATCATCGAAAATTTAAATACAACTACTGGAAGGGCAAAGAAGGGACGTAAAAGAAAGTTTATAGAGCAAAATAGAGCACAGAAAAAAGAAAATAAAAATAGCAACCAAAGTTATATCAACTATAAAGGCGTCAAAGTAAATCCGAAGGGATACATTGACTTTGTTTGTAACTGTCCAAAAAAATGTAACGAAAAAATTTCATCTGAGAGGCGAAAACAACAATTTGACCGCTTTTGGTCCTTACAATCTTACAATTCGCAGACAAACTTTATAGCTGCCTGTGTAAAAGAGTTTCCTAAAAAGAGAATTTATGGTAGAGACCAGACAAAACGAAACTTTTCCAGGAAATACACATTGGACAGTGTAGTCGTATGTAGAGTAACTTTTATTCGAACTTTATCTCTAACTACATGTCGAATACAAACGGCCCTAAACAAATTTCATGGGAGAATGCCTCTGACTGATCAAAGAGGAAAAATAGCAGGAGGGAGAAACAAGCTTCCAGATTCTAGTATTCAAAAGGTAGTAGACCAAATCAACAGAATTCCGCGATACATTTCACATTATTGTCGTTCAAAAACCGAAGCCAATTTTCTGCCACCGGGGACGACACTGCAAAAGATGTACGAAATGTACTGTTTAGAAGAAAACAGCCCTGTTAGCTTAGCCTCTTACAAGCGAATATTTTATACCAGGTTTAATTTAAAAATGAAAGCTGTTAAAAAGGACACCTGCAATTTTTGTGATACTTTAAAAACTCAAATCGATAATGAGACAGATTTAACCAAGAAAGAAAATTTGAAAGTGAAGCAAAGCAGCCATTTTGAGATAGCTGAAGATGCCCAGAGACGACGTAGGCAAGACTTTGAAACTGCTAAAAACAATGAGGAATATGAATGCTTGACTTTTGACATGCAAAAGACTCTTCCATTACCTCGGATTCCAACCAGCATTGTGTTTTATAAAAGACAGCTGTGGGTATACAATGCTGGTATTCATAGTGGCAAAGAAGACCGAGGATATTGTTATGTTTGGGTGGAAGGGGAAGCCGGAAGAGGATCCCAAGAAGTAGGGTCATGTTTGTTGAAGCATATTCAAAAATACTTATCACCAGCAGTTAAACACCTAAGTCTCTGGAGCGACTCGTGTGGCGGGCAAAATCGAAATATTAAGATGACTCTGTATTTAAGTTACATTTTACAGAATACTTTAAATCTGGAAATCATAACCCTAAATTTTTTAATATCAGGACACAGTTTCTTACCGAACGATTCAGATTTCAGTGACATAGAATGTAAATTAAAAACATATCAGCGCCTTTACACGCCCAACGACTATATAGAAATAATGAAAACCTGCCGAAAGAAGAAGCCGTTCATTGTAATAAAAATGAACTCTGCTGATTTTTTTGGAGTATCCAATATTGAAAAAAGCATAGTAAACAGAAGACAAACAGAAACGGGAGAAAAAATTAATTGGTTACATATAAGATCAATAAAATTAGAGAAAAACCAACCATTTATCATCTTTTTCCGACAACATAACTTCTCTAATGCATACCAAGCTGTAAACATTAAAAAAAAAAATATAAGAAGAAGACTAGCTGCTACTAATGATGCATTTGCCTCCCTAGTGCCTTTGTGGCCAGAAGGAAAGCCCATAGCCGAACCAAAACTCAACAACCTGAAGGAAATGCTACATCTCATACCATCGGATGCCCTGCCGTTTTACGCTAGCCTAAGAAGCGATAGTAATATAGTTGAGGATGTAGACGGATTTGACGTAGCGGTGCTCGACTTTGATGTGGATGCAGAGTAGATGCTAAGTTATAATGAATATTTTTTGATGTTCTTATTATTATTCTTTAATATACAAGCTTTTGGATATCCTTTTTTGTTATTTTTTTGATTTGCAAAAACCTACCAACCCACAAAAAAATGATCAACTTTTGCAAAAAAATTTAAAAAACAGGTCTTTCATTTAGGTAGATATATGTTTGGAACACTGCTTTAACTACTTTGTATTAAATGTTTAATGTAATCGATATGGAAGTTATTTTCTAAAAAAAAATTAAACACGTAATAATTCAAAATGATTAATTTGTGGGTTGGGAGCTTTCTGCATAACACGGCCCAATTATAGTATCCTAAACCGCTAAAACGGTATTTAAAACTATTTTGAAAGCCACATATTAAGAGTTTTTATTGATTTACTCAAAACCTTCAAATTATCAGATACTGTGTTTTGAAATGTGGCAGCCGTATTGTCCATCACATTCTAGTTGTGAGCGAATGGGGATTTCCTTTCGATTATTCAGATTTAGCTCATTTAGCCCAGCAATTAATTATACAGCAAGGCTTAGCGACTTCTCAACTTGGGGAAAATAAGTTACCCACTAAAAAGTGGTGCGTAAGATTTATCCGTAGTCACAAGTCCCGGAAGTAAAACCAATTATAAGTGCCATCTGGAGTCGAGAAGAATTAAAGAAATTACAGGAAAAAGATGCTGAAATTATGATAATTAAAGAAAAGCTTACTCAAGAAGATCAAAATTTTTACTATAGCCCAGACAAATTACTGTATAAAAAACGACAGGACTTAGCAAGACATGATCCTTTAGTAGCACCTAGGTTAATTATTCCAGAAATATTACAGTCCTATCATTCAAAGTCAAAGTCAAAGTCAAAAACAGCTTTATTGTAATAAAACAAAATGGTAGTTACAAAGCGAGTTAATCTAATTTAGTCGACATAACGTTGGTCAGACCCTGGGTCTAGACAATAGTAGGTAGAATAAAATCTATATTATAGTTACAAAGAGTACAAAAAATACTATATACAACAACCAGAAAAGGTAAGTTGTAGAGAATTGAAACGCCAAAAAAGTAAAAAAAAAAAATTTCAATGTACAGGGACATTTTTTTAAGTGTCTCACCCGATTGGCGATTTTCCTGCTGACTATCATAAAAAAGAAATTACATATTTCTCAATGATTTTCGATAAGGAAGCCGAATTTAATGTCAAAAAATACATAGATTTACAAATTTGACAGATGAGACGCCATTTTGAATTTTCTTAACTGGCAACCCCCATAAATAACCACACGATTGGATTGCATTTGGCGATCCGATTCTAAAACTATATAGTTGTTGACACTTATTCTCAGCCGTTTCGGAAATACGGGGGTTCCTAATTTGGCTCCATCGATTTTGTCTTTTAAGTGTCTCACCCCTTTAATAAATAGACCTTCTAAGGTGAACACCCTAATTTTTTTCACAGTGACATAATTTCCCGTGAGCAAGCGATCTACGCTATAGTCAAATCCGGCAGATGTCAAAAAGTGACAGATACAACGCCATTTTGAATTTTTTTAAACGGCAACCCCCATAAATAACTAGACGATTCAATTGCATTTGGCGATCCGATTCTAAAACTATATAGTTGTTGACACTTATTTTCAGCCGTTTCGGAAATATATATAAATAAATATGGGTTGCCATTTAAAAAAATTCATAATGGCGTCGTATCTGTCACTTTTTGACGTCTGTCGGATTTGACTATAGCGTAAATCGCTTGCTCACGCGAAATTATGTAACTGTAAAAAAAATTAGGGCGTTCAGCTTAGAAGGTATATTTATTAAAGGGGTGAGACACTTAAAAGACAAAATCGATGGAGGCAAATTAGGAACCCCCGTATTTCCGAAACGGCTGAAAATAAATATCAACAACTATATCCGTACGTCAAAGGTAAACTGTATTAAGTCACACAAAGGTAATTTTTCAGGAGACGTAAAACAAAATTGGAAAGTTGGTTAAATGTCTATACTGCTTACGCAGAGCATAGCATTAGAGCGGATTTTTAAAGCTGAGATTTAAAATTAATAAGGAAACTATTATATTAGAAAAAAATATTACATTATTAACTTAACCCTAGTTTTTTGGACTTAATACCATTTACTTCATTTTATTTTTTCAATACGATGGACTTAATACAGTATTTTCGACTTAATACTGTTTACCTGTCAAATTCTTATTCAAACCAGAAACGTCCTTTAATAAAAAAACTTTTATTAAAAAATTATATTAATTATTCAAGTGAACAAGGGTTGAAAGCAAACAAAATATTATAAAAATGCTGTAACAATATTATTTTTCTAGTCTTCGTCATCGCCTTTTTCAGTGTGTGGCAGATTGTCATAATATTGGTGAAAGGTTTTTGGTACCCACTGAAGTAGTTTTTGTAGATGCTGATACTTTTTTGTGCTTATAGGCTTGGGGCCATTTCTAATCACTGGTACATCTTCCGGAAAATGAACATGTCTTGAAGCCCTTTTTAAATCAACAACTTTAAAGTCTGACTCCAAGTTGGTTTAAAAAAAAATCTTGCCAATATCTTCTTGACGCACATTTATCTCAACAGCTTCTGAAATTTTAAAATTATCACCATCTTCAGTCTTTTTCCTTAGAATAAAAGGAGCATTTTGACCCTCAACCAAAATTTTAAAGTTCTTAAAATCGTCACCTTCCATACCAATGACATTAAATGGGTTCTTATGGCTGGAAATCCGTATTAGCTGTTGCCAGTCCCAAGGTGTCATGATTTCGAATTGGCCTAACCTTTTTTTCTCTCTCTCAATAAGCGAATGGCTGCTGTCTACTTCTAGGTGGGTATGCCCACGCAACAAATATTTGTGAGAAATGGTCTTTAAGTTGGGAAAACTTTTTAAAATAAAAAAGTATGCTAAAACCGCGTTAATATTGCGGTTTTGAGACGGACAATTGTCTGACCAAATAACCAGGTGTTCAACAGTGTTTGGTACATGGGCAGTGAACCATTTCAAAACACAAGATGCCATTTCGTTTCCACCCCTGCCGCCAATACTTTCATCCCAAACGCAACACGTTGTCTTATTTTCAAAACAATCCCAGATGGTATAGTTAAACGTCCATAATTTTAATAGATAAAAAGCTTGAGCATTCATTAACATTGGTGTGGGTAAACATTTTTCTAAATCGACCATTATAACTTTTATCTTCTTGTTTGTTTTCGCCTGTTCCTTATCTAATTTTTTTAAGTCATACCTCTTCTTAGAGTCATTTAAATGTTGATCATACTCGGATTGAATTTTTTCTCGGTCAGTAATACTAGAACCAGATGAATCTTTAAGCCTTATTAAGAACATATCGCACAGGTCACATGTATCATTACCTGGTGGTTTAAATGAGTAATTAAATTCAGTGTTAAAGATATCGGAATAAACCCATTGTTTGGGTACTTCGTTTTCAGGAATGTTTTGCTCCACACACTCCTGTCTATAAAGTTCGTACATTCGGGAAATATTTAACTCACTGCCTAAATATTTTCGAGAAGTTCTTTCTCTGCTATAATGAGATTCGATAGTTGGAAACTTAAGTATGTGATTTCTTATAGTGTCTCTTACTAGCTGAGAAATTTTGTTCGGGGGGATTTTCTTTCCACGTTGATCTGGAAGGACCATTCCTGTCACCTGAGATTTTTCCAAGGCAGTCCTAACAAATGTCTGAGAAATTCCTAAGGTACTCAAGAAGAATAACTGACAGATATCAATATTTAAATTATCAATGCGGAATGAATATTTCAAAGTAAATTGTCTCTTGTCAGCTCTTTGGCCCGTCCGTTGTCTTTTTCTATTAATTGGAAGTTGTTTGATGGAAGAAGCCACAAATTGTCTCTTCAGGTCATTGTCTTTATTTTCAGACCAGAATTCGTTAAATATTTCACGTCGTTTTTGTTCAGTTACCTTTTCCCTGCATTTATATTTACAGGTCTCTTTGCACAAACGGCCGATTGTTTTCGCTTTTACAACAGAATTATTTTTGGAAATATACTCCTTTCCGCTCAAACGTTTCTGTTTTCTTATACTACTTTTCCATTCTCCTCTATGCTGTTTACGCTTTCTACCCTTTTTTCTGAGAATATTTTCATTTTCACCTTGTTGTTGATCATCATCAATGTTGTTATTATTTACAGTCTCTCGCTGAATACCAGCTACATTGTTATTTATGACTTTATCTTGGTTTTGTTTTGTAATAACTCCGTCTTCTTCCACTGTATCAGTATCAATATAGGACTCAATTTCTCTATCTTCGCTAGCTACATTATAGTTAGGATCTTTAACGCTGTCATCAGAATCTTCAGATAAAATGTAATTTTTTGTTGTAGGATGTTTGAGTGTTCTTACTTCAGCTAAGTCATTAAAATCTGTAGATGAGATAAAGTTGGTGTCTGCGTGATCAGTTGTATTATCCATTTCAACCATTTCTTGATGTCCAGAGATACCTGTTATTAAAATTTGTTTAATAATTTTATAACATAAAACATTTTTATCTACAGCACTTACCTGGATTGTCAGAGGTGATTAGCTCAAAAGTGGATATTCCAGAGTGGCTGCAAGAAACATTCACCAACTGAGTAAACACTTTATCAGATTCCTTTTCAATTTCATTATACCCTGAAATAGGTATTGGTTTAAAGCTTAATATCATAATAAGCAGCAAGCAACTTACTTTGAAGACCATCTTCATTCGCCGGACTGATAATATTTTCCGGGCTTCCGACAAGAAGTTCGTTTTCGAAATGATCGGTAGGATAGGCTAAAACCGATAAAAAACATTTATTTAGAAGTTACCATGTTTTTTAACACAAACGTATTTAAGATATTTTCAAAAATTTTCTCTAATTTAGATAACGGCTTTTTTCTGAGCTTATGTTCCTAACCCACCAGACGCCGCTAGCTACGCCACTTCTTTGGTTTGATGCGTATAGGTTCTTCGTGATGTAGGTATGGGGTGTTTATGAAACGTTACATTTTTAGCAATAATAATTTACTTTTAGGAGACTTACCGTTTTGTGTTATCCTGTGGACGTTACTTCCAGCATCCCATTCATATGCCTGCGCTTTTTTTGCCAATTCCAAAATAGCTTTGGTTCTTGAATGCATTTTTTAATAACTTTAGATTTCAAATTATTATTAAAATGTAAACCGGCTACAGTGTGCTCGCCAACACTTGTTAAAACCAACTGAAATAAAATGGGCCAAAGCACGTGTTATACCAAGAAAGACCCAATTCCCAGTATTATTTACAATATTAAGTCCATTTCGTGCTCCGAGGTAAATAATATTAGAGTGACTTAATACTAAATATTAAAAAATATTTCCAAGGTACACAGTATTAAGTCACTATAATATTATTTACCTCGGAGCAAGAAGTGTACTTTATATTATTTAAAAATGTCTAATAACAAAACCTGTTGGTTATTAACTAAATACTCTTTACCACAAATAGAATAGAGTTATTATATGTGACTTAATACCAAAAACTCAATTTCTGAAAAATTGGACTTAATACACTTTACCCCTGAGGTACAGATATAGTTTTAGAATCGGATCGCCAAATGCAATCCAATCGTCTAGTTATTTATGAGGGTTGTCATTTAAAAAAATTCAAGATGGCGTCTCATCTGTCAAATTTGTAAATCTATGTATTTTTTGACATTAAATTCGGCTTCCTTATCGAAAATCATTCCGAAATATGTAATTTGTTTTTTATGATAGTCAGCAGGAAAATCGCCAATCGGGTGAGACACTTAAAAAAATGTCCCTGTACATTCCTCGCCATGGACATATCCAGCTCGCGAGATATGACACGTAATGCGAAACAACCTCTAGATATTTTTTTATTTAAATGCAGAATATGAGTCTCAAACCTTAGTTTGTCATCTATATGCAAGCCCAAAAATTTAGTTACGTTCAAATTCTGCACAACTTGATTATTTAATAAAATTTCGTTTATTTGCCATTTGAAGGAAATTATATTTGTTTTGGATATATTTAAAATTAGACAATTAGAATCACACCATTCTTTAATTTTCAATACATCTCTGGCAACATTGGCCTCTAACTCTTTGGTGTCGCCGCCATGCCATAGAACCGTCGTATCATCAGCAAACATTGTAAACGAAAATATGTTTAGATTAGAAAGATCATTGATATAAAGTAGGAATAAAATGGGACCCAGAACTGATCCCTGTGGAACGCAAGAGGTAACTTCCTGTCCTGACGATTCCTCGTTATTAAAAGCCACACTCTGAATCCGCGCCGTTACTGGAGTATTGATTCTATTTTGTCAGGATCGGTACAAATGCCATCTGCGGTGACTAAATGGCCTAGATATTTCAGGGAGCGGCGTCCAAACTGACATTTTTCTGGGTTAATTTTTAGGTTTGCTGCCTGAAGACGGTGGAACACCTCCCGTAGAATGTTTAGATGTTCCTGGAATGTCTCGCCGAGAACAATTATGTCATCAAGGTATGCAAAGCAATAGGGATCCATGTCTGGGCCTATTATTTGGTCTATTAGCCTTTGGAATGTTGCTGGTGCGGAATGTAGACCGAACGGCATGACATTAAATTGAAGAAGGACTCTTGACGGTATGGTGAACCCCGTGATTGGTCTGCTGTCCGGTGCCAAAGGTACTTGCCAGTAGCCCTGTTTTAAGTCTATGCTAGAAATGTAACGGGCTTTTCTGAGTTTATCTAATATAGCATTTATGTACGGTAACGGGTATGCATCTTTTCGGCTTGCTTCATTAACTTTTTGAAGATTCACGCAAAATCTAAACTTTCCGTCTTTCTTTCGGACCATTACGATTGACGAACTCCACGGGCTGCTGGATGGTTCTATTATATCGTCTTCCAGCATTTTGTCTGCCTCGGCGTTTATTATTTCCTGCATTCTCGGGTTTTGTGGATAGTATCGTTGTTTAATCGGTTCGGGATTTGTAAGGTGTATTATTACACTACAGGATAAATCCTTTATGGCGCTCTAGGAGCGGTGCGTGTGCGCAGGAAACGATTCACGTTGGTCTTGAATCTTTGGAGATTATACTCGTTGGGGAACACGATCTCACGGAGGTCGTTCCAGAGTGATGACGTCCTCCAGATGAAAGAATTTTGAAACAGTGGCTCGTCGTGTATTTCTACCATGCACCGCTCTGGGTGGTATCAAGCGGGCAACCTCAGTTGAACACTTGCCATGAAAATATTTGTAAAATAGACTCAAGTCGCCAACCTGCCTTCGATGTTCAAGGCTTTCCAGGTTGTTTGTCAGACTATGATCACCGATCAAGCGAATGGCTCTTCTTTGAATGGAATCTAGCAATCTCAGGGTATGTTTAGGAGCAGAGCCCCAAATATGCGAACAGTACTCCAGTGATGGTCGAATTTGGGCTTTATAGAGCATCAAAAGTTGTTGGGGTGTATAGAGGTTCTTTGTTCGGAAAAGTACTCCAAGCTTCTGCGAGGCTGCCTTAGCAATTGCCGCAACGTGACTATGCCAAGACATATGACTATCCAAATTAACGCCCAATAAATGAATTGATGAAGCCAAGGGAATCGAGTGTCCCGCCATAACTATATCCGGTTCTTCAACATTAACTTTTTTAGAAAAAACTGCCGCCTGGGTCTTTTTAGGGTTAAATTCTACTTGGTTACTGTCACCCCAAGACAGAATTTCTTCCAGGTCTTTGTTGAGATGTGAGACCTCTTGCTGCCTATAGAGATGTGCATTAGCAGCCGATGTCCGAGCATCCAAAGTAAAAGATGAAACAAGTGTGCTGTCATCAGCGAAGCTATATATAGGATTTTTAGTTTTTTCCAAAAGATCGTTAATGTATAGTAAGAAAAGGGTGGGCGACAATATAGAACCTTGAGGGACTCCGGCGTTGATGTTAAATGTGTCTGAAAGAAATCCGTCCATCGCCACTCGCAGAGAACGGTCTTTAAGAAAGCTCGACAGCCATGAACAAAATTGAACCGGCATTCCGTATGCTCTCACTTTAGTTAGGAGCCCCTCATGCCATACTCGGTCAGAAGCCTTGGAAATGTCCAGTGCTACCGCCCGGTGTTCTACTAACGGTGTAGTGCCTTTTATCCTTTCAAGGGCGGTTCTCGGTCTAAAAAAACTTTTAATTCAGCCTATTCATCTGAAGTTAGTGTTAAGGGTGGTTCGGTCGCTACTTCTGCTATTTGACTAATGTTTCTAGTTAGGTCTGGTCTAGGAATTTCTTTTTCATTGATAGAGACAGTAGCGGTGTTGAGATTAATGACGAAGTTATGTTGTTTTAGGACGTCCATACCTATGATAACATCAACGGCAAGTTTCGGCAAGTGATTAAAAGTTTCCTGGATGGTTTCGGGACCAATTTTTAGCTTCAACCGGTATGCTTGGGCTACTGTGGTTATGTGGCCATCGGCTAGCCTTGCGTTAGATACTGTCGGGGTTGTTTTTTTGTGTCAGGATTGGCGACATTGACAGGCGACCAGGTCACCTATATAGGAACTGGCTGCTCCGGTGTCTAAAAGGGCTGTATATGTTTTATTTCCTCTAACGTGGCCAGTTCTTCTGCACCTCCAGCATATCGGTCTTCGGTTTTCTGACGTTTGCCTTCCTGGGTTAGTTGGTGTTGGTCGGGTGTATTGAGGTGCAGGCGCGGTATATCCCTGGGTGGATCTCGAGGTATTGGGGTGTGGTAGGCGCTGGTTGTTGTTGTGATGGGATAGGTCCAAACGGCTGGTGTGACACTGGCGGATCCGTGTTGGAAGTTCCTGTATTCCTGGGTAATCGTGATTGGTAACTTGGGGATGACTGGTTATACTGAGAACGTCTAGCTCCCGTATCTCCTTGTTGAGAATTTCGTATTCTCTTACTGCCTTTGAGAACGAGTTATTGTCATAGAAATCGCTTCTTCGTATAAACTGCCGGTACTCTGCTGATAAGTTTCGGTAAAGCCATTGTAATTCTTGTTCAGGAGTAATATTTCCGTGGCGGCGGATTAATGTTTGCAGTTCGGTTACATAAGTGGATGCGGGCTCGTTTGGTCTTTGGGTTCGGCGACTTATGGCGGCTTCTAAGTCCACTGTGTAGTTGACTGGGAAATAAAAAATCCGAAATGCTTCTCGGAATTCGTTCCAGTTTCTCCAGTTGTGCCGGTTATTTCTAAACCATAGAGCGGCTTCTTCTTTAAGGATATCTGGTAGGTGCGGTAACAGTAGGTCTGGGTGGATGTTTTGAGAAATGTAAATCTCTTCTAACCTCTCTAGGAAAGCAGCAGGATCGTTCTGACCATTGAAAAAACTACCCCACTTATATATCTGCACCGATGGCCCATTGGTGGAAGTAGGTACAACTGAGGTAGCTGGGATTTGTGCGGTGGTTGGATCATATACTGGCGGTGAGAAAATGGTCGGGTTACTGGCTATAACGTTAGTCCCTGGTGTAGCTGGATTATTAAAGTTCGGTATTGAAGACAACAGCTGCGGTGGATTGTTTGTACATGGTACATGCATTATTGGCCCTTGATTTCGACTACTTGATGCCATCGTCGGTACTGGTATGGTTAATAGATTTCTTTGGCCAATAGTGACGGTCATTGGTATGAATGTAGTCGGCATTTCTCTTACTGATGTCTGCGGATAATTTGCGGCGGAAGCGGTAACTGACGTGTATCCTGATGGGTTTTATAATTTGTTTTAAAGGAAGTTTAAAGTCCACTATTTTCCCGAACTTTGCCAGGACTCGCAGACTATCAGGGTTGAAGCTAGAACAACCACCTTCCCGAACTTTGCCAGGACTCGTTGACTTCACGGGGGGCGAAAAATAAGTACTAATAATCCCGAACTGTGCCAGGACTATTTTGTACGGAGAAATAAAAATAGATATGGAAGAGGTTTGGTCCCTACAGTAACACTTTTAATGATCCACTATATATTTTAAAACGGATTGAAAGTTTTAACGGTTCCCTTTTTTACTTTTAAATACGACACACCCTAACTAAATAAATGTTCTTACCCACGTGGCGGTTCTTCGACTCGGTGAGGTCTCGTAGCAGGAACTGCCTTTTGAGCGCCGAGCGCTGTAGTGAAACGATACGTCTACGTTCCCAGGTAGCTCCGACGTACGTTCACCACAATTTTTTATATGCTGACGATCAGCTAGTTCGACGTAAACGTCTTTTTCTTCCTCTTCACCCAGCATTCCCCACGGCTGCACATTTTCACACCACGACCAGAGATCCTCTTCTTCAGGCTTAGCTGTTAATGCCCTTTTTGAGCCACCCACGGGGTTTGGGTCGCTTGCCACTTCTATGCCACTCGGCCGGCAGCCGGACGGAGGTTTAGGGAACCCTAACAGGTCCTGGACACCAAGTGCGGATTTGGCATCTCGGTCTGGGCCCTTTGCCACCTCCGCAGAGTCGACGGATGAGTCATAGCTGACTCCCTGGAGTTCTGATTGTCCATTGGGCGAGGTTGCACCCATGGCATCGATGATCCAGGCCTCCAGGAAGCCGCTCGGCGAAGACGGTAGCAGCACGTCTTGCATTCGGTCTAAGACTGTTGCGAAATTTAAGGCCATGTGTCTGACTTCCAACAGCTTAGTTAAAACGTAGTTAAAATATCAAAGTTTTTATTCTAACTCTGTATAATATTTTATTTCTTAACACTATTTTATGTCTAAGTATTTTTTCTAACTTATAAACACAAAATAAACAACTTTATACTTTTTACAAAACTTTTATTCATCCGATTTACGATGCTTTATTACTGCCAGAAAAGTCCCGGATTATGCTTTAGGAAACTTTTATTTAAATACAAAAACACTTTTTAATTACTGTGAAAATATTTCATCAACTCGAGATATGACGTCATATGATGACTGCAGCTAAATTGATCTTATCTGTTTGAACCCCCGTGAATGACTGAATCAATAGCACGAATGTCGGCTATTTATAGTAAAATCGAATACCAGAACACCCCCCCACTAAAGAGGTCAATTTAGCTGTTGTCGAATGAACAACAACAACAAAATATTTACATTTACAATTCTTACTTAACTATTTACACTTAGTACTTCTTGGTCTGGAGGATTGTCCTGGTGTTGGTCACCATCTCTCTGGCCGTAGCTCCATTTCTACTCTATGCTACGCTTTAGAACATCTTGTTCTGGAGGATCGTCCTGGTGTTGGTCACCATCTCTCTGGCCGTAGCTCCATTGTGGTCATCTCTGCGGCTCCTGGCTTGGTTCAGCAAGGACTGCAACTGTAGAGGCCACTCTTCTCTGGCCATCGCTAAAATTCTCGTTTTCATCTGCTCAAATGGTATCATCGTGGAAGTTATTAACTTTTCTGCCGTGCCAACTGTTGTGATATTAGTTGCGTGGGCTATCTTCTCTCGGTACTTCGCCACTTCTGGCATTAGCATCAACAAACTGGGTGTTCCCCATCGGCTAATCACCTCGGCTTGTACAAATTCTGTTAAGGAAGCTGGGTGAATACTTCTGTGTGGTCTTGCTTCTATAAATCCACTGTATACGTCAACAGCACAGTATATTGTTGTATATCTACTGTGTCTGGTCCTTGGTAAATCTTCTATAATTGTAATTAAAACTGTGCCCCACGGTTTTAACATTCCGTGGCACAGGGCATCATTCTTGAAATGTTGACATAACACACATTGGCTGAAATGCGTGTCCACATCCTTGTCTATCATCGGCCACCATAACCATCTCTTGATAATATCTTTCATCCCTTCACGAGTGTTGTGGCGTATTCCATGTGCTAAGTTGAGTATATTACTCCTGTGGGTCCTCGGACACCACACCGCCACTCCATCTTCCTCCTGACGCCCCACAACTCCAAAGCGGTCAACCAGCGGCACCTCAGCTCCTCTTCGGATACTTTCACGCAGGTCCCTGGCAGCCGGGTCCATTGCTTGCGTTCCAACGATCCCTAGGAGTGCGGTTATCCACCGCCCATCTCCTGGGGCCTCCTTCTCCAACTTGCCATGTAGCCACAAGACTGTTTCCCTATCTACTTCTTTTTGATGGGACACCACTTCAGGCACGTCATCTTTCTTCAAAATTTCATTTTTTTCATTAAACTGGGTCTTTGACCTAGGCGCATCGAAGGGCTTTAAGTCTTCCTTGCCTTTAACGGTCTTTTGCTCGGGCGCCATGTAGTGAAACGATACGTCTACGTTCCCAGGTAGCTCCGACGTACGTTCACCACAATTTTTTATATGCTGACGATCAGCTAGTTCGACGTAAACGTCTTTTTCTTCCTCTTCACCCAGCATTCCCCACGGCTGCACATCTTCACACCACGACCAGAGATCCTCTTCTTCAGGCTTAGCTGTTAATGCCCTTTTTGAGCCACCCACGGGGTTTGGGTCGCTTGCCACTTCTATGCCACTCGGCCGGCAGCCGGACGGAGGTTTAGGGAACCCTAACAGGTCCTGGACACCAAGTGCGGATTTGGCATCTCGGTCTGGGCCCTTTGCCACCTCCGCAGAGTCGACGGATGAGTCATAGCTGACTCCCTGGAGTTCTGATTGTCCATTGGGCGAGGTTGCACCCATGGCATCGATGATCCAGGCCTCCAGGAAGCCGCTCGGCGAAGACGGTAGCAGCACGTCTTGCATTCGGTCTAAGACTGTTGCGAAATTTAAGGCCATGTGTCTGACTTCCAACAGCTTAGTTAAAACGTAGTTAAAATATCAAAGTTTTTATTCTAACTCTGTATAATATTTTATTTCTTAACACTATTTTATGTCTAAGTATTTTTTCTAACTTATAAACACAAAATAAACAACTTTATACTTTTTACAAAACTTTTATTCATCCGATTTACGATGCTTTATTACTGCCAGAAAAGTCCCGGATTATGCTTTAGGAAACTTTTATTTAAATACAAAAACACTTTTTAATTACTGTGAAAATATCTCATCAACTCGAGATATGACGTCATATGATGACTGCAGCTAAATTGATCTTATCTGTTTGAACCCCCGTGAATGACTGAATCAATAGTGGTGTAGCAAACCGTATGTATTCGTTACTAAGTAACGAGTAGTCTGTTAGATACGAAGTACCGATTCGTTACTGCCACTGTTGCCCCGCATCCCGCATCTTTCGTATCACAAGTCCTACGACGAACAAACGGAGATAACCGACACAAATCCGATGACCGCATCGTAGCTCTGCTGACTACGCTTTGGCTGGCGGGGCGACTGGCTCGTACGGCGTGCGACCATTTCTCGTTACTCCCGTACATCGTACATCAACTGTTTGGGCCTCATCCTCATGATTGACCGCATCTTTCGTTACTTTCGTTACCATGGTTTCTTTCGTTATTTCGCATGGGCATCTTTATACATACGTATAATAATAATATGCGGCTTACGTAAAAATAAACCGACGTGCCGAATTTGATTTATGGGTTGCAGTATAATGTGTTTATGTATGTAATGTAATTGTGATTGATGGTATGCGGTTTGAGTGATTGTATTGTAAGTAATTATAACACTTTGAGTTAATTTATGTTAAAAGTTATAAATAAATATTTTGCCCATAAGTGTATTAATATAATAAATTACCTCCCCCCCCCCCCCCCCAATAATATTATCAATTAGAGTAATAATCCATACAAAAAATATGTTACTTTCATTTTACGTCATTAAATTCCACAGTAACGAAAGTAACGAATAACGAATATTTAGTAACGAATATCGGTATCAAAAGTAACGTGTACGTACGAGTACTCAAATTTTCGTTACTTTTACAGCCCTATGAATCAATAGCACGAATGTCGGCTATTTATAGTAAAATCGAATACCAGAACAGCGCTGTCCTGGCACAGTTCGCCTTCGCTTCCTTCTTCAAGGGGCTTATCCCTGGAAGTTCCGCGGCTAGCTTCAGTCAATGTCTCAGGGGCGGCGATCTGTGTAGGGCAGTTTGAGACCGTAGGGTTTTACTTCGTTGCCGACCTGGTGCAGGTTATGCCCAGGTGGTAACCTCTTGTACACGCCTCCCTGGCGATGGCGTCGGCTGCTACGGTTATGGCACGGATTGTCCAAGCTTGGCAACGTCGGCGATGACCGGTTCTCGTCGTACACTTCTTCTTAAAATTAATTCTCTAGGTGGAATGGTGCTCGGAACGATTGGCCCTCCTCCGACGATCGTGAGCGGACTCTTTCCCCTAGGTGCTTGCAAAATCTGTCCGTATTCCAGGTACAAACTTCTAAGACGGCTAGGAACCACTGTTTCCTCACAGTATCGGGCTCGACTACGGCGTCTCTCCGCCGGTGCTTCTTCAGCAACACCTTGCTTTAATCTTCAGGTTCACGTATGCCACCTTGACATACCCAGGTCTCCGGAATCTCCAAGATCAACTGGCAAACTTTTTGGTGACGGTCGTCCAAAGAAAAAGACTTATGCAGATTTTAAAAACCAGAAATAATGCTCAACAATTACTTTTAGTTGTTTACTGTCTTATGGTTCTGCACCGACTGGCTAAATCGTGTCCTGGCACAGTTCGCCTTCGCTTCCTCCTTCGAGGGGCTTATCCCTGGAAGCACCACGGCTAGCTCTATCCGTTTTCTCAGGGGCGGCGATCTGTGTAGGGCAGTTTAAAGTCGACCCAGGTCCCTTCCTGGTGTCGGCCTCGGTAGTCTTGAGCATGTACGGTTGTTCTTCGCCCTCAGCCGTCTGGGCTGGGGAATTCTCGCTATCTAATTCTCTTCCTTCACTCATTTCGCGGTTTGCCACACTTGGCTTCGTCTTCGCCGACCTGGGGCAAGGTATGCCCAGGTGGTGGGTATTCGTATTCGTCCTCTAGGCTCTGGCACTAGCTGCTAGAGGCCTGGCCTCGTCGTTCAGCTCTTGGCGTCGCTGATTCTTCACTAATTCGCAGTTTTTACACGTTGCCACGTGGTTCTCTCACTTTGCCGACCTGGTGCAGGTTATGCCCAGGTGGTACACACTCGCACACGCTTCTCTGGTGATGGCGTCAGTCGCAGCAGTTATGGCACTGGATGTCCAAAGTCGGCAACGTCGGCAATGTCGAGTTCTCGTCGTATTTCGCCTTAAAATTATTCTGCCAACAGGCTTTCTCTTCTCGCCGACCTGGTGCAGGTTATGCCCAGGTGGTAAACACTCGTAGTCGCCTCTCTGGTGATGGCGTCAGTCGCAGCGGTTATGGCACTGGATGTCCAAAGTCGGCAACGTCGGCAATGTCCAGTCCTCGTCGTATTTCGCCTTGAAATTATTTTGCCAATAGGCTATCTCTTCTCGCCGACCTGGTGCAGGTTATGCCCAGGTGGTAAACACTCGTTCTCGCCTCCTTGGCGATGGCGTCAGTCGCAGCGGTTATGGCACTGTATGTCCAAAGCCGGCAACGTCGGCTGCGTACAATTCTCGTCGCTATTCGTATCGCAACTCTACTTCTCTAGGTGGCAAAGGTGCTTGAACGATTGGCCCTCCTCCGAAGATCGTAAGCGGACTCTTTCCCCTAGGTGCGTGCAAAGCCTGCCCGTATTCCAGGTACAAACTTCTAGGACAGCTAGGAACCACTGCCTTCTGCAGTATCGGGTTCGACTACGGCGTCCCTCCGCCGGTGCTTCTTCCTCAGCACACCTTGCTTTTAACTTCAGGTTCAACGTGTACCCACGTGGTACACCCAGGTCTCGGAATCTCCAAGAACGACTTCTCGGATGACGTTCGTCCAAAGAAAAGACTTATGCAGATTTTAAAAACCGGAACAAATGCTCAACAATACTTTTACTTGTTTACTATTCTATGGTTCTGCACCGACCGATCGTTCCTTGCGAAATCGCGCTTCTTATAGCCGATTTCCACGTGTCGAGCGTCAAAACACCCCCCCTCTGAAGAGCATTTGTTATGGTATGTTTATTTAACCGTACTCATCTAGTACGATTACACCATATTTATAATCTCAATCCTAAAACTACTAAGTCCATAAACAACAATATAAAATAACTAAGTCCATAAACAACAATATAAAATAACTAAGTCCATAAACAACAATATAAAATAACTAAGTCCATATCAAACATATTTAAAATCTTCTTCGCTTTTCTTTATAGGAAGTCTTTTCTTTCTTCCTTGAACGAGGTGATCCCTCAACCTCCATGGCTCTATCTTCATCTGATGATTCCTCCTCAGGTGACCTGGTATAGGCCTCCTGCGGGTAGTTCTCTAGCGACCTGGAGGACTTCTCGGAGGCTTCAGGTGGCTTCTCTCTAGGCTGCCTCAATGTTCCTACGGCGACCTCGGATTGAGGGGCCGTAACTTCCTCCACGTCTGGTGGCTTCTCATTAGGCTGCCTCAATGGGACCTCGGCGACCTCGGGCTGAGGGGCCGGAATTTCACGTATTACAGGGGGTTGTCCATGGAGCTGGATTTGTGCGGGGATTCTGGTAGGCACATATCTCCAGGGGATTTCTTGTTCGACATACCGGGTCTCCAAACTTGGAGGACATAGGTATAAATCCGTAATAGGTGGCTCTACAAAAGCCGCTATCGGGTCGGATTCTGGCAGTGGCGTACGTTTTACCGCGACTACCGTCCATCCTACGTAGCTTTCTGCTGGACGCTGCGTTTCTTGTCCACCCACCAATTGTAAATCCGTCAACGACGGTTCTCTCGGTTCCGCTAGCTTTACCATTGGCTGGTAATACCCTGCAGCTGTGGCGGTCGTTGATTCGGTCAGCACCTCCTCTTTAATCTCAATCTTATCTTCAAATTCTGGTGGTGGCAAGATCACATTATTTTCGTCCTCTTGGATCACGTCTGGTGGCTCCAACACTTTATCTTTAATTTCTTCGCTTTTTTGGATCACGTCTGGTGATTCCAAAACTTCAACTTCAATTTCTTCGTCTTCTTGGATCACGTCTGGTGGCTCCAACACTTCATCTTCAATTTCTTCGCTTTTTTGGATCACGTCTGGTGATTCCAAAACTTCATCTTTAATTTCTTCGCTTTTTTGGATCACGTCTGGTGATTCCAAAACTTCAAATTCGGCTTCTTCCGCTTGCTGTAGCAATTGGTCAGCTGCCCCTCTCTCATCCTCTGCTTGTAACATCGCTGTGCACATCAGTCTATTAAATCTCATGCCCTCCTTCGCGTCCGAAGGTGGGAATGAGGTATAACGTTGTCTAGCTCGTCTCCTTCGTCGGTGTTGTCTCCGGTCTCTTCGGATTTCCGGCATCAGCGACTCTTCATTTGCCACTGTATTCTTATTAGATGAAGTGGACACACTGATTATTACCTCGCTCTCTTCAACAGCAACCTGAATTTTTGTCGATACCTCGCCAATAGTCTGGCTTGTTGACTGAGTCGGTTGTCGGCCTTCTGGATTTGCTAAGTCATCCACGCAGGAAATACAGTTGTTGTCCTTTCCCTTGGTCAAATCCTCTTCTTGATTTTCTTTTCGGATTACACACTCTTTGATACCAGGCATTTCTACTGGTGATCCGTCCGGAAATATAAACCTTGGTTTTTTCGGTTTCACCACGCTCGCTTGTTGTCTGTTTGGATTCGGATTGTCTCGTCTTTCCCACGTTCTACTATACTGTGGTTTATTAGGTGCTTGCGTCTGACCTCCTTGTTGTTGAGGCCTTCTTCCTTCGTTCCTACAGTCTCTACGCAGGTGAGCACCTCCACAGCCATAGCATTGTAAGCGGCCTTGGTAGCCTTGGGACTGCCATTGTCTTTGAGCATCAACATTTGCTTTCGGTGCGGTGTACACCTCGGACGTTTTCCAATCGCGTTCCACCGTAATTGCAGCGTTCAATAGCTCTTCAGTACTACGACAGTTCCATGTTCGTAGCGCAGCTCGTAACGGACCGTTTAGCCTGCTTAGCAACAGCGGCACTACTTCTTCCTCCTGCCATCTTGGATTAATTCGTTGGCAGATTTGTCTTTTCCGAATTAAAAATGCCTCTGCACCTTCTCCTTTCACTTGGTCTTGGCCATATAACTCGGCACGTAAGTGATTTACGCATTCACTATTGTTATATGCCCTCAGTATTGCTTCCTGTAACTGCCTCCAAGTGATCTGTCCCCCATCGTATATTTTCATACGGATGGCTGCTTGTCCCGTCATTTGTCTGATTGCTAGGTCCGTCCATTGGTACGCCGGCGCTCCTATCTCTATACAATACGTTTGCATATGTTTTAAAAACAGCACCGGGTCCTCCGTGTCAGCTCCTGCAAACTTAGGTGGCGGTGATGGAATTGTTCTTCTCGGTTTATCAATTAGCTGCCCTATGGACTGGGCTAAACCTTCCATCGTCTTCCATCTCAAAGCCTCCAGGCTTTGTTCATCTTGTTTTGGCTCTGCCGGTTGTTCATTCATAGGTGGGAATTCCATTTCTCTTATTTTTTCTTCATACTTCCGCCTATGCCGGACTCCCCCTTGCGTTGGCGGAACTTGCCGACTTACTGGTGGCAGCGCCGAACCTCCAGGCTCGTCCTCATAGCTTGGCCTTCTTCGTTCTTCCTCTAAACTAACCGGCACCTGCCGTTCTCCAGGTGGCGTGCCTTTTTGCACAAATTCTTTTCGGATTTCCTTTATCATAAATGACGCTTCCTGATTACAAGGTATCTCCTCGTCTGTTGTCGTGTCTTCTGCATCGTCATCTGAGTCCTCCTCAGACTCGCTGTGAATTGTTACGTCCATACTATATTTCTCCTCCCATAATCGGCGCTTTGCTCTGGTGTTATAAGCTGGGCATTCCGTGGGTAGGTTCGTCGACGATCCGCGATAGCTTAGGCCAAAGGGCCTAACGTCGTCACAGGGTTCTTTTTTACTCCTATCGCCTGAGTAAGTCATCGAGTTGGGCGCCATGTCCTGGCACAGTTCGCCTTCGCTTCCTCCTTCGAGGGGCTTATCCCTGGAAGCACCACGGCTAGCTCTATCCGTTTTCTCAGGGGCGGCGATCTGTGTAGGGCAGTTTGAAGTCGACCCAGGTCCCTTCCTGGTGTCGGCCTCGGTAGTCTTGAGCATGTACGGTTGTTCTTCGCCCTCAGCCGTCTGGGCTGGGGAATTCTCGCTATCTAATTCTCTTCCTTCACTCATTTCGCGGTTTGCCACACTTGGCTTCGTCTTCGCCGACCTGGGGCAAGGTATGCCCAGGTGGTGGGTATTCGTATTCGTCCTCTAGGCTCTGGCACTAGCTGCTAGAGGCCTGGCCTCGTCGTTCAGCTCTTGGCGTCGCTGATTCTTCACTAATTCGCAGTTTTTACACGTTGCCACGTGGTTCTCTCACTTTGCCGACCTGGTGCAGGTTATGCCCAGGTGGTACACACTCGCACACGCTTCTCTGGTGATGGCGTCAGTCGCAGCAGTTATGGCACTGGATGTCCAAAGTCGGCAACGTCGGCAATGTCGAGTTCTCGTCGTATTTCGCCTTAAAATTATTCTGCCAACAGGCTTTCTCTTCTCGCCGACCTGGTGCAGGTTATGCCCAGGTGGTAAACACTCGTAGTCGCCTCTCTGGTGATGGCGTCAGTCGCTACGGTTATGGCACTGGATGTCCAAAGTCGGCAACGTCGGCAATGTCCAGTCCTCGTCGTATTTCGCCTTGAAATTATTTTGCCAATAGGCTATCTCTTCTCGCCGACCTGGTGCAGGTTATGCCCAGGTGGTAAACACTCGTTCTCGCCTCCTTGGCGATGGCGTCAGTCGCAGCGGTTATGGCACTGTATGTCCAAAGCCGGCAACGTCGGCTGCGTACAATTCTCGTCGCTATTCGTATCGCAACTCTACTTCTCTAGGTGGCAAAGGTGCTTGAACGATTGGCCCTCCTCCGAAGATCGTAAGCGGACTCTTTCCCCTAGGTGCGTGCAAAGCCTGCCCGTATTCCAGGTACAAACTTCTAGGACAGCTAGGAACCACTGCCTTCTGCAGTATCGGGTTCGACTACGGCGTCCCTCCGCCGGTGCTTCTTCCTCAGCACACCTTGCTTTTAACTTCAGGTTCAACGTGTACCCACGTGGTACACCCAGGTCTCGGAATCTCCAAGAACAACTGGCGACTTCTCGGATGACGTTCGTCCAAAGAAAAGACTTATGCAGATTTTAAAAACCGGAACAAATGCTCAACAATACTTTTACTTGTTTACTATTCTATGAATCTGCACCGACCGATCGTTCCTTGCGAAATCGCGCTTCTTATAGCCGATTTCCACGTGTCGAGCGTCAAAACAATCGCGCTATTTATAGCCGATTTCCACGCTTGAATACCACAACAGCGCTCGCTTAAATACCCTTCCGTCCGCCAATTGAAGCAGCTGGGGGCCGCTGCCCGCACCTGTTATGACGCGGTACTATCGAGGCGCGCGGCGTATCCCCTCGCGTTGGCGACTCCGTACTGCTCGCTGTATTATGCAGGATTGATAATAATTAATGTGTATCGTATTTTTAATTAGTTAACTAATTTGGGGATCGGTTTAGTATTCTTTTTACTTATAGGTAATAAACAATTCGTTATGATACTACTTGGTGAAAGAATGGAAAATTTCTATTGACAAATAAAAGAATAAAATAAATTTAATTCCTGGGCGGTAGATAACGTGATTATTCTTTATCCTAGCTATCCTAAACCTAAAACGGGTTACTAAAACTAAAACCTATGTAACTTCGTTACAGATAAGACCTTATCCAGGTCAGTGGTGCCCCCCTAAAACCGTATATTTCCAGTTTACCCAGCAGTACCTCGTGATTCACACAATCAAACGCTTTGGTAAGATCACAGAATATGGCAGCTGCAACCTCTTCGTCATTCAGCTTGATGTATAAGCGTTCTACAAATGAAAAGATGGCATCGCTGGTGTTTTTTGAAGTCTGAAAGCCAAACTGAACATTACTCAATATTCTATGTTTATCAATGTAGCCGACGACACGCCGTCTCACAAGCTTCTCAGCGACTTTAGCCAAAGTTGGAAGTAACAAAATAGGTCTAAAGTTAGAAGGCTCCTCATTATCTCCTCCCTTAAAAAGCGGAATTATTTTCGCCAGCTTTAGACATGATGGATAAACACCGGTAAGAAAGGAAATATTTATTGCCTCCGCCAGGACCTGAATGCCGGATAAGGAAGCTGGAGAAGTATGAGATATACTATCCCATCCGGAACTACTCTTGTTCTTTATTTCGGAGAAGACGTTCTTAATTTCATGACTGTCTGTGGGATAGAAGTAAAATGTGTCTCGGACCCTCGCTTTATCAAGAAAGTCAAGTGCACCTCTTATGGGATTTATATTTTTTGATAAGTTAGATGCTACCGAACAATAAAAGGAGTTTAAATGTATACAGGTCAAGTTAGAACTGGTAGATGTGACCATTCCACCATTTAGGTCCTTTACGATTCTCCAACTTTCTCTCTGTTTATTGTCCGATTGATCAATGCGTCTGTTATAGTGCAGTTGCTTAGCAAGTTTAATTGACCTTCTATAAATGTTACGATATTTATTAAAGTATTGTATAAAAAAGGGGTTGTTTACAAAGTACTTTCGAAGACTGTGCAAGGAACGCATATTTCTCGCTGAAGTTTTGAGCCCTTTGGTAAACCATGGCTTGTTATGTTTTTTCTTTAACGTTTCTAGAGGAAATGCGATATCAAAATTAAATTATGACTTAAAAGTTTGTGAAACATTCCAAGTGGATCAGATAAATGTAATATACTATCCCAGTCACTTTCATTACATAATTGTGAAAATCTTGCATAGTTATTGCTTGTATAAAGCCTACCCTTCTGTTCTACAATCTTGATTCTTTTTTTACACTTTTGAAACTACATAAAATAGCCTCGTGGTCAGATAGACCCGCACTTAGCACAGAACAATTCACAAACTCATCCGTCCGATTTGAGCAAACATAGTCAATTATAGAAGAGGTAGACTTGGTTATACGGGTAGGCATCTCGACATGCATGGTTAAATTAAAAGAATGAAGTAAACTTGATATTAATTGGCAGTTTAGGTGTGACTTATCTTTAAAATTTATATTAAAATCTCCAGCTAGGATAATCCATGCATGTAAAGGAAAACCTGATATTAGTAATTCCAATCTAAATACAAACACTGATATGTCCGTATTTGGTGGTCTATAGAGACAAACAATAAAAACATTTAGTTTGGTAAAGTGAATAATAGAAAATTCAAACTCTTTTTCAACAATCATAAAATTAAATCTATCGAATTCAATAAATTTACATATATTTAAAAAAGTATCGCGAACCAGTATCATAGTACCTTCATGAATAGAGTTTGGGTGACTTCAATATTAACCTTTTAGATTCTAATAATTTGCTTGATCCATGCTTTGAGTCCTATGAATTTTGTGAAATAATTAGGGAACCTACTCGCATCTCCCTTCAAGGTACGGCTACTCTTCTTGATCCAATTTTTTCTTCTAATAATTAAATCTATCGAATTCAATAAATTTACATATATTTAAAAAAGTATCGCGAACCAGTATCATAGTACCTTCATGAATATAGTTTGGGTGACTTCAATATTAACCTTTTAGATTCTAATAATTTGCTTGATCCATGCTTTGAGTCCTATGAATTTTGTGAAATAATTAGGGAACCTACTCGCATCTCCCTTCAAGGTACGGCTACTCTTCTTGATCCAATTTTTTCTTCTAATAATGACTTGGTACATGGTTCGGGAGTTATAAATACAGATCATATCTCAGATCATTGTTGTGTTTTTTGTGTAGTTAAAGTTAGAAAATTCAAATTTAAACAAAAATTTGTTACTTTTAGAGATTTTAAGAATTTTAATTTGTCAAACTTTTTGAATGATATTCATCGCGCCCCCTTCCACCATATTTTTGGTGTGCATAATATTGATCAAAAGGTTCAAATATTTAATGATTATCTAATTGAGGTTTTTAATGCGCATGCTTCAATGGTGACGGCACGAGTAAGTAAACCAAAGTGTCCTTGGCTCACTGAGAATTCTGTACTGCTGATGAAGCGCCGGGATCTAGCACTGGCAAAGTTTAAGCGGTCTAAAAACAGAGTCGATTTTGATTCATACAAATTCTTGCGTAACACTGCTTTGTCAACAATGCGTCGAGAGAAGAAGATATATATGCAAAACGTTTGTAGAACTAATAACTCCAAAGCTATTTGGAAGGCACTTGAAGACTTTAATGTGAAAAAGCGCACCAGTGTTGACATTCCGGTCACTGTTGGTAATGCAACAGATATTAATAATTTTTTTGTTTCCGCCTTTAAACAGGGATGTGATGCTGATTTAGTAAACTTTTATGACAACAATTCCTTTAGTGATTCTTCATTCAATTTCACTATGGCTACTGTTCAGCAAATTACCGAGTTTATTGCAGGTTTTCGTACTAATGCCTGTGGTGCTGATGATATCTCACCTGTTATGCTCCAGTATTGTAGCCCTGTGCTTGACTCGTACATTACTCATATAATTAATTCCTGTATTGAAGTAGGATATTTTCCTAGCGACTGGAAAACTAGTATCATTATTCCCCTACCCAAAAAGAGTACCGTGGAGTCAATTTCTGATCTCAGGCCTATTAGCATCCTTCCTGCTCTTTCCAAGGTATTAGAAAAGGTACTATTTAAACAGATTAGTGAGTATGTTAATGAATATGATATTTTACCTCTATATCAGTCCGGATTTAGAGAGGGACATAGTACTGTGACTGCACTTTCTAGGGTCACTGATGACATTGTTTGCAACTTGGATGTAAAGAGAGCAACGGCCTTGGTGTTATTGGACTTCTCAAAGGCCTTTGACACTATTAGCCATGCAGTTTTGATTGCTAAACTAAAGTATTATGGATTTTCACGGGACGCCAGTTCTATTATAACATCATATCATCATATCAACCGATCTCAGAAGGTCTCTTTTAACTCTCAGTGTTCTCCTTTGTCCGTGGTGCTTTCGGGAGTTCCACAGGGGTCTGTGTTGGGTCCCTTGCTTTTTTCGATGTACACTGCAGATATCTTAAAGAGCGTAAGTATTCTCGGATCCAAGCATATGCGGATGATACACAGTTATACGTTGGCTTTGATCCAGGGGACTCTGATGAAACCATGGCTCAGCTAAATGAGGACTTGGAGACTATTAGGTGCTTCTCTGCGCCATAACTTACTACTTAACCCTACAAAATGTAGTTTAATTTTTTTTGCTAATAAAAATCTTCATCATTTGCTCAATGACATTAGGATTCAGATAGGTAACATTGTCCTCCCTCCGCAAACTAGCTCCAAAAGTTTGGGTTTGGTCCTCGATGCTAAACTACAGTTTACCCAGCATATTAATGGATTACTTCCACGTGCATATTTATCTTTGAAGCTCTTATACGCAAATAGACACTGTTTTGATGTAAGATTTAGGAAATTACTCTGTGAGACTCTTGTGTTGTCGTTATTTAATTATGGCTCTGTTGTGTATGGCAACTACTTGAATGTGTTTAATGGGCGTCGTATCCAAAGGGTGCAAAATGCATGTTGTAGGTATATTTATGGTCTTCGCAAATATGATCATGTTTCTGCTCACCTAGCTCAACTTAACGCTTCACATGGAGAATCGCCGAAGGGTGCTATTCTTGACCTTTGTTCACCGAATTATAACAACAAATAGGCCTCTCTATCTGTTCGACAGACTTTCGAGGCGGCAGGATTGTCACTCGGTAAATGTGAGGTCTCGAGCGTCGTTTCATATTCCGCGGCATCGGACTGTCATGTTTCAGCGGTGTTTTTCATATTGTTCAGCCACTTTGTATAACCGACTCTCGTTTTGTCCTAATGATCTGGGTGTTTTACCTTTTAAAAGGAAATTGAAGCGTATATTGCTATTAAGTCAGAATTAATGTTTTTTTAATCTCTTTATTACTCATTAGTCATGTGACCGGACTTTCCTTTGAATTGATGGGCTGTGCAACCCGATTTTAACATAGACATAATAATTAATAATATTACATAGGTAAGGTGCTCCAAAATAATAATAAGAAAAAATTATAAAAAAACACTACATAATTTACTTATACGGTTTATTGCTCCTTGTTATGTGTTGTTGGGTAGGTATATTTCTTTAACCGTTACTTTTTTTTTTATTTTTTTTTTTTACTTTTGCCACAGTTATTCATTTATAATTATTGATAAGTGTATTGTATTAATATTTAACATTGTAATTTGATCACTAGGGTTAAGTGTAAGAATAGCTGTATCCTGCAGGCTACAGCTAAACTTCGCCCTATAGGCATCTGATTTTTTGAAATATATTGTATTATTTGTTATATATTTGCCAATAAAAGTCGATTTATTATTATTATTATTATTTAAGAGTATCTGAACAAGGAATTATTGCGGATGATCGCAGAGGGAAACACGACAACCACAGAAAAATTGATGAAGAGCTAACGAATTCTGTATTTGATCATATCAATTCAATTCCGCGAATTGAAAGCCATTATGTTCGTAAAGAGACAAATCGAGAATTCATAGATGGTGGGCTTAAAATTGCGGATATGCATAGAGATTATTGCGAGAAAAGGTCTAACCAACCATCAGTCACATACGATTATTACTCAAGAATCTTTAACACTAAATTCAATATCGGCTTTTTCGTACCGAAAAAAGATCAGTGCGATCTTTGTGAGTCTTATAAAAATGCATCGGAAGATGAGAAGAAAGAAATTGAAAATAAGTATAATGAACATTTGGAGGAGAAAATTTTAAGTCGTAAAGAAAAGGAGGAAGATAAAATAAAAGCACAAACTGGAAGCATTTCGTTGGCTATTTATGATTTGCAGGCAGTATTGCCTGTTCCAGTAGGACAGTCATCAGCTTTTTTCTATAAATCGCGTTTAAATTGCTATAATTTTACTGTAAGTTATATTAATTTAAAGTTTTTTGTTTACATTTTTATGTGCTTGTTTTTGTTTCAGATAACGGATATAACAAAAGGGGCGACAAAAGCATTTTTTTGGCATGAAGTTTTTGCTAATAGGGGTGCTAATGAAATAGGAAGCTGCGTTTTGATTTATCTGGAAGAACTATCGAAAAGCCAGTCAGGATTAAACATAGTTTTTTTTCCGATAATTGTATGGGCCAACAAAAGAACAGGTGAATTCTTTAAAATTATTTTAAACCCATTTATCATTAAGTACTCAATTTGTTTTTAGATTTCTGATTGCAGCGTATCTGTATGCAGTAGAGCACTTTGAAATTGCTTCTATCACACATAAATTTTTGATACGTGGGCATACCCAGAATGAAGCAGATGCAGTCCACAGCATTATCGAAAAAAAAATTTTCTTAGCCAAGAAGTCGGGACCCATTTATATTCCCGACCAATACGTTTCTATTATCCGGCAAGCCAAGAAAAAAGGAAAGAAAATTGAAGTTAAAGAGATGGGTTTTGAAAATTTCCTTGACCTTAAGGCATTAACTGGTGACATGGGTCTCACCATAAATAAGAATACTGTTAGAAATGACTTTAAAATTAATGAAGTTAAAAATTTACGATTTATAAAAGGAAATGAAGAATTTGATTACAAAACAAGTTACAAACAGAAAGAATGGTTTCAAGTTAATTTTAAACAAAGAAAAAGATCAAAAAAGGAACTGAAAGATCTAAATATCAAAAATGCCTACAATAAGCCATTCCAGTTAGCTGAAAACAAGAAAAGGGATTTACTGAGTTTGGTCAAGTCTAATCTTGTTCCACTGTTTTATAAAAACTATTATGAATGTATTTTACGTTAGATAAGAACAATGACTACACTTTTCTGTGTGATGCGTTGTGTTATTTAGTAGGTCGTAACTATAGAAGTTTCTGTTTTGTTAAATATTATTTTTAGTTTTACTACTTAATTATTCGCCTATGCGATGGATCAAATTTAATAACACTGACTGACATAGTAAAATAAGTAACGGTCCTGTATAATCTGAAATATTTTCTATAATGTTATGTTTTCTTATGTTACCATTACCTATTGATCTCACGATTTTGTTATTTTGGAGTAATACGAGTAATACAAGTAAGTTAAATGTGTTTGATTAATAAGCTCAATAAATGAAAAAGGCAGAAATGTAATTTATGTTTATTTTTCACGATAACATAGGCATAACTTCAAAATTCACCTTTAATTTCAAACATAAGAAAAATATATCTAACCTATCTTATATTGTTCATCCAATATTGTATATTCATAAAATAATCACAATTAAAAAGAAATTAGGCTCTTTGGGACAGATCCATTTAAAAACATCTTATCGTTTTTTGCCTCTCCTGTAAAATTCAGCGATTTGCAGTTAGGTCGATGTTCCACCGGAACGGCGATATGTATTTAAAAGAACAAATTTCGAAATACCAGCAAAAATCCATCAGCGTCATTCAGTTTGTAAAATTAGCGTCATACCATTATTCCTGATTAAATGCTTTATATAAGATGTGTTCTTTTTATAATTTACCTGTATTAATAGATTTTTAAATGATTTGTATGTACCTACTTATAATAATTTACCTACTACATAAAAATGGTGTTATTAAAAATAATTGCTGATTCTCTATGCGTTTTATAGTTTGTAATTTGTACTGTATATACAGGGTGTTATCGAAATGACTTATTATATTTTAAGGGGCCACTCCTGGGGTGGCCTAGAGTTACACTTGATAGTTTTTTTTTCTAAAATCGGAAGTATTTTGAATTTTGTAAAATACCTTAAAACCGGACCATCTGTGCCTCTATGAAAGTTCATTACCCCTAAACACGTGTTTTTGACATGACAAATTGGCGGAATTTCTACAGACAGCTGATTACCTTGCGACGTTGCCAAGTATTCGGGAAAATCTTTTTTTTAGGTTTTTTAAAAAAGATTAAATCAAAAACTATACTGCGATTTCAATTAAACAAGCCTTATTCAATAGGTATAGTTTTTACTCACCCCATGAAATTGTATTGCTATCATAATACTTCGCTGAGTAAAAATCGTAGATACCAACAACAAGCCCTATGTCTGGAAATTTACACAGATAAACTATCACATCACAAAACATTCCCATCACATGTGTATTATTATATAAAGTGGGCTTTAATTAATAACAACGAAATTCATATTTAGTCTTTAATCTTGTAAAACTTTTGTGCAAATGATTATAAACAAATCTACTACTTTCTTGATGATAACAATACCTTCGCCATGTCTAGAATCACTCTCATAACATAAATTCAGAGGGCGCCACGTATATCAACCACAGAATAACAAGAACAAGCAATATATCTATCATGTATCACATTATTCAACAACTATACACTCCAGCAGCAAAACGCAAACAAATTTTATGCCGTTGCAAGTAAATGAATAATAAGAAATGATATTAAAAACAAATTTATGAAGCCACATATGAAGCCATTGACTTTGAACTGCTCAGTACCCAATCACAGAACAGCAACAAATCACATTTCCCGCCCCCTGGACTATCGTGTTTAAATGTTGTGTGTCCAGTTAAGAGGACTGGATTGGATACCGTAATTATTATTCTTAATTGCAATGGCCACCTGTCTTGACGACAATCAGCCAGCTATTATCATTACCAAGAAGAACAGAAGTCACAGAAGAAGAGAAAGAACATAACCGTAACGTTATTTGTTGAATTTAGATTGTTCTTTCCGTGAGCTTTTTTACTGTAGAACACGATCTCGGAAGAAGGAACGAAATGCTTCTATTACACTCCATTTTAAATCCAATGCAATTTTATAAAGGTAGGTATGCAACAATTTTTAAATTTTATTTTTCCAGTTCACAGAAAACCATACCGCAAATAATTCACCTTACGTCGTATAACATAAAAATACAGTTTTAAATTGTGAATAAATCTTTATTTTATCGGTTAATGATAGTTATATAATTGGAGATCTGCCCCATGTATACGATTTTCAATATCTGAAACTAGTTTTTGACCTCCGTGTAATGGTAAATTAAAAAAAATGAAAGATACAATATACTTTTAGCTTTAGCAGAAACTAGCTATGTCAAGGACAATAATTGATCTCGTAGATGTCTTCAATCAACCAAAGGCAGAATATGACATAGAAAATTGTGATTTAATTGAAAGTAAGAAGTGAGGTAAGTACAGGACAGTCAGTCACACACCCAAGTTAAAAATATGCAATATTTTAGCCCCACCTAAGCCGCTGGTCTGGTGCGTTAAATTAATAATAATAAGCTCACGGAAAGAATCTTAATAATAATAATATTATTATTATTAAGATACTCTGTTAGTACATTTAAAATTTTCATTTTTTATTAAAAAAATAAAAGTTTAGGTATGTATAGGCACATTTAAAAGTCCTACTCTTTGTAAATTAATAAAACCACTTTTAACATTCATTACTATACAGGGTAAACAAAAAAAAATCAACATTATAAATATACAGTTTTATTTTATAGTTAAATCTTAAAAGATGCTTATTTTTAGAATTTAAATTCTCACAGGTCATCACAGATATATTATTGTTCTTTAAGTGATTTGTGAGATCATCAATAGTAGAATCTACTCTCAAGTTTCCCACATATAACCATGATTGCTTAGGCCGCTGCCAATCCGGAGCTAGTTTTATTACTGCTCTTTATAGCTTGATTTGATAAGTTTTTTGGGTTATATTTAGGTTTGTGTTCTCAGCAGCTATAGCTTCCGTAATAGCTGCAGCGGCATGTTCAGGGTTAATCTTGAGTGGTTTCATAGATTTTGATATACTTCCTTTTCCCTTTTAATATACTACTTCCTCCGATTTCAAAGTAGACAATCTTGTAAATTATATAGTCTGGTAGGTATTTTGTTAAAGGCCTTTTCGAAGGCAAGATAATTCACATTGATCGGTTCATGGTTATCATCAGCTAGTGTCCATTCATTAAGTCTTGTTAATAGGTTGGTCAATGTAGATTTTTCAGAAGAAAGCCGTGCTGTTGAGCTGGTATGATATGTGTTGACTAGGAGGAAATCTAATTATTTTGCGATAATCTTTTCCATGCACTTGCATATTGCGTTGATCAGACATATTGGCCTGTAGTTTACAGCCAGTTCTTTGTTTCCTTTTTATGTAAGTATAGGCATTGTTACAACACCCGTCAGACAATATTGTCAGAGGTAGTGGACTAGAGTGGTCATGTTCACATCCGGCCTATTCTTGAAAAGGGTTTTGTTTGAAGCAGAGAGTGTGTCCGCATTTAGTGTGTTCCATTTGTACACAACACGATTCGACAGGAAATTTTTTCTAATCAGGCAAAAGCTCCTCTCCTTTTTTTACTTCTTCGTGTGACCTCTTAGTTGTTCGTTGGTGTTGGTTGTGAAGATTTGCAAGTATTCGCACGGTTTTCAGAGGACAATGTTCGCATAACATCATTTGTACTCGACTTGGTAGAAACGCTGTGAAATTGTTGTGAGGAGATCTCGTGGTCTGTTTGAAGTGGTGCGTTTGTTACCTGACCTACTATGCTAAAGATTTCATGCTTTGAAATTTAAGGTACGACCTATGTATGAATAGAATTGCTTGGTGTTACTGAGCAAGTTGTGCTCATAGTTTCTTCTGGCTATTACTAAGTACGTTTTGGTTCTGTTATTTTGGTATTGATCACTAAGATAATTTATTATTATTATTATTACAGAGTACTTAGTAGACGGCGCATGCCGATGGGACTACTCTGGTTGCTCTTTGTATTAAAAAACGACTCGTATCAAACTTGACTTTGCTATCACAGGCTATATCACAGGTTGGTAGCACATCTTAACCAGGATATCACAGATAATAATAATAATGGACTAATGTAGTATTGATAGACTTCAGGTTCTGGTCCAGCCTGTTTTTGAAGCTGTTTATGGAGCTTGAAGAGAGTGACCTCGTCCAATTGGTTCCAGGCATAGACCACTCGATTTGTAAGTAAGTTTTTACGCGCAAGTTTTGAGGTTTTTTCCTTCGAGAGTTTCTTACTGTGTCCACTAAGATAATTTCCATCGGTTCTTTTGAATTTCCTTAAAGTCTTCCTTTGTAAGCCACAGTTTTTGTGCGTTGACTTTCTGAGGTTTATTGGGTATGTGTTAGTCAAGATGGGCTCTGTGAGAAGGATGTGTCCATATTCGATAGTTGGTCGGCATATGGTTTTATAAATCTGGACACGTGGCAATTCCTCTGTTTTTGTAATTGAGTATTCTGAAGTGTTTTGCTCTAGACGTGGCCTGCTCTTTGTTATTCTAGAGTGGCTATTAAAGTTAACTTTGAGATCAATATTAATACCTAAGTATTTTGCGGAGGGTGCTGGATCAACTTGAGTGGTATCTGTGTTATTCTTGGGGATGTTGGAGATATTTTATGGCTGAAAATTATAAAATGCGATTTTATTGGATTCACAAGTAGTCTTTTCTTGAACCATTTTAGTGTATACCTAGTTGACTTGGTTTTGTAGGCTCTATTGTCTATGTATATGTTTCTTCCATGAGCTATAACCGCTCTGTATCATCGGCAAGCGGCCGCAGGTAGAAGTCTGGATTTTGAATTGGAGTGAGGTCGCAGCAATACAGGTTGTACAAAAGAGGTGATAGTGGTGATCCCTGGGGCAATCCTTGTTGGGGTACAAATTCTTCCGACTGTGAAGTGTTAATTCTAATAGATAATTTATGGTTTTCAAGATAGTTTTAGGAGCCAAATGAGAGTGTCTGGAATCTGAAGTTGTTTGAGTTTTAATAATAGACACGTGTGCCAGACATTATCAAAAGCCTTTTAATGTCCAGAAACAGTGCTGCAGATTTTTTGTTGTTGTGTTTTTCGCTTTGTCTGTTGGAAATTAGTATAAACCGTGTGTAAATGGTGGAACACTTAGGTTTAAAGCCAAACTGGTACAAAGGTATTTGTTGGAATGTTATATTTTGTAGTAAGTTTTTGACAATTTTATCAAGAAGTTTACCGAGCACTAGTAATATAGTGATGGATCTGTAATTTTTTGTGCAATTATGGTCAGTATTTGGTTTTGGTATATTGATGCCTCGATTTATTCTAACCTCTTTTTTCCATTTTTCTAGAAACGTTTTGCTTGATAGGCAGAAGTTATATGTATAGTCTTATAATATTCTTATAAATTGGGTAGTCAAGTTTTTTTTACAAAAGTATCCATGGTATTTTGTCTTATACTGGTTAAGTATTCTTTTGATTGTGTAATATTTTAAAATATTCGCCCTCATTGACTGAATTCTTGAGAGTTGATGTTTGAGTTGTTAAAATACTCGTGAAACCATTCCTCAACTGTTCTGAAGTTGTCGTTGTCAAAGTTTGGGCTTGGCTCAGTGCTGTAGTGTTTCTGGTAATGTTTTAGAAAACTTTGGTTTTCTTTGAATCCGTTACAAACGTGGCGCCATCTTCAGTGATTGCTGGAACAGTTAGCGCTGTCCTGTACCTTGTTAGTTTCTTCACTTTATGGTAGAAATTTTTTTCTTTTGCCTCGTTCATTTCTTGACATCTGTTTAGCCAACTTATGACGATTAAGTTATTATTGTATTATTAGGATGTACATATTCTATAACCATTAATTTGTTTTTATTTTCTTTGTTTACATTAAAATCACCAATTAATTATGGAATATTTGTTTAGTAATGCTTTTACAATTATAGTTTTCTCAATTCGAGAGGTTGGATGCATATAAACCAAAAATATGTGTAATTGATCATTTTGGAAAGGGTTGGGAACATGCACGCATTCGTTTAAAAAATTGTTTATTTGGGGTGTTTTAGCTTTCTTCATTTTTAGTGAAGGGTGCACTTGTGCCATACTTCCAAACCCGAGTATTAGTTATCACATGTCCTTGCAGTTGGTGGATTCTGTGGTTTTTGTCTCTACCAATAAAATGCAGTTTATTTTTTCCCTTTCTACAGTATTGTACAGAACACTTTTTTGTCTCTATAGCTATTTACGTTGTTGTCAATAATGTAAAGATGATTATCCATCAAACTGAATACTATTTTCTCCGTGTAATGGTTCTGTTGGGTCGTCATCATCTTCTTCCTTGAAGCCGGCTTTACTTGTATTCATTTTGTTACAATCTTTAGCAATTTTTTTTTACGTCGAAGTTCGAACCTTTGAGTACTGCCAATACAATAATAAAAATGTAATATTTTACATTTCTTAACTTTTAATAATTGGTCCAACTAACTTTTAGAAATGTATATTGTTACTTCTAGTATAACCTAGGGTTTATCCAAATCATTTTGAATTTTAAAGTTGCATTATACTTCTAAGTGCTAGTTTTAAATACAACTCCATATTTTTATCACACTTTAAATCAAAAAATTATAGAAGGGAGATTACATGGTGGTGAAGTTTATGTCCTCTTGGAATTATTTTTCTTGACATCTGCCCTCCATCATAGCTCAGGGTCTAAGGTGACATCTAAGTACATAGATGTGTTTAAATTGAGTATTAAGTTATTGTTTATGCTGAATAACTTTAAGGTCAAAAATATTATGTACTAATTGGGTCCCATTTAATTTTGTCCCATCATTAATCTGGTTGCAACTGCTAAAATAACAGTAACATCAGCAAAGTAGCTATAGAATCGTTTCCTAGTGCAGGTATGTCACAATTGTATAATAGGTACAGTACCGGGCCTAGTACGTACACCTACAGTACACTAGTACACACACTTGATATACCTGCTATGAAGTCTGAATGGGATTCTTGTTGTATTCTGAAGTATCTTTCTGGGATGTAGAATCCAAGAACTTGCTAGTGTTGTTTGGGAAGAAATAATCTGAGATTCTATAATAATTCAGACTTTTCAATTATTGGCTTTAATATAAATGATGTAAGGTGAAACTTTGTGTAGTGGTTTTTCTGGCTCTGGGATCAAATTTGTTTAGAATATAAACATAAATGGATGAGAATATTCTCAAACCACCGCAAAATGCGTTATACAATTAGGATTAAACAAATATTGCCAGAAACAGGTACTGTCCGGGCTGCATATTTGTAAGCAGAAGACGCGTCCGCCAAACGCGCCGAACGACGCGAGCCGAAGTAGAGTGGTATATATAGCAGACGAGTCAGGCAAAACAGCTTGGTGAACAGCAGACGCGTGAGAGTAGCAAAAATGTGCGGAAGCTGTATCAGATGAGTGAGATGGATTTTTGCCTGAAGCGTCTGCTATTGACTGAATAAAAGGTCCGTGAGCTCTTTACTTTTGCATAAAAATATACAGGAATGTTTCATGCCATCCTTTTTTGGATGTCCTGTGTAACATTTGTAAAAAAAATAATTTTGTATATACAATTTAGTAAAAAATTCAGGTCCAAAAGGAAAAAGGATAGAGGGGTGCTTAAAATCTATTTTATTGAGCAATATAAACCTAACTACATCTATTATTGCAGACATGAATGTATGTTTACAAGAGTAAAAAACAACCATAAATTTCCTACTAAATGGAATATAGAACATCACGTACATAATTTCTAAATGTAATATTATACTTTATGTACCTATGTGTTATTGCAGACGTAAGTGCATGCGCAATTTTTATTCACTTTTTAAATTTATTAGCCCCTAGTGCAATATTTTTTTTAATGCACTCTTGTAATGAATGAGGTGCTTTTTGTCTCTTTTTAACATCAGAGGGTATTCTTCCCGATTTTGCCCTTTTGCTGCCGCATGGGACTTTCCTGCGTCCTACCGATGTTGGTTGTACTGGTATATTTTTTCCCCTACGACGACATTTAACACCGGAGCTACTTTTTCTGGCAGCCCCCTTATATTTGAAAGCTGTGTGAAGACCAGACAGTAGAGAAGTTTTGGAACAAGCATGTTTTTTTATATTATTTAAATATGCTTCCACAGCTGGACAAAAATTTTCAGGGTCTTCATCAATGTTTTTCATAATAAAATTGTAGTGCTCCGTCCACTTTTCTTTCACTACCTCAGCCGAAGAAACATTGCTATCCTCAACATTTACTCCGGATGCCAATAAATTTGACTCTTCTACGATGATATCTCTCTTACAGTTTTCTAATCCAACACTGTCGTCATCTTTTTCTTGTAGAGGCAGGAAAATGTTTTTATTCGCTTCTTTTCCTGTTGCCACTTTATATAGTTGAATTTTAGTTGCATAAGTCAGTGTATTTATTGCGCTTAAAAATTTGTATTTTTCTAAAACGGCACCCTGATGTTTACAATGCTTGCCATTAAAACCCACTGGACATGTACACATACAAGTTTGAAGATCCACATAATATTTGCAATTTTCATCTGTTTCACTGCTTACCGAAAATTCTAATGAATCCATGCAGATGACCTCAACAGTCATTTTACCATCAGTCAATTTTGGTAAGTACCTAACAGCAACAGCTTTTGAGACCCTATTGAATAATAAATCTAATAAACGCTGCCTGTAGTAATTTTCAAAACTTGTAATAATGTAGTCGTTTAATTGAATTAGATTAAATGCCTTTGCTCTCTCTAAAGGTATGTCTTTTAGTAACCTAAACATGACCTCGGTATAATTATTGGTATCGCTTCCTCTTAACTGTAAATCTGTTCTGTAAAGCATGCACCAAGTCTCTTTACGAGTCAGCAGGTTGCTTATATATTTTTTTAAACTTTCATGAACGCAATTTTCAAAAAAAGATCGTTCTGCTTCGTTGAGTTTATTTTCTGTTTTGGAGTGAACTATTTTCTTGAACAATTTATAATAGTTTTGTGTCGAATCCCTTGGTATTCCATTCTTTGCCGTCAAAATCCATCGCCAAACAGCCTTTTTTACATGAAATATGCACAGAAGTAATTTTGCTTCTGGCCAATGATTCTTTAACACTTTTCTTTCGCCCAAATCGTCATCTGTCAAGATAACTACGGGTCGAATTTTTTTAGGCATTATTTCTATCAAACCTTCAACTGCAGCATCAAACAGATTAGTTTTTTGGCAGTTAGCTAAAATGCATCCAACGGGTAATCCACCCGCCGCACTTTGTATGACAAAAAAATATATTTTATGATCATAAACATCGCAATTACCCGATGCGTCAACAAACATCATTTCATTTGCTTGTGGTATCAATAATGCACGTTGCATGAGAGGTGTACAAATAACTGCAGCATAATTATCTTCTACGGTTATTATTTTATAACATAGGTTAGTCTTATCTTTATGAAAAGATAATGTCTCTTCTAACTTAGCAAGCATATTGGGTCCCGTACGGTCACCAAAATCTTCTTTAAATTTCTTTTTCCACAAATTAGATACATCCGTTTTTGTTGGAATGTAGTACCTATCATACAATACACTCTCATATTCGTCACCGAGCTCTTCCATTTTATCCATACAATAAGTATGGTAAGCGGTGGCAGCAGAATGCCCTCTATTGAAAAGATCTAGTAATTTTTGTTTAGCCTCTACTCCCAAAGGCCTCTCACGAAGCGCTTCAATAACATTTAATCTGTGCCTATGATCATTTTTAAATTCTATCAAACAAGGCCATTCTTCTGTACTGGTCGATGTTTTCATTGATTTAGACTTGTTAAAAAATTTCTTTATAGTTATAAAAAGTTTCGCCGGGCAATCAATATTTCTGGACTTTTTTTGTTTGGAGCCCGCTGGTTTAACTTTTGTAGCCGTATTCAAATGGCATCTGTAAATACGTTTAAAAATATTTCTTGGTGCAGTGGTCGGAACTTTAAATGTTTTCTCGATGGTCCAGGTTTCCTTAGTTACCGCCTCAAGATGAGATATCCATGTCTATGGATGAAAGTACGAATTAATTAGGTGGACGTGATAAATCATGAAACATTTGTAAAAGAAAGGGGTGGATTTCAATAATTATTTAAATATATTTTTCTAATTAATAAATTAGAATATTGTATTGTCACCTAACTCTTATCTAAAACCGTCTAGATTTTACAAAGATGTAAAATTAACATATTTTAACTGTAAATATTTCGGAAACAGTTGAATATAGGTATAGGGAGGTGATACATAAAAAATATGCTTCAAATTTTTTGAAGAATCTGAAAATGCCCAATTATACCAGATGTTTCATTTAAAATAAAAAAGTTTGGGTATCTGTGGAAAAATCTATCAATTTTACAACATTGCCTATAGCACCATTAAATCAGGCATAATATTTTATTATATAATCTTTGAATGCAAAATTTCATAATTTTGCGATTAGCAGTTTTTGAGATAATCGGCCGTTGCCGAACGTTTGTGACACACTGGATATTTTGACTTCCAAATCACGAAGTATCGGTAAAAAAAAATTCAAAAAATTAAATTATTATTTTTATTAAAATATTTATTAACTTAATCAAATAAGTACCTAACTATCTACTACTCGAAACGGTTAATACTATTGTACCTACAATACGAAATATTGCGCAATGATAGGCTGGTGTGTTATGCACGATCCGCGCCTGACGCCATTAGCGTTCTCTATCTCAGTGATCATACTATTACAAAAGATCTTGGTCAAACATTTTAAATTAAACTTACCTCTACCTCTTCTTTACTGGAAAGTTTGCAGAGAATCACATTATTTTCTTTGGTACTTTTATATTCGTAATTATTTGGTAATTCACGCATTTTTTATCTTACATTCAATGCTAATAGCTAAAACAGTGAAAAGCTATGTACCTATCAGGCAGACAAGTAACGCCTTATTTGAATATAACGATAGAAATTCCTATGCTATACTTACTCCAGTAAATAGCAGACGTATTAGGCGAACTGTAGCGGACTCGTCTGCTATACAGGGTGAGGATTTTAAAGTGTTACAACGCAATATCTGAAAAACGGCTATAAATATTTTAGTCAAATTTTGGGACGTGGATAGGGAGGTTGGGGGACAAATTTTAAAATATTTTTGATATTTACCCCCCCTCCAGATTTGATGTGGCTAGTGACAAATTTGAAATGTCAAATGGAAAGGTATTTTTTTTTTTGATAATTCGATTCCTCGTCAATAACTACGTAAGTGAGCAGAAAATTGTTACATTTGCTCTACTAGTTGCTTAGTTACGAATTTTTCAATAAATAAAATAGGAATACTTAAAACTACACATTTTAAATCATGACACCTATGATTATTGTTTATCCAAACCTTTAATTATGTTGTATCCTAGGAAACCACTTTTGACTTTGACAAGTAGTGATAATCTGATAAAGTTCATTATTCAGTGCAATTATGGAACAATCTTATGACATTGAAATAGACATGTTGTTAATTCTGGGAGAATGTAGAAAAAACTACCGGGAAGCGGCGCAATTGTGGACTGTTAGGTTTCCCGCCATTCAAAAATCTCATATGGCATTTAAGCGATTAGAAGATCGAGGCCGCAGCACGGGAATCCTAAAAAATAAGAACAGAGTTAGAAGACAAACAAAAACTAATGACAATATGGCCGTTGGAGTGTTGGGTGTAATAGCTGTAAATCCTCATGTTGGTTCAAGGGAACTTGCTCGTGATTCAGGAATGTGCCAAAAATCGGTACTGGCTATTTTACACAAGCACAATTTTCACCCTTACCACATAACTATTCATCAGGAATTGTATGGCCAAGACTGTCAAAATAGGATTACATTTTGTACGTGGTTACAAACTTTAATTCACGAAAACAATGCATTTTTAAGAAAGATAGTATTTTCTGACGAAGCTACATTTACCAATTGTGGTCAGGTAATTATTTAAATCAATATGGATTAATGTAACTTTTAATAATCAAAAATATGTAATCCACTACTTGATGGGTGTACATAAATAAATACATATCTAAACACCCGTTAACGGGTGTTTAGAGAATATTCACATACATTTAGATTTATTTTTAATTTTATACTGATTCAATCAATTTTGCTTTTCTTAATTTAAGGTCAACCGGCACAATTTACACTATTGGGCACCTCAAAATCCTCACTGGATGAGATTTCTGCCAAACCAACATCCTTGGTCGGTTAATACCTGGTGTGGCATAGTCGGAGATAGAGTCATTGGACCACATTTTTTTGACCGTCACCTAAATGGAGAAATGTATAATAATTTTTTACAAACCGATTTGCCACAACTTCTGAATAATAATGGAAATCAACAAGAACTATGGTTTCAGCAAGATGGTGCTCCGCCACATTTTGCCCGACAAGCTCGAGATACACTAAATGAAATGTTTGGAAACAGATGGATTGGTCGTGGTGGTCCTGTAAATTGGCCTGCAAGGTCACCAGATTTAACCCCATTAGACTTTTTCTTGTGGGGATTTATAAAAGAGAAAGTTATGGCTACACCACCGACCACATCAGAAAACATGAAAGATCGTATTCAACAAGCATGTAATTTAGTAACGCCTCAAATGTTAACTCGCGTGCGCAACTCATGTCAAAAAAGAATTGCAAAATGTTTAGAAATGGATGGGGGTCATTTCGAACACCTTTTGAAGCATGATCGTCGTTAGATTTTTTAAGGAATTATCATTTTTAAGTATTACTATTTTATTTATTGAAAAATTCGTAACTAAGCAACTAGTAGAGCAAATGTAACAATTTTCTGCTCACTTACGTAGTTATTGACGAGGAATCGAATTATCAAAAAAAAAAAATACCTTTCCATTTGACATTTCAAATTTGTCACTAGCCACATCAAATCTGGAGGGGGGGTAAATATCAAAAATATTTTAAAATTTGTCCCCCAACCTCCCTATCCACGTCCCAAAATTTGACTAAAATATTTATAGCCGTTTTTCAGATATTGCGTTGTAACACTTTAAAATCCTCACCCTGTATATACCACTCTACTTCGGCTCGCGTCGTTCGGCGCGTTTGGCGGACGCGTCTTCTGCTTACAAATATGCGTCCGGGCTATATGCCTCTCGAGGAGCACTGAGTTATATAGAAAAATTTGCTGTATTTTATTCTAACACAGTTAGATAGTAAAATACTAGATTCTAATTGTAAGAAGCTACCAAAAAAAGGAGGAATTATTTCTCTAGTTTACAATAAATTAGATAGTCGTATACAGTGGCGTAACTAAGGGTATGTGCGCTCCCCCGCAAAATTTTGAAAGCGCCCTGCTATTTGGCACCTGTCTGAATCCTTCACACTTACACCATAGTAAAAAATATTGTCATTTGTAAGCGTTGTTTAATATAGAAAGATATAAAGTATTGTAGAAAACAATTTTTTGTTGTAAAAATAATGAAATTTTAAAATAATGTAGGTACTGTTATTGGGGTATAATAATAAATTATTGAAATTGTTAATTATCATTTACTACGTTACCCTTATTTTATATCTACTCACATATTACATTATTTCTCATTCATTATTGTTTATTTTTAATTTTAATATTGTGACAATGATGAAACAAGGGATTTGAGGGCGCCTCTGGCTTTGCTGCGCCCCCCCCCCCCCCCCCCGCCTGCGGGGGCGGTTTTTACGCCACTGGTCGTATAAAAATGTAGCAGTACTATCTGTTTTGAAACTTTTCATTCAAATATTGATTAACGATTCCCGCATTGTGACATGGAGCTCCATCATGTAAAAGCCACATATTTTCCCTTACTGCAAGAGGAACATCTTCCAACAAACCTGGTAAATGGTTACGTAAAAAGTCCAAGTATCCTTCATCGTTTAATCGTGCCGACAAGATGTAGGGCCCTATAAGGTGATTTTCGACTATCCCTGCCCAAACATTTAAAGTGAACTGCCGTTGATGGTGCGTTTCACGGTACGCGTGAGGATTTTCCCTGCTCCATACGAGTATTGTGCTGATTGAAAATTCCGTTTCGAGTAAAGCCAGCTTCGCCTGTGAACAGCACATTTCGGAACCAATCGAGCTCGTCCTAACTTTTCTGCGCGAACCACCTGCAGTATTTCCGACGGGAAGCATAGTCCTGCGGAAGCAGAGCTTGTACTTTTTGTAAATGGTAAGGGTGGAGTTGTTCTTCATTAAGAGTACACCAAGTAATATAATTCGACGCTCGCCCGACTTGCGTTGTTATACGCCGGGTACTTAAACTGGGATTATTTTCCACTGCGTTTAAGATTGTAGTGTAACGTATTTGCAGCTCGGGGTCGTCCTCTGTCGCATGCAGCACCAAAGCCGTGAAAGGTTCCATGGTCCCTAAGTTGCTGAGTCACAGATACCAATGTTCGTTCACTAGGCGGATCGCGATCCGGAAAGCGTTCAATATAATTAACCTGCGACTTGCTCCAAAATTAAATCCTAATCAATATCATCTGAATGGAATTTCAAAAATAAACAATAATTTAACAAGTAGGGGCATAAACAGATGGCTGGTACTTATTTTTTGTTTTAGGGTCTTCACTTCTACGTTTCTCAGTATCAATCCTAGAGATATTGGATGCAGCAAGATGATATCAGAAATATTAAATTATCCTGAGAGTGTATTCTTGGAAGGTATTTTAATTTTATTATTTTATTAATGATTAAATCTTAATATTAATATACTATAACCTACACTCGGGATGAATGTGCTTTATGTTAAATATGCTTTATTACCAAAAGGGGTACTTTTCTGATTGACAAAGTAAAGTACAATAAATAAAATTTAAAAAACAATATTTTTAAATTTTATAAAGGAAAACAAGACACATCCATATGTAAAAAAAAAAAAAAAAATAGATAGGTAGGTACTTATCGCCCCAAGACAAATCAGTAAACTCTCACATTCTTTCTTTGGTCTAAATTTATACTATGAAAAATAAATAAATAAAATTTATAAATCGCGCGGACAGTAAACTAAAAAGTTTTGATTTTCCCGGGGGTAAGTCAGAACATTTGTACTGGACGTACAGCAGACATGAAGAGATCCATTCCTACCTATTGCAGAACATTTGTGTTGTTTCTTCAAGTCCTGCGTAGAAATACTATTGTTAACTAAATAACAGTCTACTCATACTGATACTTTAAAGAAAATACTACAAAAATGTATTTATTTTTTGATAATTAGTATTTTTTACTTGTAGGTACAGATTATGATGAGACTTAATAAGAGAAGGGTTCTAAAGGTCCTTCCAATCTGGAGGATTCCCATTTCAAAGCAAGAGTAAATACCACAATCGCTTATGGCTGTCAAAATGTCTCCCGTATTGTAAAAGTCAGAAAATAGGTAATGTTAATATAATTCATTACAACTAGGAGACTATTCTTTAATGTGCGATAAGTGAAATGATATGTTTCTTACAACCTTTTAACGTTTTGTTTTAGGACAATCAACAGGTTTAAGGCCTTACAAGTAACGACAAGACATGAAGAGGTTATACAGAAAAAGCTTGATACAACAATTTTTCATTTAAAACAAAGAAAGCGTTCCTACCCTAAAAGAAGAACATGAAAAACTAAAGAAACGCAATACATAAACTGCAAGGGTGTAAAACATACCTTAACAAGTAACGAGCAATCCACGACTAAAATAAAAAGAGAAATGAGGCTCCAGTAGGTGTAGGTCAAAGGTCACCTAACTTATAACACAGAAAAGAATAGAAGTGAAGATGAAAATATAGACAGATAGCCCTGACCTTCCGGTTGTTGTAAACGAAAAATTAAATAAGATAATTAAAGACTAAATGGGACTTAAATGTAAACACATCGTTCATACAAGTAAGAATGGGGCTCTCCATGGCTCGTCCTATTTCTAGCTTCTCCAGTTAGTCAAGTTTTTTGCCCCTATTGTTTTTTGAACTTTTCCAGGTGTTTTGCAATCAAGTTTAACTGTAATGGTGCGTCTTCACGCTCGGTGCAACTTGCGCAAGTAGACTTGTCATGCCAATTTGCGCAAATGAACTGAGTCATTGAATCCTATTGAATTCTGTTGAATTCTGGCTGGTGCAAGTTAACGATTTTGGTTTTCACACAACAATTTACTTGTGCAAATTTGCAGGTACAAACCTATTTGTGCAAATTGCATGAACGTGAAAACGCACCATAAGAAAATGGTTGGCAAAAGCAGAAGTACTGACTGAACTGACAATCCGGGCGTAAAATTTCCACTAGAGTTCAGGAATAACTTGGTTTAGGACCATTTTTTATTGCTTGTTTTCCTTAACAGTTTGTGAATCATAAAATAAAGAACTATTGTTAATTCGCTTATTATTTTTAAACATTTCCCACATCTCGGGTTGAAGCATTCACTGCCAAAATTAGACCTTGAGGGCTTGTAAGCCCTATCTGTGATTTGCCTTGAGGTACTTTTTTTGAAAACAAAAAATTGAGCTGTTCAATCAATTACTTTCTAAAAATTATTAGCAAAAAGGGCTTACAAGTGCTTCGAGGTTCCTGAAGGGTTTCAGGCTATTTTAAACTAAAGTGGTCCCATCTGAAAAATCTACGTGGATACACATACCAAAGGAAAGGTGTAAAATTTTAGTTAGATAGTCTAAACCGTTAATTTTAAATAAACTAATACTTTATCCATACCTGCACTAAACACGATTCGGTGGCCCTACTTAAAAGGCAATTACATTATAAAAATATTGGATAACTTAGATACCAAGCCCTTGATATTTACAATACATTTAAATACTTTTATTTGAGTGGGTAGGTATACAACTCTGCATTCTACTTATACATTTTTTTAGAGCAAATAGTGCCAATATAAAACTTCTTTTGAATAGTTTGTGGTCAGTAAATATTAGTTACGACTAGTAATGCACAAGCCTTCTTAAACAATGCGAGTGCAACAAAGTGGGTCAACATTTTTTTCCGAGGGCCCTCTCAAAAATGGTCGTTTTATTTTTTTATGGATATTGCCTTTCTAAAGTATTAAAACTCAAGACTCATCTGTAACATTAAATATGTATGCTGCTATCCTATTCTAACACCTAGAAATTCCTAAATTGATATCATTTTATAACATTTTTTAAATTAACTCATTTAAATCGCGCGCCAATTGAAAATGACGACCAATCGGCTTAGCGAGCGCTTGACCGCATCTGATTGGCTGATTTACATAACCGTATCAAACCTGTGTCTGGCGGGGCAGTAATGCCACCGTCCAAAACGCGTTGTGTTCAATCCGAATTTTGTTATAAAGTATTAAGTCTATAACTAGTAATTTCTTGTATTAATAACACAGAATTAAAGAGCTAATAACTTGATAATGTCCCGAACAGTTAATGTGTTGTTAAAGTGAATAAATGTCCCGCTAGAATCATTTGAAATGGTAACGGTATAACGTGGATTTCTTGCCGATATGTTTTTTATTTCAAGGTATGTACAAATAAAACTAGAGCAATACGTAGACAATTTTTCGTGTAATAGGGTAGAAACTAAAGCATATTAAAGTTAAGTAGAAAAAATTAAATATTCAAAAAAGGTTATCTGATGAAACTGATGTAGTAAATGTGGCAACACTGCTCAAAACACATGTTTTGGGCTGACGATATCTAAAGACAATATCTGACAGTAACTGTCAGATTTTTGTCAACAATTTTTTTTTTGACAAGTAGTACGAATCAGCTGTTTGATCATTGGCGCGTAGGTGTTTTGAGCTAAATTTTTGAAGGCATTTTTCTCGAATTTCTAGCTTCGAGCGCCATTTAACGCAATTTTTCCCCAATTCGGCTCGACCTATAGATTTACGGGTTAAAAAATAATAAGTCATTTCCATAACACCCTGTATATACTTGTAATAATATATGATCAAGTTTTAAGTAAATCATTTTGTGTACTATTTTCTTCTTAATTATCTACCTGAGTACCTGCATAATTAGTTGGGCCCAGTTTCCCACTGGCGGACAAATTTTGGGTCTGGGCCCACTTTCCTATACTTTCATATTTGTTACCTGACTCTGGGCCCAGTTTCGAAAGCCAAATAGTCAGCTATTAAATTTTTGGTCTGGTTTTCTTGAATTATGTCATTATTGGTTATTTAAATAAAAGTATTATAGCACTAGATTACTAAGTACATTTTTACATAGTGGCTCTCCATCCAGGGCAGAAAAAGACACTTGAAGAGTGGAGATTAGAAAGGCCGTAAGTGCCATTTTTTTCAAAACTACGTTTTTGACATAGAAAGGTTGCAAGTAGCATGCTTTCTGTCCTGTGAAAGGTCGTAAGTGCCAAAGTTAAAATTCAAGTGTCAGGCTCTAATAATAGATGGCGGTTAACGTATGTGCCAAAGCATTTTCCTTTGGAAGGTCGTAAGTCCAACATAAGTTCAGTTTAATGGAAACTTTGCACGTGTTCACTTCGCTGTTGTGTTTTATTTTCTAATCAAACTTGTGTTGTGCGTCGGGCAGTTTAGAATAAAATGGATAATAATCAAAGAGAAAGCAAAGGCAGTGGCTCATATCATAGCAAACAAAAGCATTTAAAGTGGAGTGGAAAGTCGTAAAACTTTTACAAAACTTACAAAGGCCAGACGATACCCGAAAAAGGTTATCCCAAGGAGCAGGTAATTTATATATACATATTTATATCGTTTTGTGGTTCTAACTTTGTTGATATTTTGTAGGTGTCATGTGAATGCAAACTGGGATGTAAAGATATTACTTACCAAAGAAAACGTTCCCTTTTTGAAAAGTTTTATGGGCAAGATGCGAAAACACAGGGTACATTTTTAATGGGGTTAATAAGTATTTGTGACGTTCAAAGAAGGAGACATGGCTCAAATTATGTGGATCCCCAAAATAGCCGACGTCAGGCAACCGTGTTATATTCCCTTCCTGATGGCCACGAAAAACTCGTTCATGTATGTAAAAAAATTTTTCAATATACCTTTGCTATTAATGAAAAAAGGTTGCGTGTGCATCATCGGTCGTTAATAAAAGCGCATATTATTATGATCCCAAGGAGAGTAAGTCATTATTCAAGATCTAAATCGGAAAAAAAATACATTAGCCCTGACTTGAATATGCACAGACTGTTTAAAGCTTTTCTGACCTTGCACCTGTCAACTATAAATTTTACAGATCCGTTTTTATCAAGGATTCTCCGAAACTGTCTTTCCATAGGCCACGTGTTGATACGTGCAGAACATGTGGTAAACTTGATTGTCAAATCAAAGCCACTATTGAGTCCAGTTGTAAAGTCGGGAATATTAAAACTCGTGCCGACCCTTCATGATCTACTTTATTCTTAATAATGATAAAAATAATGTTTTACAAAATATTGTTTTGTGTACCTTCCTATGACATAACAATGCCTACGTTTTAAATAGATGTCCTAGATAATTAATTACGAACTATTAAACATCTTATTTATTATTGAATAACTGAATCATCATAATAATGAGGTTTGTTATATTGTTAGTAAATATGTTATTTGATTATTATGAAATTAAATAGTTTAAAGAACTTAAACTATTACACCTCCTTTTCGCAGGAAAATGACCCTTACTATGGCCATTTGTGAAGGTCATTTTCTTCGTATATTATTGCTGATTCAGTGAAGTTAAATACATGACAACTTTATTATTATACTAGTAACCCATATAAATATATTACATTTAACTATGTAGAAAGATTTGTTATGAAATAAAATATCTTACTTTGTAATAAACCCTTGACTTAATGCGTACGTATGTTTTACTTAGGTTATACTATATACATAATATATGTTATACTATGGGTGACAGGCCTGTCTAAGGTTATTATCTATATTAGCAATTTACATATTTTTTAACTCTGTTTTTATGTAGCGTGATACATTTACCTTTACTGTTTATTATTGTACAGTTTGGGTTTTCAATGCCAACTACCTCAAAAGGACCGTCGTACCAAGAGTCGAATTTTGTGCGATTTTCGTTAGTTGTGATAACGAGATCTCCAAGTTTTAGACCGATCTCGTTTGCTTTGGCATCATAAGAAGCTTTACGATCTATCTTAGCTTTTAATAAAATTTTTCTTGCTTTGTTATGTGCCAACTACAATCGATATCGAACTTCTTGATCTTACGCGTCTATATTATAAAGAGGATCAACCTGCGAGTAGTTATGCCTTTCTAGATTAGGTTGTTTAGCAAAAATGAGTTCGTACGGAGTATAGTTGTGGTAAGTACTTGAAGTGGTATTGTAGCAAAATGCGTAAAATCTTGTCCAGTTGTCCCAGTCCGTTAGTGAGTCGTTTATGTACGTGCGTATATATTCGTTCAGAACCCTATGATTTCTTTCACATCCGCCAATAGTCTGGCTGTGGTACGCAGTAGACATTTTATGTTCAGTCCCTAATAGCTTCGCGATGTTGTCAAAAATTTGATTTTTATATTCCAAGCCCATATCTGTTCTGACCTCTTTGGGCGGACCATAAATAAGAATAAAATTTTCGACAATTGCTTTTGAAACTGTTGACGCTTCTTTATTTGGTATAGGTATAATAGTAACGTATTTTGTTAACTCACATTGTATGGTTACCGCATATAAGTTACCTGCGTCAGTTTTTTGAAACGGGCCTATTGTATCTATGCACACAATATCGAAAGCACTTTGGGGAGTTGGTGGGGGGTTCTAAATGTTTAGTTTTCCTTTTGTTGACTTGACATTCGTGACAATTTTTAATAAAGTTAGCTACATCACGCGACATATTTTTCCAAGTATAGGTAGACTTTAACTTCTTAAGTAGTCGTTTTTGACCGCAGTGACCTCCTAATATTGGGTCTCTGTGAAATTTTTCTACCAGCTTTAACTTTTCTTCCTTATTTGTCATAATCTTATTTGGTTTAAATAAAGAAATAATTACATTTTTTAAATGAATTTCACCTAAGTGTTTAAATTCATTCACGGTGCACCTTTTAAATATTTCATCTCTCATCATATATCATCTAGGCTTAATTTAACTTTTTTACACTTACCCTCACTAGCCATTAAATTTAGCTTAGACATCACTTGCTCTAAGGCAACCGCGCCATTAGTGATTGGGAAGCTTATTTCAAAGATATCTTTATTTTTATACCTAACCGTTATCCTAAGATAAGTAGTTTTAAAATCAAATTTTAAACTGGGAAGTTTCAATACTTCTGAGTTGTGTAAGGTTTCATAAATTTTTGGTTGAATTATCTGAGGTTTTTCTTTAACGACTGTATCCGTGCAGTTTTGTACTGCCTTTGACTTAGAGCGCGTAGTAATAAGAATGGCATGTGTGTTATAAGAAATTTCTTTTAAGGTATCTATACTAATTCGCGATAAGGCGTCAGCTGTAACATTATCTTTGCCTTTGATATATTGAATTTCGAAATCGTATTCCTCCATGTCAAGGCGCATTCTGGTCAGTTTCGACGAAGGATCTTTCATTGAGAATAGAAAAGCAAGTGGTCTATGGTCGGTTTTGACTAAAAATGTTTGACCATAAAGATAACAGCGAAAGAATTTAATTGCCCAATGGACCGCAGTAAGTTCTTTAAGGATTGTTGGTTTATGCGATTCACCTTTTGTAAATGTACGAGATGCATATGCAATTGGCAAGTCTTGTCCATTAAAATTTTGAGAAAGAACCGCTCCACACGCTTCGTTAGAAGCATCCGTGGTAACAATAAACTGTTGCGAAAAGTCCGGGTATTGCAAAATTTGTGGGCTAGTTAGCGCTTTTTTAGAGAGTCAAACGCACTTTGGCATTCCGCTGACCAAACAAATTACACATTTTTTCTAGAGAGTTTATTTAATGGTTGTGCTATCAATGCAAAGTTGGGTATGAACCTACGGTAATAGTTACAGAATGCCACAAATCGTTTAACCTCGTCAGCAGATCTTGGAACAGGATATTTAAGAATAACATCGTATTTGGATTCATCGGGTAGAATGCCCTTGTCGGTGATTTTGTGACCCAGATACGTAACTTCTTTCCTGAAAAACTGACATTTTTCCGGATTTAATTTAAGGTTAAATTTTTTACAGGTTTGAAACACGCTGGTTAGATTGCTTAAATGATGTTTCTCTGAACAGCCAATTACAATGAAATCGTCCATATACAAAAATGCTTTTTCGGGCGTTACGCCGGCGAAGGCAATCGACATCATCCTCTGAAAACTATTTGGACTAACTGACAGTCCAAATGGCAACCTAGTAAATCTAAAGGAACCAGCGTCTACGCTAAAGGATGTTACGTCACGTGATTCTTCCTCTAATGGAATTTGGTGGAATCCCGAAATTAAATCGATAACTGAGAACCATTTGGCTCTGCCTAACTGATCCAGAATGTCGTCTATTCTCGGAAGGGGAAATTTGTCTGCGACAAGTTTGTGTTTATTTATAAATCTAAAGTCGATACAAAGTCTCCACGCTTTTTGACCATCTAATGGCTTTTTGGGAACTAATAAAACTGGGCTATTATATTCCGAAGTTGATGGTTCTATTATGGCGTTATCAAATAATTTTCCTATTTGCCGATTTATTTCGTCTTTTTGTAGTTTGGGAATTCGATAATTTTTAATATAAACGAGATTATTATCTAAGAGTTTGAGCTTTTGTTTATAAAAATTATTTACTGTAATTTTATCTGTTTTTAACGCAAAAATATCGGAAAATTCTACGCAGAGATTAAGAACATCGCTTTTTACATGATTTGGCACATCTAAGTTTAATTGTTTTAATAAATTATGACGACGATCGGTCGTTTCCGGTTATATGTAATAAATATTAAATTCGTCAAGATTAGCGGTTTCAAGTTTAAGATTTGTAATAGTAGCCGTTTCGCACGTTGTGTTAATTATTTTGACTATTGGATTATCTTTAGAGACTATTGATCTAGCGACAAAAATTCCGTTTTTTATTTCTTTGTTTATTACTAGAGCATCTTGTGAAAGGTATTTTAAACTGTTTATTTGCCAAAATATTTCGCACCGGGGGGGTATAATTATTATGTCTTCCTGAGGGCTGTTGTAAATTGGGACACAAATGTTCTCACGACTTGCCCTAAGCGTCAATGTACAATTGGAATAATCTAAAAGACATTTATATTTAGAAATAAAATCTCTTCCTAAAATACCATCGGAAGGGATAGGAAATTCATGACCCACAATGTGAAAAGTATGATTTAAAGTATACCCGTTAATAGAAATATCGGTTTCTGTAGTACCATATACTAATTAGGAAATTATTTCCTAGCCATCTGATTAAACCTTATACTATAAGGCCGTATTTGGCTAACACAGTTAGCGCTACAATACTAAATTGATTGCTTAAAACTACCAAGAAAGGAAGACCCTTCTGTTGGTAGGATGTTGCTACCTATGGACCGGTTTCGAACTTATTGGTTCTCGTCAGCATAGGGTAAGCGCAGACATACCTAACAACAGAAAGACCTCAAGTCTTTATAACCAGTTTTATCGTCCTGCTCAGGCAGTGAACGACAAGTGGCGCCATCTCTTAGAAGTTTTAAGCAATCAGGAGAGAGGACTATACCTTTAGGTATATTAAAAACTTAAAAATCTTTAAAAATCCTTACTTGTCAGATGGAGTAGAATAAATATAATATACTAATTAGGAAATTATTTCCTAGCCATCTGATTAAACCTTATACTATAAGGCCGTATTTGGCTAACACAGTTAGCGCTACAATACTAAATTGATTGCTTAAAACTACCAAGAAAGGAAGACCCTTCTGTTGGTAGGATGTTGCTACCTATGGACCGGTTTCGAACTTATTGGTTCTCGTCAGCATAGGGTAAGCGCAGACATACCTAACAACAGAAAGACCTCAAGTCTTTATAACCAGTTTTATCGTCCTGCTCAGGCAGTGAACGACAAGTGGCGCCATCTCTTAGAAGTTTTAAGCAATCAGGAGAGAGGACTATACCTTTAGGTATATTAAAAACTTAAAAATCTTTAAAAATCCTTACTTGTCAGATGGAGTAGAATAAATATAATATACTAATTAGGAAATTATTTCCTAGCCATCTGATTAAACCTTATACTATAAGGCCGTATTTGGCTAACACAGTTAGCGCTACAATACTAAATTGATTGCTTAAAACTACCAAGAAAGGAAGACCCTTCTGTTGGTAGGATGTTGCTACCTATGGACCGGTTTCGAACTTATTGGTTCTCGTCAGCATAGGGTAAGCGCAGACATACCTAACAACAGAAAGACCTCAAGTCTTTATAACCAGTTTTATCGTCCTGCTCAGGCAGTGAACGACAAGTGGCGCCATCTCTTAGAAGTTTTAAGCAATCAGGAGAGAGGACTATACCTTTAGGTATATTAAAAACTTAAAAATCTTTAAAAATCCTTACTTGTCAGATGGAGTAGAATAAATATAATATACTAATTAGGAAATTATTTCCTAGCCATCTGATTAAACCTTATACTATAAGGCCGTATTTGGCTAACACAGTTAGCGCTACAATACTAAATTGATTGCTTAAAACTACCAAGAAAGGAAGACCCTTCTGTTGGTAGGATGTTGCTACCTATGGACCGGTTTCGAACTTATTGGTTCTCGTCAGCATAGGGTAAGCGCAGACATACCTAACAACAGAAAGACCTCAAGTCTTTATAACCAGTTTTATCGTCCTGCTCAGGCAGTGAACGACAAGTGGCGCCATCTCTTAGAAGTTTTAAGCAATCAGGAGAGAGGACTATACCTTTAGGTATATTAAAAACTTAAAAATCTTTAAAAATCCTTACTTGTCAGATGGAGTAGAATAAATATAATATACTAATTAGGAAATTATTTCCTAGCCATCTGATTAAACCTTATACTATAAGGCCGTATTTGGCTAACACAGTTAGCGCTACAATACTAAATTGATTGCTTAAAACTACCAAGAAAGGAAGACCCTTCTGTTGGTAGGATGTTGCTACCTATGGACCGGTTTCGAACTTATTGGTTCTCGTCAGCATAGGGTAAGCGCAGACATACCTAACAACAGAAAGACCTCAAGTCTTTATAACCAGTTTTATCGTCCTGCTCAGGCAGTGAACGACAAGTGGCGCCATCTCTTAGAAGTTTTAAGCAATCAGGAGAGAGGACTATACCTTTAGGTATATTAAAAACTTAAAAATCTTTAAAAATCCTTACTTGTCAGATGGAGTAGAATAAATATAATATACTAATTAGGAAATTATTTCCTAGCCATCTGATTAAACCTTATACTATAAGGCCGTATTTGGCTAACACAGTTAGCGCTACAATACTAAATTGATTGCTTAAAACTACCAAGAAAGGAAGACCCTTCTGTTGGTAGGATGTTGCTACCTATGGACCGGTTTCGAACTTATTGGTTCTCGTCAGCATAGGGTAAGCGCAGACATACCTAACAACAGAAAGACCTCAAGTCTTTATAACCAGTTTTATCGTCCTGCTCAGGCAGTGAACGACAAGTGGCGCCATCTCTTAGAAGTTTTAAGCAATCAGGAGAGAGGACTATACCTTTAGGTATATTAAAAACTTAAAAATCTTTAAAAATCCTTACTTGTCAGATGGAGTAGAATAAATATAATATACTAATTAGGAAATTATTTCCTAGCCATCTGATTAAACCTTATACTATAAGGCCGTATTTGGCTAACACAGTTAGCGCTACAATACTAAATTGATTGCTTAAAACTACCAAGAAAGGAAGACCCTTCTGTTGGTAGGATGTTGCTACCTATGGACCGGTTTCGAACTTATTGGTTCTCGTCAGCATAGGGTAAGCGCAGACATACCTAACAACAGAAAGACCTCAAGTCTTTATAACCAGTTTTATCGTCCTGCTCAGGCAGTGAACGACAAGTGGCGCCATCTCTTAGAAGTTTTAAGCAATCAGGAGAGAGGACTATACCTTTAGGTATATTAAAAACTTAAAAATCTTTAAAAATCCTTACTTGTCAGATGGAGTAGAATAAATATAATATACTAATTAGGAAATTATTTCCTAGCCATCTGATTAAACCTTATACTATAAGGCCGTATTTGGCTAACACAGTTAGCGCTACAATACTAAATTGATTGCTTAAAACTACCAAGAAAGGAAGACCCTTCTGTTGGTAGGATGTTGCTACCTATGGACCGGTTTCGAACTTATTGGTTCTCGTCAGCATAGGGTAAGCGCAGACATACCTAACAACAGAAAGACCTCAAGTCTTTATAACCAGTTTTATCGTCCTGCTCAGGCAGTGAACGACAAGTGGCGCCATCTCTTAGAAGTTTTAAGCAATCAGGAGAGAGGACTATACCTTTAGGTATATTAAAAACTTAAAAATCTTTAAAAATCCTTACTTGTCAGATGGAGTAGAATAAATATAATATACTAATTAGGAAATTATTTCCTAGCCATCTGATTAAACCTTATACTATAAGGCCGTATTTGGCTAACACAGTTAGCGCTACAATACTAAATTGATTGCTTAAAACTACCAAGAAAGGAAGACCCTTCTGTTGGTAGGATGTTGCTACCTATGGACCGGTTTCGAACTTATTGGTTCTCGTCAGCATAGGGTAAGCGCAGACATACCTAACAACAGAAAGACCTCAAGTCTTTATAACCAGTTTTATCGTCCTGCTCAGGCAGTGAACGACAAGTGGCGCCATCTCTTAGAAGTTTTAAGCAATCAGGAGAGAGGACTATACCTTTAGGTATATTAAAAACTTAAAAATCTTTAAAAATCCTTACTTGTCAGATGGAGTAGAATAAATATAATATACTAATTAGGAAATTATTTCCTAGCCATCTGATTAAACCTTATACTATAAGGCCGTATTTGGCTAACACAGTTAGCGCTACAATACTAAATTGATTGCTTAAAACTACCAAGAAAGGAAGACCCTTCTGTTGGTAGGATGTTGCTACCTATGGACCGGTTTCGAACTTATTGGTTCTCGTCAGCATAGGGTAAGCGCAGACATACCTAACAACAGAAAGACCTCAAGTCTTTATAACCAGTTTTATCGTCCTGCTCAGGCAGTGAACGACAAGTGGCGCCATCTCTTAGAAGTTTTAAGCAATCAGGAGAGAGGACTATACCTTTAGGTATATTAAAAACTTAAAAATCTTTAAAAATCCTTACTTGTCAGATGGAGTAGAATAAATATAATATACTAATTAGGAAATTATTTCCTAGCCATCTGATTAAACCTTATACTATAAGGCCGTATTTGGCTAACACAGTTAGCGCTACAATACTAAATTGATTGCTTAAAACTACCAAGAAAGGAAGACCCTTCTGTTGGTAGGATGTTGCTACCTATGGACCGGTTTCGAACTTATTGGTTCTCGTCAGCATAGGGTAAGCGCAGACATACCTAACAACAGAAAGACCTCAAGTCTTTATAACCAGTTTTATCGTCCTGCTCAGGCAGTGAACGACAAGTGGCGCCATCTCTTAGAAGTTTTAAGCAATCAGGAGAGAGGACTATACCTTTAGGTATATTAAAAACTTAAAAATCTTTAAAAATCCTTACTTGTCAGATGGAGTAGAATAAATATAATATACTAATTAGGAAATTATTTCCTAGCCATCTGATTAAACCTTATACTATAAGGCCGTATTTGGCTAACACAGTTAGCGCTACAATACTAAATTGATTGCTTAAAACTACCAAGAAAGGAAGACCCTTCTGTTGGTAGGATGTTGCTACCTATGGACCGGTTTCGAACTTATTGGTTCTCGTCAGCATAGGGTAAGCGCAGACATACCTAACAACAGAAAGACCTCAAGTCTTTATAACCAGTTTTATCGTCCTGCTCAGGCAGTGAACGACAAGTGGCGCCATCTCTTAGAAGTTTTAAGCAATCAGGAGAGAGGACTATACCTTTAGGTATATTAAAAACTTAAAAATCTTTAAAAATCCTTACTTGTCAGATGGAGTAGAATAAATATAATATACTAATTAGGAAATTATTTCCTAGCCATCTGATTAAACCTTATACTATAAGGCCGTATTTGGCTAACACAGTTAGCGCTACAATACTAAATTGATTGCTTAAAACTACCAAGAAAGGAAGACCCTTCTGTTGGTAGGATGTTGCTACCTATGGACCGGTTTCGAACTTATTGGTTCTCGTCAGCATAGGGTAAGCGCAGACATACCTAACAACAGAAAGACCTCAAGTCTTTATAACCAGTTTTATCGTCCTGCTCAGGCAGTGAACGACAAGTGGCGCCATCTCTTAGAAGTTTTAAGCAATCAGGAGAGAGGACTATACCTTTAGGTATATTAAAAACTTAAAAATCTTTAAAAATCCTTACTTGTCAGATGGAGTAGAATAAATATAATATACTAATTAGGAAATTATTTCCTAGCCATCTGATTAAACCTTATACTATAAGGCCGTATTTGGCTAACACAGTTAGCGCTACAATACTAAATTGATTGCTTAAAACTACCAAGAAAGGAAGACCCTTCTGTTGGTAGGATGTTGCTACCTATGGACCGGTTTCGAACTTATTGGTTCTCGTCAGCATAGGGTAAGCGCAGACATACCTAACAACAGAAAGACCTCAAGTCTTTATAACCAGTTTTATCGTCCTGCTCAGGCAGTGAACGACAAGTGGCGCCATCTCTTAGAAGTTTTAAGCAATCAGGAGAGAGGACTATACCTTTAGGTATATTAAAAACTTAAAAATCTTTAAAAATCCTTACTTGTCAGATGGAGTAGAATAAATATAATATACTAATTAGGAAATTATTTCCTAGCCATCTGATTAAACCTTATACTATAAGGCCGTATTTGGCTAACACAGTTAGCGCTACAATACTAAATTGATTGCTTAAAACTACCAAGAAAGGAAGACCCTTCTGTTGGTAGGATGTTGCTACCTATGGACCGGTTTCGAACTTATTGGTTCTCGTCAGCATAGGGTAAGCGCAGACATACCTAACAACAGAAAGACCTCAAGTCTTTATAACCAGTTTTATCGTCCTGCTCAGGCAGTGAACGACAAGTGGCGCCATCTCTTAGAAGTTTTAAGCAATCAGGAGAGAGGACTATACCTTTAGGTATATTAAAAACTTAAAAATCTTTAAAAATCCTTACTTGTCAGATGGAGTAGAATAAATATAATATACTAATTAGGAAATTATTTCCTAGCCATCTGATTAAACCTTATACTATAAGGCCGTATTTGGCTAACACAGTTAGCGCTACAATACTAAATTGATTGCTTAAAACTACCAAGAAAGGAAGACCCTTCTGTTGGTAGGATGTTGCTACCTATGGACCGGTTTCGAACTTATTGGTTCTCGTCAGCATAGGGTAAGCGCAGACATACCTAACAACAGAAAGACCTCAAGTCTTTATAACCAGTTTTATCGTCCTGCTCAGGCAGTGAACGACAAGTGGCGCCATCTCTTAGAAGTTTTAAGCAATCAGGAGAGAGGACTATACCTTTAGGTATATTAAAAACTTAAAAATCTTTAAAAATCCTTACTTGTCAGATGGAGTAGAATAAATATAATATACTAATTAGGAAATTATTTCCTAGCCATCTGATTAAACCTTATACTATAAGGCCATATTTGGCTAACACAGTTAGCGCTACAATACTAAATTGATTGCTTAAAACTACCAAGAAAGGAAGACCCTTCTGTTGGTAGGATGTTGCTACCTATGGACCGGTTTCGAACTTATTGGTTCTCGTCAGCATAGGGTAAGCGCAGACATACCTAACAACAGAAAGACCTCAAGTCTTTATAACCAGTTTTATCGTCCTGCTCAGGCAGTGAACGACAAGTGGCGCCATCTCTTAGAAGTTTTAAGCAATCAGGAGAGAGGACTATACCTTTAGGTATATTAAAAACTTAAAAATCTTTAAAAATCCTTACTTGTCAGATGGAGTAGAATAAATATAATATACTAATTAGGAAATTATTTCCTAGCCATCTGATTAAACCTTATACTATAAGGCCGTATTTGGCTAACACAGTTAGCGCTACAATACTAAATTGATTGCTTAAAACTACCAAGAAAGGAAGACCCTTCTGTTGGTAGGATGTTGCTACCTATGGACCGGTTTCGAACTTATTGGTTCTCGTCAGCATAGGGTAAGCGCAGACATACCTAACAACAGAAAGACCTCAAGTCTTTATAACCAGTTTTATCGTCCTGCTCAGGCAGTGAACGACAAGTGGCGCCATCTCTTAGAAGTTTTAAGCAATCAGGAGAGAGGACTATACCTTTAGGTATATTAAAAACTTAAAAATCTTTAAAAATCCTTACTTGTCAGATGGAGTAGAATAAATATAATATACTAATTAGGAAATTATTTCCTAGCCATCTGATTAAACCTTATACTATAAGGCCGTATTTGGCTAACACAGTTAGCGCTACAATACTAAATTGATTGCTTAAAACTACCAAGAAAGGAAGACCCTTCTGTTGGTAGGATGTTGCTACCTATGGACCGGTTTCGAACCTCAAGTCTTTATAACCAGTTTTATCGTCCTGCTCAGGCAGTGAACGACAAGTGGCGCCATCTCTTAGAAGTTTTAAGCAATCAGGAGAGAGGACTATACCTTTAGGTATATTAAAAACTTAAAAATCTTTAAAAATCCTTACTTGTCAGATGGAGTAGAATAAATATAATATACTAATTAGGAAATTATTTCCTAGCCATCTGATTAAACCTTATACTATAAGGCCGTATTTGGCTAACACAGTTAGCGCTACAATACTAAATTGATTGGTCTTCCTTTCTTGGTAGTTTTAAGCAATCAATTTAGTATTGTAGCGCTAACTGTGTTAGCCAAATACGGCCTTATAGTATAAGGTTTAATCAGATGGCTAGGAAATAATTTCCTAATTAGTATATTATATTTATTCTACTCCATCTGACAAGTAAGGATTTTTAAAGATTTTTAAGTTTTTAATATACCTAAAGGTATAGTCCTCTCTCCTGATTGCTTAAAACTTCTAAGAGATGGCGCCACTTGTCGTTCACTGCCTGAGCAGGACGATAAAACTGGTTATAAAGACTTGAGGTCTTTCTGTTGTTAGGTATGTCTGCGCTTACCCTATGCTGACGAGAACCAATAAGTTCGAAACCGGTCCATAGGTAGCAACATCCTACCAACAGAAGGGTCTTCCTTTCTTGGTAGTTTTAAGCAATCAATTTAGTATTGTAGCGCTAACTGTGTTATCCAAATACGGCCTTATAGTATAAGGTTTAATCAGATGGCTAGGAAATAATTTCCTAATTAGTATATTATATTTATTCTACTCCATCTGACAAGTAAGGATTTTTAAAGATTTTTAAGTTTTTAATATACCTAAAGGTATAGTCCTCTCTCCTGATTGCTTAAAACTTCTAAGAGATGGCGCCACTTGTCGTTCACTGCCTGAGCAGGACGATAAAACTGGTTATAAAGACTTGAGGTCTTTCTGTTGTTAGGTATGTCTGCGCTTACCCTATGCTGACGAGAACCAATAAGTTCGAAACCGGTCCATAGGTAGCAACATCCTACCAACAGAAGGGTCTTCCTTTCTTGGTAGTTTTAAGCAATCAATTTAGTATTGTAGCGCTAACTGTGTTAGCCAAATACGGCCTTATAGTATAAGGTTTAATCAGATGGCTAGGAAATAATTTCCTAATTAGTATATTATATTTATTCTACTCCATCTGACAAGTAAGGATTTTTAAAGATTTTTAAGTTTTTAATATACCTAAAGGTATAGTCCTCTCTCCTGATTGCTTAAAACTTCTAAGAGATGGCGCCACTTGTCGTTCACTGCCTGAGCAGGACGATAAAACTGGTTATAAAGACTTGAGGTCTTTCTGTTGTTAGGTATGTCTGCGCTTACCCTATGCTGACGAGAACCAATAAGTTCGAAACCGGTCCATAGGTAGCAACATCCTACCAACAGAAGGGTCTTCCTTTCTTGGTAGTTTTAAGCAATCAATTTAGTATTGTAGCGCTAACTGTGTTAGCCAAATACGGCCTTATAGTATAAGGTTTAATCAGATGGCTAGGAAATAATTTCCTAATTAGTATATTATATTTATTCTACTCCATCTGACAAGTAAGGATTTTTAAAGATTTTTAAGTTTTTAATATACCTAAAGGTATAGTCCTCTCTCCTGATTGCTTAAAACTTCTAAGAGATGGCGCCACTTGTCGTTCACTGCCTGAGCAGGACGATAAAACTGGTTATAAAGACTTGAGGTCTTTCTGTTGTTAGGTATGTCTGCGCTTACCCTATGCTGACGAGAACCAATAAGTTCGAAACCGGTCCATAGGTAGCAACATCCTACCAACAGAAGGGTCTTCCTTTCTTGGTAGTTTTAAGCAATCAATTTAGTATTGTAGCGCTAACTGTGTTAGCCAAATACGGCCTTATAGTATAAGGTTTAATCAGATGGCTAGGAAATAATTTCCTAATTAGTATATTATATTTATTCTACTCCATCTGACAAGTAAGGATTTTTAAAGATTTTTAAGTTTTTAATATACCTAAAGGTATAGTCCTCTCTCCTGATTGCTTAAAACTTCTAAGAGATGGCGCCACTTGTCGTTCACTGCCTGAGCAGGACGATAAAACTGGTTATAAAGACTTGAGGTCTTTCTGTTGTTAGGTATGTCTGCGCTTACCCTATGCTGACGAGAACCAATAAGTTCGAAACCGGTCCATAGGTAGCAACATCCTACCAACAGAAGGGTCTTCCTTTCTTGGTAGTTTTAAGCAATCAATTTAGTATTGTAGCGCTAACTGTGTTAGCCAAATACGGCCTTATAGTATAAGGTTTAATCAGATGGCTAGGAAATAATTTCCTAATTAGTATATTATATTTATTCTACTCCATCTGACAAGTAAGGATTTTTAAAGATTTTTAAGTTTTTAATATACCTAAAGGTATAGTCCTCTCTCCTGATTGCTTAAAACTTCTAAGAGATGGCGCCACTTGTCGTTCACTGCCTGAGCAGGACGATAAAACTGGTTATAAAGACTTGAGGTCTTTCTGTTGTTAGGTATGTCTGCGCTTACCCTATGCTGACGAGAACCAATAAGTTCGAAACCGGTCCATAGGTAGCAACATCCTACCAACAGAAGGGTCTTCCTTTCTTGGTAGTTTTAAGCAATCAATTTAGTATTGTAGCGCTAACTGTGTTAGCCAAATACGGCCTTATAGTATAAGGTTTAATCAGATGGCTAGGAAATAATTTCCTAATTAGTATATTATATTTATTCTACTCCATCTGACAAGTAAGGATTTTTAAAGATTTTTAAGTTTTTAATATACCTAAAGGTATAGTCCTCTCTCCTGATTGCTTAAAACTTCTAAGAGATGGCGCCACTTGTCGTTCACTGCCTGAGCAGGACGATAAAACTGGTTATAAAGACTTGAGGTCTTTCTGTTGTTAGGTATGTCTGCGCTTACCCTATGCTGACGAGAACCAATAAGTTCGAAACCGGTCCATAGGTAGCAACATCCTACCAACAGAAGGGTCTTCCTTTCTTGGTAGTTTTAAGCAATCAATTTAGTATTGTAGCGCTAACTGTGTTAGCCAAATACGGCCTTATAGTATAAGGTTTAATCAGATGGCTAGGAAATAATTTCCTAATTAGTATATTATATTTATTCTACTCCATCTGACAAGTAAGGATTTTTAAAGATTTTTAAGTTTTTAATATACCTAAAGGTATAGTCCTCTCTCCTGATTGCTTAAAACTTCTAAGAGATGGCGCCACTTGTCGTTCACTGCCTGAGCAGGACGATAAAACTGGTTATAAAGACTTGAGGTCTTTCTGTTGTTAGGTATGTCTGCGCTTACCCTATGCTGACGAGAACCAATAAGTTCGAAACCGGTCCATAGGTAGCAACATCCTACCAACAGAAGGGTCTTCCTTTCTTGGTAGTTTTAAGCAATCAATTTAGTATTGTAGCGCTAACTGTGTTAGCCAAATACGGCCTTATAGTATAAGGTTTAATCAGATGGCTAGGAAATAATTTCCTAATTAGTATATTATATTTATTCTACTCCATCTGACAAGTAAGGATTTTTAAAGATTTTTAAGTTTTTAATATACCTAAAGGTATAGTCCTCTCTCCTGATTGCTTAAAACTTCTAAGAGATGGCGCCACTTGTCGTTCACTGCCTGAGCAGGACGATAAAACTGGTTATAAAGACTTGAGGTCTTTCTGTTGTTAGGTATGTCTGCGCTTACCCTATGCTGACGAGAACCAATAAGTTCGAAACCGGTCCATAGGTAGCAACATCCTACCAACAGAAGGGTCTTCCTTTCTTGGTAGTTTTAAGCAATCAATTTAGTATTGTAGCGCTAACTGTGTTAGCCAAATACGGCCTTATAGTATAAGGTTTAATCAGATGGCTAGGAAATAATTTCCTAATTAGTATATTATATTTATTCTACTCCATCTGACAAGTAAGGATTTTTAAAGATTTTTAAAGATTTTTCTGTAGTACCTACGGTGTCTTCAATACCTTCGGTAACACCCCTAATTTTGCAACGATTTGACGTAGTAACTATTTGATCGAAATGAACCTTTGTCCTTTTAAAAACTGATATATCTGCTCCCGTGTCTATTAGAAGTGTAATGTTCGAATTAGTCATTCCCCAAAAAACGACTATGAAATTTGAAAAAGATAAATCCAGTGTAAATATCTTTAATTTTCCCCCAACCGGCCCTGTTGGGGGACCGGTGGGTTTTCCGAATTAAATTCCGAGTCATATTGTCTTATGTTAACCCGTGAGTTACCGGAGGAGTGGCCAGGAGTGAAAAAATTACCCCGTTGAGTTCCTCTATAATTACTGCGCCACTGATATCCTCGCCCACGTGCGTTGTAGTTATTGTTGTTGTTATTGTTAGCAAAATTATTTGGATTTCTGTTGAAATTACTAGGCCTTCCGCGGTGATTGTTTCTATTAAATCTAGTAAAATTGTTGTTGCCTCTATTGTTGGTGCCTCTATAATGAAAGATATTTGTATTTCCGGCGTTATTAGGATTTATATTGACAAATTTGTTTACAGCTTCCTGCACTGTACCAAAAGACCCCGCTTCCATTACTATACGAGCCTTCTCCGTATTGGCATTTTGGCTCAATGCCCTTACCACCGTTTCGGTTGTATAGAGATTAGCAGTGTCCGTTGGCACACCTTCGTCAGTATAAGCCCTTTTTAACTTTTCTGCCAGATTGGCAATTTCCGACGAGTATGTAACAGAGTCTTTACTATTTTGTTTTGAATTTTGCAATTTAGCCATTAGTACCCTAGAATTATCGCCTTTTATACCATTTTTTAAACACGTAGCTATACCCTCAATTGTGTTTTCATTCGTTATTAGATCCCTAGCCTTTCCTGATAAGCGCGTTTTAATGAATGCTATAGCATTTTGTTGGTTACCTTCTGAATTGTTTTTTAATAATTCGAGCGCGTCTAAAAATGATCGCAATTTTTCGGCGGAACCGTCAAAATCGTTTGGCACTATTTTACTTGCAAAATTAAAAAATTCTACTGCAGATAGCGGCATGTTTCCCGAGTCGTCTTCGTCAGGTTTTACGTCTTTGAATTCCGCGACCCAGTCCTCGTCTATAACTAATGGGTCGATTTGTTCCGTGCACGATAAAGGAACCTTGTAACTAACCTCGATTATAAGAAATGCTCTAACTACTCTATCTCTGATATGTAAAAAAATTTGACGACTTATACTTTTTTGCGCCTCTTCAAGAGAGTTCCAATATTTTTTAAGTATTTTTGTAAATTCATTAAAAAGTTGAACTAGATTGTCGCGAATTTCGCATCGCACTGATTCGCTTTTTGGTACTTGGATCTTAATCACTCGTTTAGATTGATTAATTACGTCTTGTTTTAAATTGTTTAATTTTAAATTAATTTGATTCCAAGTGGTTGTCATTAAAAACTGGCGAAAGAGAAGTTAAACTAAATAAGCTATGGTTTAAAAAATAGTACATAAAATACCTACATATAAAATAAAATACACCTTTTAAAATATAGAATTAACGTGGTAATTCTCGTTACGATAATAGTCATGATCATACAATTATTAAATGTAAACAAACATATATACATAAACATAGGGAATAGCACCCCGAGTTTGGGTGTAAAAAAAAACAATAAATAAACGGTTACTAAGTCCTATTTGTTACCTTGGTTCAGTAATATAGCCCATCACTAAACTGCTGCAACGCTGCTCGCGGGAGTAACATAGTTTCTTTGCCACTGTTTTTTAAGGTTTTCTTATATATCTGAAAACACTTTAACAGGAACAACAGCAACAAAACACTAACTATAATGTACAGCAACACTTTTACGTCTTTAGAGACATGAACTTCCTCCTGTTGCACAATGAAGTTAGAGTTGACTACTCCATTTTCTGCTAGTTCTTGCTGTTGAGATTTTGAGTTTCCCATTTCCGCTCGCCTTACGTTAGTACACCATAAAATTCTTGTGACATTTGGTGACTACCCTCTTCTGATGCGCAGTCAGATGACAGGATGCCATCGACAGGATCGCAGGACCTCAGAATCACAGGATCTTAGAATCGCAGGATCGCCATGTAAAGTCGGGAATATTAAAACTCGTGCCGACCCTTCATGATCTACTTTATTCTTAATAATGATAAAAATAATGTTTTACAAAATATTGTTTTGTGTACCTTCCTATGACATAACAATGCCAACGTTTTAAATAGATGTCCTAGATAATTAATTACGAACTATTAAACATCTTATTTATTATTGAATAACTGAATCATCATAATAATGAGGTTTGTTATATTGTTAGTAAATATGTTATTTGATTATTATGAAATTAAATAGTTTAAAGAACTTAACACGTTGGCTGCCGTAATATAAAAAAAAAATCCAGTTATACCAGCCGTTATCTTTTTTTTTAAGAAAATGGTTTTAATGGAGTAGCTTTTTACTTTTTTGTTAATGACTAACCTAATTTTCGCCTGGAACATATATATATTGATGAGACCTTGCATTGGGTACACGAGGCTCCAAATAGCACTTTTCGGGATAAATGGCCACGTGAGACCTATGTGGAGTCACAGCGCTTACGGACAAGGCCATGTGGGAGGGGCCAAACAGGCTTGCACATGTTAGGCTAAGCCGTTAGTTAGTTATTAGAGGTTAGTCTAAACAGATTGGTGTGTGGAACGTAAGTTTATAAAGTGTGTTTTTTATACAAAAAAATGAGCTACGAAAATGAACAACGGCGTTTACAAAAAATTTGGCAGGTGAGTTGTTCGCTAAAATACAATAATGATAATAATACTAATAATAATATTAATGGTTATAATAATAATAATAAAAATAACAATTATAATAAAAAAAATAATAATAATAATAATAATAATATTTTTTTTTGTAGGATATTTTATCTGACGAAGAGGACGAACCTTTTGATAAGTCATCTGATGAATATCTTCCTAGTCACAATGAAAGTTCAAGTGATGATTCAGACACATACAGTCTAAAACGGCGTCAAACATTCGTCAATACAATTCACTCCCAAAAACTTATAAAAAGCAGCGATGATGCTAGTTTTGCTGGTGTTGCGAGTACGTCTTGTGTTTCAAGTACGTCTGGTGTTACAAGTACGTCTGGTGCAAGCAACATATTTCCCCAGATAAGTAAAGATGTAGAAATGGACACCATAGAAGAGGTTATACGAAATTATACTGCAGGTTATGACAGTGATGAAAACGACATACCAGAGCAAAATAACACAGAGCTAGTTTGGCAGCAAGTAACAGGTGAAAATTTAAAACACATTTCTTTTACTAAGCCCGACGCAGGCATTAACCCCCAATTATATGAAACGTATTACAATAAGTGTCCAATAGACTTCTATGAATTATTCCTAGACGATAATATATTAAATATGATGGTTTTAGAAACTAATCGATATGCAGCTCAATATAAATCAGAAGAATCAGCTCCTAAAGCAAGAATCCACCAATGGCATGATACAAATATAGAGGAAATAAAACAATTTATCGGAATCTTATTTTGGATGGGTCTGTGTCAGTTTCCTTCCATAGAATCATATTGGTCGAAGGATACAATGTACTACAATAAAATAAAATTCTTGATGTCACGAAATCGATTTCAACTGCTGTTAAGAATGTGGCATTTTCATGATAATGAAGTAGTGACTGATAACAGGCTCCAAAAAATATTGCCACTTTTAGAAAAGCTCATTCAAAATTTTCAAGCTCCACTAATTCCAAAAGAATCTATTTGCATTGATGAGACCCTTGTACCATTTAGAGGCCGTCTGAAATTTAGACAATACATTAAAAATAAACGCCATAAATTTGGTATAAAGTTGTACAAACTGTGCTTAGAAAAAGGGTATACATACAACATCCAAGTATACTGTGGACAGGACAAAATAGAAGGTCAGTCTTCATCACAGAATGTCGTACTAGTCCTTGCTAAAAACTTACTAAACCAAGGACGTACGATATATACAGACAATTATTATACAAGCGTGGCACTGGCTCACGAATTGTTGGAGAAAAATACAAACTTGGTAGGTACCTTGCGTACAAATCGCAAACTAAATCCCAAAGAAGTTACTCAAAAGCCATTGAAAAAAGGGGAGACAGTAGCCGCCGAATCCAATTCGGGTATCGTAATTCAGAAATGGAAGGATAAAAGAGATGTCCTTACTCTAAGTACGAAGCATACTTCCGAATTATTGAAAGTTAGATACGGAAACAAAGAAGTTGAAAAGCCATCGTGCGTAGTTGATTATAACAAACACAAAGCCTATATAGATTTGTCTGATCAGATGAAAGCTTATAATACAAGTTTAAGGCGAGGCGTTAAGTGGTATAGAAAGCTAGCAATCGAGCTTTTGACAGGTAGTGTCCTAGTAAATGCTTTTGTTTTACATCAAGAGGTAACCAACGATAAAATGAACATAACAAAATTCAAAGAGATGCTTGCAAGTAAACTTTTAAATTTACAATCAAATGATAATAGGCAGGATAATGAAACTACACAACACGTTCTCGAAGATGTAGGAAGGAAATATAGAGGAAGATGCGTCAGATGTTATGAAAAACTAACAGAGGAATTCGGACGCATTCATGCACAGGCGAAATCTCTACGGACCAAATTTAGATGTTCTCAGTGCATGAAAAATTATTGTATGCCATGTTTTTTTGAGTTACATAATTGTACAAAATAATTTTTGCATTTAAATCTTCTTTTAGTTCCTAGAAATATTTTTTTTAAATATGTTTAGTATTTTTATAAATAAAAAATAACATTTGTACATTTTGAATTTTTTACCCCTAAAGTTGCAGCCATGTGTACCCACCCACAAGTCTCAATTCTACAGGCCAAAAGTATATTTTGCCTTTTCCGGCCATACTTTCTCGCCTCCATAAGAAATACACGCTGCTGTGACTTATCTGTGGTGTCACGCGGCCCAAAAACATTTGAATGTCTGAGAACACTACGTGGTGTCACGCGGCCATTATTAACAAATCTATGAGACTCCACCTTGGGTACTCATGGCAGTCAACGTGTTAAACTATTACACAGTCAATCTGCTAAAACGCTACTGGAGATACACCACCGCAAGGCCGAGAGAGCAAGGGAGGTGCTAAAAGAAGATAAGGTGGAGTCTCAAGATCCCGACAGTACAAAATGTTGTTTATCCATGGATTTACAACAAGTGATGTTTGTTCCATCACTGACACACAGTGATATGTTCTACCTCTCGCAGCTATCGTGTTACAATTAAGGCGTCCATATTGGTGATACTAATGCAGCTTATATGTGTATGTGGCATGAGGGAGTAGCGTCTCGAGGAGCAAACGAAATTGCATCATGCCTCCTCCATATTGTTAATCATGACTGACCTCTAAGAAGAATCTGGTAATATGGTGCGATAATTGCGGAGGCCAGAACAAAAATATAATTTTATTATTTGCATTGATATTTTTGGTTGCCAATGGTCAGTTCGCCACTATCGAACAAAAATTTCTTATCAGCGGCCATAGTTTCATGCCTTGCGATAGAGACTTCGCACTGATAGAAAAGCGCAAGAAGGTGTCGAAAGCATACATACCTTCAGACCTTCACGGAATGGTTAAATCAGCAAGATATTCTCCTTTCGATATCATTGACATGACAGCTTCTAGCTTTTGGGATATAAAACGAGCTGCAGATGAATATATCAACACCACCAAGTTGAATATTAGTAAAGCGTCAGTTATAACCATTGACCAAGCAAATCTTCCATTTATTACAATAAAAACTGCTTTCTCTGTTCTTCACGATGGCGTAAAAGTCAATATTTTTCCTACGATCACTAATTAAAGTAGGCCTTTGCGCTTCGAAAAGTCATCAGAAAGTTGGCGTTTTCCCCAATTTGTCATATTTTGACATCATTGGCGCTCTAAAGCGCCAAAGTAACTTTGGCGCTCGCCTAACTTTATTTGCAAATAAAATAAAGGCAGTCGTTACTTTAAAAGAAACTATAGCCTAAGAATAAATATTTTAATAAATTTTAAATATGTCAAACCATCCAAACAGCAGTTTTCAAATAATTAAACGATTACAGCCTTCAATAATATATAAACTTGCCGAGAAATGTGATGATAAGTCGGCAACACAACATACACAAGAGGTTCTAATGGCTATTTAATTTCTATAATCAAGGAGGCACATGTCAAACAAAGCGGTAAAATCTAATGGCTATTTAATTTCTATAATCAAGGAGGCACATGTCAAACAAAGCGGTAAATATTGTAGTAAAATTTAAATATTTGATCATTTATTTAAGTATTCTCTAATTAGTTTATGGTTAAATTAAATAATGGATGTCGAATCAAGTGATAGTGAATTTTCTAATACACCTCCGGATATCGTCGAAGCTGCAAAAAACGTATCGTTAAATCTACTGCCCGAAAAATCCAAAACAAAGTATGAAAATGAATACATTCTTTTCATAAATTGGTGTCAATCGCAAAAAATCAAGAAATATTCTGAAAATGTACTGTTGACCTATTTTGGACAAAAAGCACAAACTTTAAAGTCATCAACTCTATGGTCAAAGTATTCAATGCTCAGACAAACTTTGAAAATTAAAAATGATATTGACATTAGTCATTATGCGAAATTAATTGCATTTCTGAAGAAGAAGTCAGTGGGATACAAAGCAAAAAAATCATTAACATTATCCAAGGATCATATAGAAAACTTTATTCGCAATGCACCTGATGATGAATATTTATGCAAAAAGGTATGCTTTTTAATATTATTTAAAATGTATAATATATCACGATCAGTATTTACATTGGTTTTTGGTTTATAGGTTGTCTTGATTATGGGCATCGCTGGAGCGTGTAGAAGAGACGAGTTAGTAAAAATGAAAATAGATGATATAGAATGTAAAGAATCCCTTTTAATAGTGTGCATTCCAGATTCAAAAACGAATCAAAGTCGGAAATTTACAATTATAAATGACACCGCAGAAAATGCCATTGATTACGTTGGATATTATAAAAAGTACATCCATTTGAGAGAACAGTGCAAGAATAATTTAGGACGCCGCTTGTTTTTCCGATATTCCAAGGGGCGTTGCACAAACCAGGTTATAGGAATGAATACCATTGGTAAAATACCCAGTGATATTGCCAAATATTTAAACTTATCGAATCCTAACTTATATACTGGGCATTGTTTTCGACGTACTTCTGCTACGTTATTGGTACATGGGGGTGGTGATTTGATACAGCTTAAAAAGCATGGAGGTTGGAAAAGTAGCAACGTTGCCGAAGGGTATATTGATGATTCAATGACCAACAAAATACAAACTTTTCAAAGAATATCTGGCCAATCTCAAACCCAAAAAAAATCAGATTTAACATTTCCTGAGATTTGCAACACTTCTGATCCATCAACATCAGGAATAAACGTTAAAAGTTGTAAAAACTGCACTTTTAATTTTAATATAGTAAATAATAAAAAATAAGTCAATTTTATTGTATACCGGGTGTTTCTCAAAAGACGCTCACCCCTATAACTTTTTTGTATTTATAGATCTTAAAATGAAATTTTGAAATTGTGCATAAGAGATGAGTCTGCATTTATTGGCATACTTTTTGATTTGTTAGCACTTCCGGTTTAACCGGAAGTGACCTTGACTTTGGTATTTTAAATAGGACACCCTGTATATTTTTACTTATTTGGATTCAGCATGATATTCTGAGTAAAATGACATCCCACTTGTCATTTTTTGACGTGTTATAACATTTTTATTCTCATTTTTTGTATTGAATCTAGAGGGCCATGAATCAATTAAATAGGTTAATTTATAGTCAAGTAGTTTACGAAAAATAAAATTAGGTCATATTAATTGACTTTCTAAGTTTCACAAGCGTTTAAAAAATGAAATGACGTTTACTCCATTTTTCCAAATGGAACGATAGTGGTTCACTAGGATATTTGAAACGAGCATTTTTCTCCCAACAATTTAATACCATACACTCCTATGCTATTTTAAAATTAACACGAACAAATTTGCCTTAAATCCCAATTACATATTTAAAAGCGTTATGTATTATTATTGCCGCCCTGTCCTTTCTAAAGAAAAGAAATATAAAGGCGACTTTGAAAAACGATTGAATTTAATATCAAAACAAATATGGCTCTAAATAAAAGTTGTTCAAGTGTCATTCGTTTATAAAACTTCGATTGTTAATCAGATAAAATGGTTAGTTTTACTAGAAATGAACAAATTGATATGCTCTTAATTTTTGGAGAGACCAAAAAAAATTCTTCTAAGGCCGCAAGATTGTATGCAGAGAGATTTCCAGGTCGTCGACTTCCAATCCAGCATTATTTTTCAAAACTGGAATAAAAAATGCGTACAGAACCCAATGAGGATGCGGTCAATAACTATGTTGTAAGTGAAGAGAAAGAAATTGACGTACTATCATTAGTTAACATAAATATTACTGCCTCAGTCAGAGAAATTGCTGTTGAATGTGATATTAGTAGCTCGTCAGTATGAAGGATCTTACATAAATATAAATTATCATTATCTACCTGTATAGTAACACTGTATATTGAATTTTTACAATTTTATTTACTGATTTATAAACGAAGAAATAAAATAAATTTTTTTAAAGTGGTCAAATAAGATTTAGAAGATAACATTTTGTTGGAAAACATTGAAGTACAAAAGGAGTACAGTGAAGAAAGGAAATTTAATTGAAATATTGTGAAATAATTTTTTAGACATTTTGTATTTTGTGTCATAATGACAAGAAAAAGTATGCGAAAAATTACCAGTCAAGTTCAAAATGATGGAGAGTCAAATATAGTACACCTGAAAAATCAATCAGATGACGAAGAAGAGTATTTACCATTGAAATATCCAGTAAGAGCAAGCCAAAATAAATGCATGGAAAAAATTAAAAACTTTAAAATTAGTCCAGAAGATAAAAAGGAAGCGGGATCGTCAAATTTAAAGGTTTGTGAAGATTGCAAACAAAATATCAATCAAAATCAAAAGTATGTACAATGCAATGGCGATTGTAAAAATTGGTATCATATGAAATGTTTAAAATCAAAAAATGTTAAATTATTAGACCAATTGATTGAAAAGAACAAAGGATTAAAATGGGTATGTGACAAATGTAAAATCAAACCTACTAATTTAGAAAATTATATTAAAGAAATAGAAAAATCAATAAATTTTATTTCTGAAAAATATGACATAATATATCAAGAAAATAAAAATTTCTCAAAAGCATTGAAGGAACTTAGTAAAAATCAAGATGAATTAAAGAAAGAAAATATATGTTTAAAACAGCATGTAGAAAATTTACAAAAAGAAATAAAAAATATTGAACAAGAAAAAGATTTTAAATCCCAAATTTCTTAAAAAAATAATATTGAAATTAAAGGTGTACCGGAAAAATCAAATATCGATGATAAGGAAATAACAAGAAACATTTTTAATCAAATTGGAATAAAGACAGAAAAAGAAGACATACTAGAAATTAAAAGAATGGAAAATAAAAATGAAAATATATGTAAAATAAAATTAAAAAATGAAGATATTAAAAAACAGATTTTGGAGAAGTCAAAACAATATTTTAAGAATAATGGAAAATTAACAACAGAAAAACTTAATTTAAAAGGAAATAAAAATATTATATATATCAATGAAGAATTAACTCAAAAAATGAAATATTTATTTGGAAAGACTAAAGAATTAAAGAAAAAAGGTTTTAAATATATTTGGATTAAGAATGGGAAAATTTTTGTAAGAAAAAATGAACAAGAAAGAGTTATAAATATTAATACAGAAGAAACATTGAAACAGTTGATAAATTTGAATAGATACTAAACATTACTAAGAATTGTTAGAAAAATTTCATATTTAAATAATGTTTTTAAAATTCTTTAAATGACAGAAAGTTTATCAGATTTTGACTTAAAAAATATTGAAACTACTATAATAGAGGATAAAAATTAATTTAACAGATTAAAATTAAAATCATTAAATAATTTTTCCATATATCATAATAATATCAGAAGCATTTCAAAAAATTTTGATGAAACTAAACTATTTTTATATCAACTTAATCATGATTTTGATATAATTATTTTTACAGAAACATGGAAAATTTACAATACTGATTTATTTGAATTACCAAATTATAAACTAATTTATAATAATGGTAATATAAATCAGAACGACGGTGTTATAGTTTATATTAAAGATGATCAAAATTACTTTTTTGATATTATATCTTTAGGTAAAATAAAAATAGTATTTATTAAAGTAACTTTCAAAAACGAAAAAATCAATATTATAAGTTTATATAAACCTCCATCAATTTCTACTTCAGATTTTATTTTAGATCTTAAATTATTTTTTGACAAAATTAAAAATAATTGCAATAACGAGACAGTAATTTTAATTGGAGATATAAATATTAATATATTTTCAAATTCTAATGATAGTAATGAATATTTAAATATCTTAAGTGAATACGGTTTTATATCTTTTATAAATGGAAATACTAGAGAATTTAAAAATGAAAGTTCTTGTATAGATCATATATTTATTAAAACAGCAGAAAGTTTAAATAATTTTAAATCAATGATTTTCAAATATCAAATAACAGATCATTATCCAATAATTTTACAAAAAAATCTTGATAATGAAAATATTCAAAAAAATTCTATAATATTTAAAACATATATTAATTATTCACAACTAAATCAAAATATGAGTAAAATAAATTGGACAAACTATTATTCAATTCTAGAAACAAATAATTTAGCTAATATTTTAATAACAGAAATTAAAAAAAATGTTGAAAAATGTACATCTAAAGTTAAAATTAAAATTAAAAAAAGAAAAGAATGGATTACAAATGGTTTATTGAATTCTATAAATAAAAAAAATGAACTTTATAAAAAATTTAAAAAAAATAATAATAATCATATATTACTATACCAATATAAAATTTACAAAAATAAATTAAACAAATTAATAAGAGAACAAAAAATTAAATTTTATAAATCAAAAATTGATAATTCTAAAAACTCAAATATAAATCTATGGAAAACTATTAAAAATATTTGTGGTAAAAAACAAAAAAATCAAAACATAAAAGAAATAAAAATTGATGAGCATAATATAATAAATGATGAAAAAATTATGGCAAATACTTTTATTGATTATTTTTCAGAAGTGGGTGAAAAATTAGCAAATAAAATAAAAAATAAAAATACATTATTCTTAAATAATTTAAATGATAAAAATAACAATATGACATCATTTTTCTTAAAGGAAACTAATTATCATGAAGTTGAAGATATTATTGATAGCTTAAAACCAAAAAAATCTCCTGGTATGGATGGAATAACCTCTGAAATTTTAAAATCTATTAAACATAATATTTCTAAACCAATTACATACTTAATAAATAATATTTTTGAAACTAGTATATATCCAGAAGCTTTTAAAGTAGGTCTGATTAAACCTATTTTTAAAAATGGAGAATTAAACAAAACGTGTAATTATAGACCAATAACATTAATATCTTCATTAGCAAAAATTTTTGAAAAAATTTTAAAAGAAAGAATAGATGAATATCTAAAAAAATTAAATTTCATTTCAGATAAACAATTTGGATTTCAAAAAAATAAATCAGCTGAAGATGCCATATGCTATTTAACAGAAAAATTATATAACACCATGGATAATAAAAAATCATGTATTTGTATATTTTTAGATTTGGCAAAAGCATTTGATACAGTTAGTCATACCATTTTGGTAAACAAATTAGAAAATATTGGTTTTAGGGGAAATCAACTAAAATTAATAAAAAATTACCTTAAAGATCGTCCAAATTATGTAAAAATAAATGAAAAAATAAGTTATTCAAAATATTTTAAATATGGTGTACGACAAGGCACAATTTTAGGACCTTTATTTTTTAATATTTATATTAATGATTTATTTAATATAAAATGTGACGGAGAAATTCATAGTTTTGCAGATGATACTGTTATTTTTTACAACGACATATCTTGGGAAAATTTACATAAGAAAATAAAAAAAGACTTCGAAATTATAAAAAATTGGTTTGATAAAAATTTATTAACAATTAATTTTGAAAAACAAAATATATTCCTTTTACATCAAAAATAAATGATTTTAAAAATATAAATATAAATAATGATATTCAAATAATGAAAACTAATAATATCAAATATTTGGGAATAATTATTGATAATAAATTAAACTGGAATTTTCATATAGAAAATTTAATTAAAAAATTAAGAAGCACATTGCCAATATTTAAAAATATAAAAAAAATTTTAAATATAACAAATCTAGAAATATTATATTATGCATTAGTCAAAACTCATATAAATTATGGTATTTTAGGTTGGGGGGGAATAAATAGAAATTTAGTAAAAAGTTTAGAAATATTACAAAAAAGGTTTTTAAAAATTATTTATGATAAAGATTATTTATACTCTTCAAAAAAATTATATGCAGAAACAAAAAAAATGGATGTGAGACAAATTTACTTTTATAATATTTTAATATATATTTTTAAAAATAAAAATAACATTGAATTTAAAGAGCATAATTATAATACAAGATTTAAAAATGAAATTTCTATTAAACCAAAAATAAATAAATCTAATGGACAAAAAAGTTTCAAAATTTTAAGTTTATACATATTCGATTGTCTAATAAATAATATTAAAAAAATAAAATCATTTAAACTATATAAAAAAGAAATTAAATGGTGGTTATTAAATAAAAATAGTTTAGATAATATTTTAGAAATGCTATAATTATTAAATAGGTATTAATATATTAATATATTAATACCAAATCTAAATAATATTAAATAAATTTATAAAAATGTTATCCTCAATTATTTACATAATAATATATTAACCAAATATTTTAATAAAATTAACCCCTATACAAGTTAACCTTCAGGGGTTTTATTCCTAAGTTTATTTTTAATGTAAAATATATTAAAATGTATTGTATTTATGTAAATATTTTGAATAAACTTTATTATTATTATTATTATTATTATTATTATCATGCATACAAATACCAGATTCATCAGCATCTCTATCAAAATGACCATGCCAGAAGGCTTGAATACTTTAACTGGTTTTTACAAAGACATCAACAAGATCCAACATTTCCGTCGAAAATTCTTTATTCGGATGAGAGTCGATTCAAAAATTTGGGCATGTTTAATAGAAACAACAAGCGTTATTGGTCACAAGATAACCTGCATTTAATGGAAGAAGGCAATTTTCAAGAGCTATTTGGATTCAATTGCTGGTTAGGTATCATTGGAGATAGAATTGTGGGACCAATTATTTTTGATGGTCACCTTACCGGCGAAAGATATTTAGGTTTCTTGCAAGTAGAAATAGAACAATTTCTTGAAAATTTGCCTGTAGTTGAACAAATGGCTATTATTTTTCAACAAGACGGGGCTCCACCATATAATTCTCGTGCTGCTAGGGAATACCTTCATAACACGTATGGGGAAAATTGGATTGGCACTAACAGACCGATAAGATGGCCAGCAAGGTATTAATCTTTTTGGTAGGTATGTCTTTTCATCCTTTAACATTTTTATTTTCTAAATTAGATCCCCCGACCTAACTCCGTTGGACTTTTTTGCGTGGGGAACCCTCAAATACAAAGTCTACAACGTTCCACCAGTCACCCGTGCAGAACTTGAAAATAAAGTGAGAGCAACAATTCAAGAAATAAATGTAAACCAGTTGAGAAATGTAATGAGGGCAACTGTCGAAAAAGTGGAAAATTGTTTTCACCAACAGGGAGGACATTTCGAACATTTAGAGCGATGATAATGGGTATTATAATTAAAGTTTTAGATTGATTTATTAATAATGATAAACAATTACTATCTACTATTAGTTGTTTGTTGATAATGAATTAGTTAACTGTTTAGTTCTTTTAGTTCAGTTTTAATTAAGCCTAGTTGTCTAGATCAATTTCTTAACACCTGCGTAAGTTTTAAAATAGCATAAGAGTGTATGGTATCAAATTGTTGGGAAAAAAATGCTCGTTTCAAATATCCTAGTGAACCACTATCGTTCCATTTCGAAAAATGGAGTAAACGTCATTTCATTTTTTAAACGCTTGTGAAACTTAAAAAGTCAATTATTATGACATAATTTTATTTTTCGTAAACTACTTGACTATAAATTAACCTATTTAATTGATTCATGGCCCTCTAGATTCAATACAAAAAATGAGAATAAAAATGTTATAACACGTCAAAAAATGACAAGTGGGATGTCATTTTACTCAGAATATCATGCTGAATCCAAATAAGTAAAAATATACAGGGTGTCCCATTTAAAATACCAAAGTCAAGGTCACTTCCGGTTAAACCGGAAGTGCTAACAAATCAAAAATTATGCCAATAAATGCAGACTCATCTCTTATGCACAATTCCAAAATTTTATTTTAATATCTATAAATACAAAAAAGTTATAGGGGTGAGCGTCCTTTGAGAAACACCCGGTATTATAAATAAGTATAATATTGTATTTATATTTTCAATGTTCTTTCTGTATTCTGTTCCAATAAAAGTTAAATAAAAAATACATAATATCGGTACCTACAAATATTTATTAAAAAATTTTAAATGATAATATAAGGAAAACTTGGTTTTTGGTATTTTATTGTGTATTACATTTATCAATTTTTTAATAAAGCTGTGTGTTTTGTTTGCTTAGTTTTGTTAAGAATTTACGACAAACTTGGTAATAATACAAGTATTTTACTTAATTTTTTCAACAAAATAATTGTATTCTCTATTTTTGTTAGTGTAAGTTATTTTTGCTTAAATAACTACCTAACTCTTTAAATAAAAAAGTTGGCCCATGTCAGGTTTAAAAAAAAAAATTAAACTAGTATATACTATTTTTCATATATATCGTGATCGTAGAAAAAATCTAGTGTGTAATTCGAGCGGAAAGTTCTTTGCCGTTTTCGACAGATTGCCGAGCTCCGCTGACGCGTCGCGCGGCAACTTTCTGTCTTAATCGGCAAAGTATCACTTTCCGCTCGTAATACACAAATAGCTATTAAAGAAAGGAAAAACCTTAGCTGATCTTAGGCAAGCTAACATAATCAAGCTACCACCAGAAAATAAGGTATCTGAAAATAAAAAGGTTTCGCTTCGAAGCATGATTCCTTACCTTAAGAATCCAGAACACCAGCGTTTCTATAAAGAACTACTTAACATTGAAGAAGTTTTATAGAAACGCAAGGAAACGCCTGAAATATGTTTTTTATCCGATTGTGTCAAAAAATGACGTTTTATAGATCAGATATTTGGACGAAAAGGTAACCTTTTCAATAAGGTATTGATTATTGCGCTGGTAGCTAGGCAACCTTTGTCGTCCTAGTCCGAAAAACATTTTGTCGGACGCTAAAATATTTTCAACAGTTTATTTTATTCAATTATTTACAATATTTATATTAAATGTACAATTAGAACAATTTTGAACAAGAACGGGGTGATGTAAATTTGATTTTGAGGATGTGTTATTATTTTTGGTCTCCGTTATGATATTATTCTCCAATGTTGAACTCGATTGGGAGACGGATTGCGACACCTGAGTCGAGACTGACTGCAGGTCAGATTGTGGAATGTTGAATATTTTCTTGGTCAGCTCTAACTTATTACTTAAGGAATCATCTATGTAGCCCTCGGCTACTCCCGAAGACTTCCAGCCTCCATGCCGTTTTAGAGATGTTATGTCTGCTCCCGCATCTACAAGTAATGTGGCCGATGTTCTTCTGAAACAATGTCCCGTGAATTCCTTGGCATTCGGCAGTTTTAAGTAAGATGCTATTTCCTGAGGTATAGAGCCAAATTTGTGTATACCGACAACTTGCTTATGGCATTTTCCATTGCGATAAGACACAAAAAATCGCCCATCACTCATATTTGTTGGACGTAAAGCCAGATAATTTCTATAATACTTTAGATATTCTCCAGTCACCGTAAATGATCTCGGTTTGTTTGTTTTATTATAGGGAATTTTTATTAACAAAGCCGTTCCCAAATCTTGTATGTCATCAATTTTCATATGAGCCAGTTCTTCTCGAGGATATGCGCCCGCGATTCCAAAAATAAAAGCAACCTGTAATTAAGAAAATTGTTAGTCAGAAATTTAAAATACTATTATATAGTTACATTTACCTTCAACATTAAGTATTTGTCATCTGGAGCATGGCAAAGGAATTTGTGAACCTCTTCTCTAGTTAGGATCCTTGATTTCTTTGGACAATATCCAACACTTTTTTGTTTCAACAATGCTCGTAATCTCATGTATTTAGATATATCAATATTCTGTTTTACATTTACCACTGCACGTAGCATAGAATACTGCGACCACAGAGTAGATGACTTCATAGTTTTCGATAATTCCGCCATATAGACCAAGAAGACGTGTTCGGAGAACGACTGTATATTTTTTTCTTGCCGGTAATCCATAAATTTTTTATAAGCTCTTTCATATATTTCCTTAGATTTTTGTGGCAACAAATGTACATTACTTCCTTGGCAGTTTCTTGAATGTCAGGTGGTGTACCTTCTATAAGATCATCGTCTATTTCCATTTTTAATTGTGTTTTTCAGGTTTTAAAACTAGCAGAACACGAAAGATTAGTTAAAACTATCGCCTGATTGATAAAACGTCAGTTGATAATATTAATTTAATTATTTGTTAGATCCATGGATACGCATATTACAGGTTTCATTGTTCAAACATTCAAGGGACAAAAAATTACAATGCAAGATGAAATATATTGGTTTTCTTAATTTTTACATTATTTTATAATCCGAGCAAAAACACAATCGGATAAAAAATAACGTATGTTATACGGACGAAAAATGTATTTCGGACTATGCGGGTTACTGGCCTCGGCTTTGCCTCGTCCAGTAATCTCCCGCAATACGTCCGAAATACTGCATTTTTCGTCCTTGTAACATAATATACTATTTTCAACAGTTATTTTTTCTTTACATTCATAATAGTTAGTTGTTCAATATTTTTTGCAAAAAAGTTTATTTATGGATTTGTATTACTTGCATATATTTAATAAAAAATTACCTAAAAACTCTCCGAGTACCTGTACTTAGTAAACCTTAACCAATTTAGTTTTAATTGATTATCTCAGAATTATGTTTTTGGCACATACGGCCTTTCTAATTTCCATTCTTCAACCTAATTCAGCAAGACTTTTATTGGAAAAATATGAAAAAAGATGTCCAAAGCTATATAGAAAAATGCCATTCTTGTAATATTCATAAAACTAATCCACAGTTACCGTCTGAAATGCAGAAAACACCTGTACCAGGAAGCGCATGGTCAAGAATTAGTTTGGATATTGTGGGTCCATTAAATCGAACACAACACAACAACAAATATATCCTTACCTGTGTTGACTCGTTGACACGTTACCCAGAGTGTGTTCCATTAGCCGATATCAAAGCAGACACAGTTGCACGAGCTTTTGTTGAAAACATCATACTTCGTTATGGTATACCAAGAGAAATTTTAACTGACTGCGGTACTCAATTTGTAGGAAAATTATTCCTAGAAATATGCAAAATTTTACAAATTCTAAAATTGAAAACGACACCCTATCACCCTGCAGCGAACGAAATCGTGGAAAGAATGCACAAAACCTTAAAAACCATGATAAGTCACTTTGTGAGCGATTATCATGATAGCTGGGACGAAATTTTACCATTTGCTTTGATGGCTTCCAGAAATACCATTCACGAAGCCACTAAAGATACTCCATTCTTTCTGATGTTTGGCAGAGACGTGGAGACTCCTACAAGTCTCACAATTCAAGAGGATAAAATAAGATATGATTTAGCAGAAAACTACGCAAGTGAACTTATTGTAAGAATGCAGCAAGCCCATGAACAAGCACGACTCAGTATAGAAAAATCGTCACAGAAAAGGTGCGAGAAACATAACTTAAGAAAAACTAAACAAGGATTTACTGTTGGAGACCTTGTATATTTACATAGTCCAGCTATTCCAGGAAAAAACCTTTCAAAAAAGTTTCGAGCTAAATGGGCTGGTCCTTACAGAATCTTAAATAAGCTAGGTCCAGTAACTTTTAAAATAAAAAGTATAGTCGGCCGAGACGAGAAAACCGTTCATCTTGATCGACTTAAGCCATACAGAGGTACAGACATACCACAACGCATACCAGAAGAAACTGTTAATGATGTTAAAAATAATGAACCTCAAGAAGGGCTGCATTTACGGGCCGATCAAGGTCAAGATAGGCAAATAAATGAAGAATTAGACTCCGATGACTCTTCCGAGGAAAGCCAAAGCGAAAGTAGTTCACAGTCTGAAAATACGACTGATGTTCAGGAAGAAGAGGACTATGACAGTGCTCAAGAAAGTGAAGAAGAACATGAGCAAGAAAATGCACAGGTTAGACAAGAAAATGAACCGCGCAAGACTAGAACGCGTGAAATTCAACTACCTTCGCACTTAAAAGATTTTGATTTAGAATATTAAGAGTAAGAGGCCACCGTGTATATAAAGGGTGTTCAAATTTGAGGTTGCTTTTTGAATGATCCGCCACTGGCATTGCTTCTATTTATTTGTCGCTTGATAGTTGACGTTTGTGTTGTAAAAATATTGCGGTGTTTAAGTATGGATATACGCGATATACGGTTGAAAAACGTGTGTTTTTAGTGAAAATTAATTATAAGAATGGAGAAAGTGTTGCAGAAATGGTCAGAAAAAGCCATACGGAATTTGGTAGAAATAATGCTCCATCAAAAACGGCTGTTGCGAATTTAATAAAAAGATTTGAGGAAATTGGAACCGTACAGGATGCAAGAAAGCGCGTTTACCTTCGTAGTGGTCGCTCTCCTGAAAATATTGATGCGGTAAGGCAAAGCGTTGGCGAAGCTCCAAGAACATCAATTCGCCATCGAGCACAGCAACTGCACCTCAAAAATACGACTGTGCATAACATTTTAACCAAAGATCCTCATTTAAAGCCTACAAAATACAGTTAACGCAGGAGCTAAAGCCACTTGATCACGAAGTACGGCATAATTTGTTAATTGGGCCATACAAAAAAAGGAAGAAAATGGAAATTTTTTTAACAACATTATGTTCAGTGATGAAGCGCATTTTCATCTCGGAGGATTTGTCAACAAACAAAACTGCCGAATATGGGGTGAGGAAAATCCACGAATGGTAGTGGAAAAGCCGATGCACCCCCAGCGAGTTACTGTTTGGTGTGTTTTTTGGGCTAGAGGTGTTATTGGCCCATATAACAGGAGAGCGGTATAGATCGATGCTTGAGAATTTTTTATGGGAAGAATAACAAGGGATAGATATCCAGCATATGTGGTTTCAACAAGACGGAGCCACGCCACATGCAGCCAATGAAACACTTAATCTTTTGAGGGAACGATTTCAAGACTGAATAATTTCACGAAAAGGAAACATTAACTGGCCACCTAGGTCCTGTGATTTGACTCCTTTGGATTTCTTTCTGTGGGGTGTCTTAAAGGAAAGAGTCTACGCTACTAATCCTCAAACCCTACAGCACCTTAAGGATAACATTACTACGGCAATTGGTGAAATATCGCCGCAGTTATGCGAAAAAGTTGTAGCGAATTTTTCAAAAAGAATGATATCCTGCCAAAGTTCAAGAGGAGGTTACTTGTCCGATATTATTTTTCATTGTTAACCGCCATATTTGTACTTTAATTCAAAATATAAATTTCATACAATGTACCATCGTGCCGATAAAAAACTGGGACAGGAAATTTTTCTATTTTCTCCTAGACTATTAGGAATAATTTTACATCAATCCTGGTACCAGTAAAATGTCATGAAAATTTGCATTTCAATAAAGATTGTCACTTTATGATTGACTCGTCAAACATACAATCATATATTATTTGTAAATATGCCACAATTAACCCCCCAGCAAAAGGCAATTATTTATAGTCGGTTGCGAGATAGTGTTAATATTAGGGATATTGCAGACGAACTGGGAGTTAGCAAGAATACCGTGCTATTGGCAAAACAAAAAATAGCAAGACATGGGGCTATTATTAGGAATGCAGGTTCTGGTCCCCCTAAAATTTCTACTGATGATCATGATAGAAGACTGGTTAACTACCTAAGGGATCATCCCTTCGAAACTGCAATCAAGGCAAAAGAAGAGACGAATTTTCCAGGTTCTGTAAATACCGCTAGAGACAGGGTTCGAAATTCCGATATACGAAGCCGTTGTGCTGCCAATAAAATTTTTTTAACGGAAATAAATAAACAGGGCAGGTTAGAATTTGCACATGAATATATTAATCAAATAAACTTATGGGAAACAGTTATATTTTCTGAGGAGAAAACTTTTCAGTCATGCAATAATGGGAGAATTCGGGTGTATAGGCCTTCCGGCATGCGCTATGATGAGAGATACACCCACAAAACCAACCAAAGTGGGCGTTTCTCCATAAATGTTTGGGGCTGGATTAGCGCTAGAGGACCAGGACTTTGCCAAATCGTCGAAGGAAGACTAACTGCAGCAGTATACGTTAATATACTAAACGAAGTGATGATACCATCGGTAAACGCTATATACGGTCAAAATTACACATTTCAGCATGATAATTCTCCAATACACACAGCACGCATTGTACAAAATTTTCTCCAAGAAAATAACATAGCAGTTCTTCCCTGGGCTTCGAAGAGTCCCGATTTGAATCCGATAGAAAACATTTGGGGTGCCATGGTCAAATCTATGTATAAACATGATTTTCGACCTAGGAACAGGGATGAATTACGCCACAGGATAAATCAAGCTTGGGATGAAATAACTGGCGAATTATGCAGACCCCTAGTTTTAAGTATGCCACAAAGGCTTCAAGAAGTAATAAACAGAAATGGTTCTATGACCAAATATTAATTTTGTGTTGTTTTGACAAACTTTGTGTTTGCAATTTTTTTCTTTTTAATAAATGTATTTTATTACCTGTATTAGCTTTATTTATTATTTTGTGGTAATGGTAAATATAATAATTTATTAAATATTTGACTTGAAAAAAAAATCTAATAAATTTACTTTATGCATATTATAGAATGTCTCGAAAATTTAACCACCCCGTATCGCAAAATACAAAACGTTCCATTATGTAACCGAGGTGACTTTTTAAATTTTGGATGTTTTTACCTTTTCAGCTCTAGACACCTTTTATAGTCTAGGAGATATGTATTTCTTACCTAGTTTTTGTAAATCTCTTGTCCCAGTTTTTTATCGGCACAATAGTACGTAATTTGAGCGTTTTGTTACAAATTGAAAAAGCAACCTCAAATTTGAACATCCTTTATATATGAAGAGCACACGGGAAAAACGATCCAAGTCCAAAATATCAAAAATCAGGATTATTGCGCCAAATGGTAGTTTAGCATACGAAGTTTATGTCATTCATAGTAAATCACTGAAGGACCGATCTAAGTCCCTTAAAATCGCGTGTAAAAATAAGCGTACAATGAAAGAGCGATCTAAGTCCTCCCAATTTACGGAAAACCGATCCAAGTCCTCAATCCAAGTGGGGAGTCTATTTATTCGTGTTTATTTTTTAGTCTGAATCCTAATCGTGTAGTGCATTTTTTGTCGGGCGTTACCAAGGCCTGAAAATAATATTATTATCATGTCTAGAAGTGATAGCGACTCAGTGCCATTGTAGTTGTAAAAATCGTTGTTTTCAAAAATTGAGCGACTGCGGAAAAAATAATATTATAAGAAAGTTCAATTTATTAGAAAACAGAAATTCACAGAACAGACATTTAGCTGGGTTAATTTCTATGCTGCCAATTAGAAGACGTCGGCCACGGAAGAGTGAAGATATTGCAAATTTGAGAAGCAGTGCATTTTTTTACAAAATTAGAGTTCAAAACGAGGAGAATGCTGGATTCCATGAAATGTCAGTGTGTCAGCAGGCATTTATCAGTCTACATGGAATAACAAACAGAAGACTAATAACCATAAAAAGTGGTCTTAAAAGGCAAGGTAGATCAGTTGACGATCTGAGAGGTAAGTACACATTACATTATAGAAATATTAGATCTGTGTAAGTTTCAAATTGTAGTTAGGCATCAAAGTCGGCCACATAAGATGAGTTCAGAATTGGTACAACTTGTTGAGGAACATATCAGATCATTTAAGGGTCGTGTATCTCATTATAGTTTAAAAAAGTCAAGGAAACTGTATCTTCCAGAGACCCTAAATCAGTGGCGCAGCCCCCCTGAGATTCCCAAGACTTGCAAACTACTGTACCTTTACCTTTATATTCTTAATAGGTAGGAATCCGATAATTAACGATAAAAGGATTTAGGCGAATTGTGACATATTGTTCTGAAAAATCCGATAATTATGGCAACGCTGCACGATAATTTCATACGCCAAGTCTGGCAGCGCTGATCCGCCTACCTATTTCCTATTTCCGTAATAATAAAGGGCTTCGCACACAACTTTACATAAGCGCATAGCATAGACGCATAACAAATTTGGTCAATCACAGGCCGGGTTCGAGCGGCCATATTGGATGAACTCGGCCTGTGATTGGTCAAATTTCTTATGCGTCTATGCTATGCGCTTATGTAAAGTTTTGTGCGATGGGCTTTCCGCATTCTGTCTGCATTAAGACGTCGTCGCGCGTCGTACCAGTAACGCCATTTTGCTAATTATTATTGTTTAAGTTTATTCGTACCTAGTCGTAGAAGCCTCTGCCTCTACTATAGACAAGTATTCTTTAGGTAAGTTTAACAATAGGCAATAGGTATTATAAGTTGGTGATGGACACTATCTAATGATTTAAACTACGAAATATTTACAATTCAGTTGATAAAATGTAAATCATTACGTGTGCCGAGATGAAAATTTCCATTCCCTATAATACATACTGGTGAGTAGGTATTATTATAGGATCTTGAAGTGAACGTGTAAAATTTTTTTGGTCGCGGGTTACTTTTTTAAATTTGATTCTGCTTTTTTTAAATTATTTGTATGAAAGGTGGAATGGAAGGGCTAAATTAGGAAGGCTTTTATTTTCTTTTAAGTTTTCCACATTCACTTCAAGGCTATATAGGCATGAAATTGTATAGGGTTTGTAGCACCGGAACAATTTTCGTTTCCTATAAGTATAGGTACGAATTCGTGACTTCGCTCGCCAGTATGTATATTGTATAGGGAACGGAAGTATGCGGGCCGATGAAATTTATATTAGAATAACAATCTAGTTGGCTGCTGCCAAAGAGTCTATTTTATCAGAATTTTTTTTTTGTTTTCTACTCCATCTAAATTATACCTATATATACTATAGGAACGAGGCTTTGAGGCAAAAATCGTTTGTTTTTAGGATGGAAAATCAAAAACCTGCAAAAAATAAAGGAAGCCCGAATATACTATGGAACTTTCTTTCTCGTAAAAAACCAAAAAATATTGTAAATGCTGTGTCCGCTTCAACCTCGTCAGACAACACAATGGACTGTGAACTTACTTTATTGCCGGTTCCACGAAACACACCCGCAGAAACTACATCCACGCCATCAACATCAGCTTCAAGTAATAGTAATATTATCCAGGTCATCCACGACAGGTATGATATTGCCAACTTTAGACAAATAGAGATAGATGATAACGAAAAACTTCAGTTACTAGAAAAATTTTGGATTCCACCCAAGACCTTTGTGTTTCCTTTAGAAAAACAAGGACAACATCAAAGAAGATTTAATTCAATGTGGCTCACAAAATATAATTGGCTGACTTATTCAAAGTTGGAAGATGCGGCCTATTGTAAATATTGCCTCCTCTTTTCTACGTCATTCGCGGGTCATAACACCAGTCAGAGTCTTGGAGCTTTGGCAAAAGAACCTTTTAGAGGATGGAAAAAAGCCATACAAAAATTTGAAAATCATCTAAGTGCATAATATCACAAATTTTCTGTACTTCGTGCCAATAATTTAAGGAAAAGTGCTTCCGGTCATTCCGTAGACAAAATATTATGCAAGTCATCCGAATTAATAACTAAACGAAATCGATAGCGGCTAACGCCGATTATTAAAACAATACTTTTTTGTGGAAGGACTGGGCTACCGTTAAGAGGACATAATGACTACGGACCTCTGGACTTAAACTCTGCTATAAATAGAAGGGATGGTAATTTTCGCAATATACTAAAACTAAGAGCAGAATCTGGAGATCAAGCCCTTATAGATCATTTAAGTTCTTGTGGTGGCAATGCCACCTATTTAAGTTGGGACATTCAGAACCAAATATTGGTAGTATGCAATAATTTAATCGTTCAAAAAATCGTTGACGAAATTAACGACGCCAAAGCATTCGTGATCTTAGCTGATGAGACAGCCGATGTGTCAAATAAAGAACAGTTGACTTTATGTGCAAGATACATAAACAAAGAAGATAAAATTTGTGAAAAGTTTCTACAGTTTGTTGAAATTACTTCTACTACTGGCGCGTCTATAGCCGCTAGTATTTTGAGTGGTTTAGAAAAACTAAAGATCAACTGCAGGTATCTTTGTGGACAGGGATATGGCAGGAAACTCTAAACGTGTTCAGACATTAATATCTCAAAAATTTCCTGCAGCTACTTATGTACACTGTGCTTCACACAATTTAAACTTATGTTTATCTTCGGCGTCCGAAGTCACGGAAATACGTAATTCCCTAGGTACCATTGAAAGGGCTTACGTGTTCTTCAATACTCCAAAAAGGGAGCATGCATTACTTCAACAAATTGATTTATTATGTCCGGAAACAAAAAGGCATGGCCTAAAAAAATTATGTGTTACACGATGGGTCGCAAGACACGATGCAGTTTTAGTGTTCATAGAACTGTATAAACCTTTGGAGGCAATAGAACAATGGACCGACCGCAATACTTCCACTGAGGCATCTGGATTACTGGCCAGCATTAAAAGTCCCAAATTTGTGATCGCACTTATGTGTTCAGAAAGAATATATGCCTACACACTGCCTTTAAGCAAGATTCTACAAACAGTCGATTTAAACCTTTGTAAAGCATTACAGTTAGCTAATGACGTAACAGATCAAGTTAAAGAAATAAGAGGCCTGGCAGATGATAATTTTCAAAATATTTTTAAGGAAGCTCAAGATCTACTTTCGGAATACGATATTGAGATCAGAGTACCTAGACTACCGCCAAGACAAACACAAAGATTGGTTATAAAAACCGATTCCGCTGCTGAGTATTTTAAAATAACAATTTTTATTCCGTTTTTAGATGGCCTCATAGCAAATCTCGAGAATCGGTTTTTAAAACATCGAGAAACCATTCAAAATTTTGAATGCCTCTTTCCATATGATAATCAAGATTTTGATAGTCAATTTAACTGTTCTTTGAAACTTCACAGCTTCTACAAGAATGAGTTCCTTGAAGAGTTTTCCAATAAAACGATGTTAAAAGCTGAACTTGAGCTGTGGTATAAAAAATGCAAAAACAAAAATCTAAAGGAAGATTTGGACAAAGTGTTTTCCGAATGTGATGCCAATATATTTCCTAATATAAAAAGGATTTTACAAATTTTTTTAACTTTGCCTATCACAACCGCCACATCTGAAAGGTCCTTTTCAAATTTAAAATATATAAAGACATATCTGCGTAGCACCACGGGAGAGGACAGATTAAATGGTTTCGCAGTTCTTTATGCGAACCACGATATTGATATTACCGTGGAAGAAATTCTGGACGAAATGGCAAAAACAAAACGAAGAATTTTACTTAAATATTAGTATTATTAATGATTACTTACAACTATAGGTACAACTTATTGTATACGTTTTTGTTTTGTTTTAGTATAAGTATGATTAATATATGCGTTACTTATTTTAAATACAATTTAAAGTAGTATTGCAAATAAGAATTTGCAAATAATACCTGATGACGGGGACCAACCCATGCTGTTAGTAAGGAGGCATCAAGACAGCAGCACTAAACCCATATACATAGGAAATCTAGATCCTAGTATGACTAAAAATGATATTCAAAATTATCTTAGTGCTTAATTTGTTGGGATGGAGTACAATATTGAAAAACTAAATACGAGATCTTCAGATTATGCTAGCTTCAGAGTGGATGTTTAACAAGAAAATTTTGCAAATGTACTGGATGCTTCAAATTGGCCTTAGGATGTCACAGTGAAGAAATTTTTTCGTGGCTCGCCGCGAGGTAGCTTTGGGAATAACTGAGGTCGCTTCCGGAGGTTCTAATCCTAGTTGGTCAGACAATGATGCATGTCACTCATCAACCTGTGGCACAGACTCATCTAGAACTTGCGATCCATGTACTTTGTACTACCAAAATATGAGAGGTATAAAGACCAAACTACCTGAATTAAAAGCATCCATGTGTGTATCGGATTATGATTTCATAGCTGTCACAGAATCTTGGTTAAACCAATCAGTTTTTACAAGCGAGTTTTGTGATAATTTTAATGTATTTAGAAAGGATCGCGATGCAATGGTTACTGGTCAAAACCAGGGTGGAGGCGTTTTTCTGGCAGTTGGTAAACATTTACAGGCAAGAGAAATCGCATTATTTCATAATGTTCCTGGATTCGAAGGTGTTTGCATTCAAGTGAGTAGGACAAGTGGAAAATTTTACATTGTTGTAGTATATATATCTCCAGGGAATAACCGTGATCATTTAAGTGGTTTCTATGACTGTTTTGAACAAAATTTGTTGAATGAAAAAGTTATTATCGTAGGCGATTTTAATATAAGCGAGTATGCAAAAGATAAAAATAGTAATCGTTTGGAAGATTTCAAAAACTTTTTAGTCTTTAACGGATATTCCCAATTTAATAATGAGATAAATAAAAATGATAACATCTTAGATTTAGTAATAAGTAATTTTGCAGAGATAAGAGTATGTAGAGATTTGGTGCCTCTTTTGCCGGAAGATGACCATCATCCTGCCTTGTCTATAGTATTAGATAATCACAATAATAATAGCAAAACGCGCGACCATTTTAATAATGTAACTCAATATAATTTTAAGAAAGGTAACTTTGAGCTTCTTTATTCTGAAATAAATACTGTTGATTGGTCTGAGGTCTATAAGCAGCCTGATAATAATATAGCGTTAGATAAGTTTTATGATTGTGTTTACAATGTTTTTGATGTTTGTATTCCAAAGACTAGGCATTCTAAAAGGAGATATCCAGTTTGGTATAATGGTGATATCATTAGAAATATAAAAAGAAAGGATAGGTATAGGAAAAAGTTTAGAAGGACCGGTCAAAACCGGTGGGAGTTGAAATTTAAGGAGTACAGGCAGATAGTAAAAGCTCAAAGTACTACAGCATACCGTTCATACCAACAACATGTTCAGGATGAAATGAAAACAAATCCAAAAATGTTTTGGCATTTCGTGAATAGTCAAAAGCGTAGCTCTGACATTTCAGAGAATATGCTTTTGAATAATCATGAGGTAAGCGGTGTGCAAAATGTAGTGAATGCCTTTGCTGATTATTTCAACTCCATATTTAATGACGTTGACCAGCAGAATACAAGAATTTTTACTGCCTATGATAGTTTTGGATTTTTGGAAATAACCGAGCTTGAGATTAAGGAGGCGATTAAAAAATTAAAAGTAAATAGATCAGTAGCAACTGATAATGTGCCTGCCTATGTTATAAAGGGTTGTATGGATTCATTTGTGGAGCCTCTAATTTATATTTTTAATCTATGTTTGAAACAAGGTATTTATCCGACCAAGTGGAAAGAAAGCAAGGTTATTCCAATATTTAAGAGCGGCGATAAAAATGGTGTTCATAATTACAGGTCTATCAGTATTACCTCGGCTTGTTCGAAAATATTTGAACTTATCCTTTTTTATCGAATATACAATGAAATAAGGTGTAGAATTTCGGATCAACAACATGGTTTTCTGCCCCAACGTTAAACTGTTACAAATTTAGTAAACTTTACGCAGTATATTCAGGAATCCCTGAAAGAGGGTTATCAGGTTGATGTAATTTTTAACGATATGGAGAAAGCGTTTGACAGGGTGGACTTTGGTGAAATCATAAAAGCTCTTCAAAATTTTTCTATAGCTCAGAATATTATATCTTTGTTGTCATCATATTTACATGAAAGAAGTTTGTTTGTTGAGCTTAAAGGTTATAAGTCTCATAAATTTACACCTGAATCAGGGGTGCCCCAGGGCTCTAACCTTGGCCCACTTCTGTTTTTATTGGTGATTAATAGTATCGGCGAAAATCTCAATTTCTCCAAAGGTCTGATCTTTGCTGACGACTATAAGATTTTTCATGCGATTAGAAGTGAAACAGATGCAATGGCTCTGCAGGAAGATTTGGAAGCGGTTGTTCGTTGGTGTAGAGCACAATTTGAATATAAACACAAATAAATGCGCAGTAATGTCCTTTACATGTAAAACACACAAAATTCTATTTAATTATTCCATAAATAATATGCCCTTGAAAAGAACGGATTTGCACAGGGACCTTGGAGTTTATTTTGATCCCAAATTAAATTTCAATGGGCACATCGAACATGTAACTGCTAGTGCTGTAAAAATTCTTGGATTCATCATTAGAACTTGTAAATATTTTAAAAATATCAATACAATAATGGCATTGTATAAATCATTGGTGGTTGCAAAGCTTCAATATGCATGTATCATCTGGGATCCTCAATATGCCAATGAAATATACAGTTTGGAGGTTGTGCAGAGAAGGTTCTTGAAATTCTTGCATTACAAGGCTTTCTCAGTGTACCCACAAAGAGGAACAGATCAGAAACTCTTATGTACTTTGTTTAATTTTCCTAGCTTGCAGCAAAGGCATATTAAAGCAGGTATGCTCTTTCTCTGTGGGATAATTATGAATAATATTGATAATAAGGAGTTTTTGCAACAACTTTCATTTAGAATAGGACGTATTAACAGCAGAGCTACAGGTTTATTTTATATTGATGCACCCAGGACTAACCTTTATAAAAATTCTCCACTTGTAAGGCTCTATGCGCATTTTAATAATTATGGTGGTGCTATTGATTTTTTAAATATAACTGGTCGGCAGTTAAAAGACAGATAAAAAGCGAACTGCATAGACACTTACAGTAATTGATTAGTAGGATTTAAACTGTGTACTCAGTATATTGATGTATATATATTTATAGGAATTTAGACTAAGTTATAACTGTATCTATGATTGGCTTTATAAAAAGTTGTTGATACATTGAACAAATAAATAAATAAATAAATACATTTTTACTGATTAAAATGAAATCTCTAATTTTTTTTTCATAAATATTTAGTTAGGGCCAGCGGCGTATTATCGTAGAAGTTTTGGGGGATGTCGCTCTCGTCAATCATACGTATTTTACCCAAAAAGGGCGTGGCACCCAAACAATTTTTCGCCTGCGGTGCAAGGGATTATAACCGGCCCCCCGAACCAAATTTCTGGCTGCGCCACTGCCCTAAATGTTAAAAAGATGTATCTTTTCTTTCGTGAAAAATATCCAGGTCAAAAAATAAGTTATGAATCTTACAGACGAATTTTTACGACTAAATTTAATATTGGATTTGGGTACCCTAGATCAGATACCTGTAGTTACTGCGACGAAGTTAAAGTCAAACAGGCTTTCTTGGAAACTCCACTAAAAAACATAGGTACTGATAATCAAGAAAAGAAGTCAGATATAGAAAAACAGCTCAGAACTATTGAAACTGAACACAAAAACGTAATGCTAAGAAAAATGCCCAAAAACGAATAACCTTTGAAGCTATAACAATGGATTATTCAAAGAATTTACCAATACCAAACATCACAACTAACGATGTGTATTACAAACGGCAATTGACGTTCGTAAGCTTTAATATTCATACCCTTTCTCCAGGGCAGTCTAATTTTTATACATACCCGCAAACTGTTGCTAAAAAAGGGTCAGATGTAAAGCTCGGATTTATAGGCAACAAAAATTGAAGAAAAAGGCGCTTATATACGCAAAGATTTTTATTGAAAAAGGCAGAAATCTTAACATATAGGCAATAAAGGCAAATGCCTTTAACTCCATCATTATTAATAATAACTTATTTATTATTTATTTTATTATACAAAGTGAATTAACTTAACATTAACTTAACACAAATATATTTGCACAACATAACTAAATAATTGTTAATTAATAATTAAACACTGTAACCACTTAAAATTTTATCATTAATAGCTACAACTAAGTGCTTTTCTATATTTTCTGTTTTAAAACTCTGTCTTCTATCACTTGAAATTAATTTGTACGCTCTACATCGACAGATGTAATTGGAGCATAATTAAGAGCGGATAATAAATCTGACTCAATGTGTAATTCCTCGGAAAATGTCCCATTGAAAACTTTAGCAACATCAGATAAAAACGAGAAACATTCATTCTTGTCAAAAACAAATTTAATTTTTTTATAAATTAATTGACCATTACTTCCAGGTGCTGATTTAATTTTTGACTTTAAATTATCTATTAATTTAACCGACTCAAATAAATTTATTTCTTGTCTTTTTAATAAGGTAATTGTTGTAACTATTATTTTATAATTGCTATTGATATATGCGAGTTGCTGTTTCAATTTCGGATTTTTTAATATATTTTTTGCTTCTCGAATTGCTTCGGAAATATCATCATCAAATTCTGACATTACTAATTCTATTTCATTAAAGTGTTCAAAGTAAAAGAAAACTTCTTCGAGCCACATTCTCCACCTTACTGGTTTAGGTGTCAAAGGGACACCGGGAAGTCTTTCTTTATATATCTGCACCCTCAACGGAGCCTTTAAGAAAACTTTTTGCATACAATTCATTAAATCATCCACCAACGGAAACTGATTTCTTATTTCTTCTGCCATTCGGGTGACACAAGTGCAATGAATTAAGTTGGGATAAAAAGCCTTTAAATTAACAGCAGCTTTTACCATATATGCCGCAGCATCTGAAAGCATTAGAACTATTTTATTGACCGGTATAGCAATGGGTAAGAAGATATTTGTTAAACTATCTTGTATAAATCTACTTATATTTAAATTGTTTGTTTTTTCTTATTCTTTAACGCCAACTAAATAAGGTTTGCTTGGAAAGTTTTCGTTCAAAATTCCAGTAATCAAATTAGCTATATATCTGCCGCATACATCTGTCGTTTCATCCACGATAGTATACAAGAAAGTACCCTCTAACTCCCGTTTAATTTTTGAAATACATTCCACATAGCATTTGTCCATAATTTGTTTTCTTAACGTACTCTCCTCCGGTAAAAATGTATTAAAATGTTTTTCAAAAAATAACTTAAAACTAGGATGATTAACTTTATACAGAGGAATGTTGGATGCAATCATCATCTGGCATAAATCAAATTTGAATGTGTCCTCCTTCTCTTTTTTTGAACTGCTTACATTAGCCCGAACAGATGTTTGGACTAACTTAAAGGAATTTAATTTTTCTAAATTTCGTTTGTGAAGTGGAGTTCCACAATGCTGGTCAATAAAGTACTTTTTAGTACTTGAAATCTAAGAATTTTAAAAAATAACAATAATTATAATTTTAATACCACTCTGGAATTTAGTTATGCGGTGAGTGAGAGTAAGAAAAAATAAAACTTTTTGCGCATAAACGATTTGCCGCACGGTTAACAAAATGCTCCATCTCCTTCTAGAGAAAGTTCCGGATATGGTCGGATCCATGCACTTAACTTAGAAGTCATCTTTCTAAACAAACTCGCAAAACGTCTAAAACTTTTTAAAATGTGTGTTCTTTACTTTTCGGCATACGCAACAAAACTAAACTCTGATACAGTAACCGTCTGTACAACTGATAATTATTGTTTATTATAAAAGGTGGTCAAAGATTTAGAGATTTCCCAATAGTTAAGCCTCTTAATCCTCAAACAGGTACATTTTCCTAGAAAACCATTAACAAACAAACCATTACTAGCCCAAAATTTTATTATAGAAAGGTTTAGTTATAGTAATATGAATAATATGCAGCATAAAATTTCAAAAAAGGCACAAAAAGGCGGAATTTACGAAAAAAGGCAAAATATGCAAAAACACATAGAATAGGCAAAATAGGGAAAAAAGGCAATTTGCCTATAATCCGAGCTTTACAGATGATGTTGTGTCCCTTTTGAACCATTTTTGCTTTAATTTTCTTGACGCAGAAGTACGACATTTAGAGATCTTCTGTGATTCATGTGCAGGACAAAACAAAAACTTCACCCTTTTAAGATTTTTGCATTTCCTGGTACATAAAAAAAAAACGCTTTGACTCTGTGATTGTCACATTTCCTATAAGAGGTCATTCCTACCTTGAATGTGACAAGAACTTTGGTCTAATTAACCAAAAAAGTGAAGTTGATGTCCCACAGCAATGGGTGGAGGTTTTTAGGAACGCCAGATGCAAACCACGACCATTTGATGGTGTAGAATGTAAGCAAGACATGTTTTTCGCCTGGACAGAGTTTCTAGCACCAACCTACAAGAAAAAGTGCCCATTTTTCACAAGACCGCTAAGAGAAGTTCGCATAAGCCATGACCATCCAAGAACAATAGAAACAAGAGAAATTTATAACGGAGCGAGACAAAGCTTCATTATTGCTGGTCCAAATTTGAGCTGGAAGGGATCCCCAAAATTGTTGTATAAACAAGCTATTCCGGTGCCAAAGAAAAAATACCTACAGCTACAGGAGCTAAAAAAATTCGTTGCTGAAGATCATCAAAATTACTACTTGGAGTTGCCGACCATAGATAACAATAGGAAAGATGATGAATTTGATGTAAGTTTCCTAATCATTTTTTGACAAAAACTAAAACATTTTTTTCTTCATTGCAGGAGCTATAAGGAACGACACTCTTGAGAAAAGAGAAACCTCTTGCTCACATGTTAATGACAGCCTGTCATTTTGACAGTTTCATCCAAAAACAACGAACGGGCGACGTCACAGTGGTTATTTTTGTTACCCAAAAGGAACCATATATAAAAAAAAATTTTGGACTTAGATCGTGTTTCCATTTTTTTTTTGTGTATTTGAATTATTTTTTGTTTATTTTTTTGTGAACATTTTTTTGGTGCGAAATTACTTTACGCTCTTCTAAAACGATAATAAATCATCTAGTGAAGGCAAATAGATATTTTTTTTTAGTATGTAATAACAGGACACTTTCAAACTTTAAAACTGATTTATCTCTAAACTTTCAAAAAGTGACTTAGATCGTTTCTCCCGTGTGCTCTTCATATATTGGCAGTAGGAAGATAATTTAATAAGGATAAGTCGATAACGAAGTTTATTGTTACAGTAATGCCAGTAATGCTAGCAGTAATTGCACTTCTGATGCATTCATCGTATGCATTGATTGCCTATGACTGCCGAAATCCCTCAACCAATTTAACTGCTATATCCCTGCTGGATGTTAGCAAGTGTCCTGATCCTGAGACGGGCTATATTACTCAAGAAGGATATGTCCAAGTATTAGAAAAGCATAGATTTAAATATGCACATGTTTATTCATGTCTGGTCGAAGTAACAAGAATTATTACTTACTGTGGAGCATTTTCGCATCAAGCTGCCGTTGCAGGAGGAATATCGACCTATATTTATGAGCTAGGCGGCGAGAAGTACAGAAAAACACATGCCTTTAGACAGTTTAAATGATTAAATGGACAAGTGATCAGCAAATTAAAACCCAATTCTACCATATCAGCTTCCTTAGTGATTGTAGGAAGAATAGATCAAAACCATAACTGCGAGGGTACACAATATAATGAAGATGGACAGCAATGGAACAATGTTATAGTGAAAGGAGAAAGGAAATGTTAAAATAACACTGCAAGATTATTATGCTAAAGTTAACCTAGATACAAATGAGATACACTTACAAAATGAAATAAAGTGCTCTTTCTTAGATGGATGTTGCCTTGACTTTACCGGAGAATCCACATGGGACAAAAATTACCCTATACTATGCAACCAGTATAATATTCTATATGAAGGTTTGGCAACCTTTGTAAGGGAGAATATAACTAATTTCTTAGGTCACCAGTATGTCGTCGTAGAAGATAGATCCAAAATTTTTGCCATTCAACTTTTACAAAAACAAATAGTGTGTGGAGTTTCTACTTGGCAAAGTGAACACCCTAGATTACTAATAATTCGCAAAAATACTGCTCTAGAAATTACTCCGTTTACCGAAAAAGCTGAATCTCGAGATGCCGACTTAATAACATATGTAAACACCAAATTTATATACGTAGAACAATCCTTTAAAAGAACTATAAATGAAATGTTGCTCAAACAGTGTACAGACGATGTAAATTACACAGAGAAATACTAAAAAATCGACTTGTTATGGCTTCAACCAATCCAAATAAAATAGCAAGCCTAGTTAAAAATAAGGTAGACTATGTAGGAATAATAGCCGGTGAAATACTGTATCTTATGAAATGTGTTGGAGTTCCTGTAGAAGTAAGGCAAGAAACTAATTGTTATCATGAATTGCCAGTTACCGCCTATAATAATAGTTATTTTTATGGTACAAGTGTGTTATGTTATATATGTCACGGTGGGAAATGTTTAGCCCTTGAGGCCGTAGGCCGAGAGGACTAATTCCCGAGTGGCTTATATGACCTAACACTCGAGTGCCATACAAAATTTTATCCAACACTTAGATACATATTAATAAAAAAATAGAAAATTATATTGTTCTAATGTAAACTGGAAAACCCTGTATTATATTTTAATTGATTTATTTTTGAATGACAAATTTGACAGGTAAAAGTAGGCCATACGGTGATTATTGTTGTTATGGAATTCATTAATAACAAAAATTTGAAGACAGTAAATAAAATTATTATTTTTGCGATTTTCAAGGGTAGTTTTTTAAAATATGGAAGAAGCTCCAGCCGAAATTCAAAAAGAGGCTGACCTGGCGTGTGTCCACAAGTCAAGAGATAGTTATGACAAAACCATAAAGAATTTACCGACTTTTGTGAAAGAAGATGTGCCTGCGTGAGTTATAATCATAACCCACTAGTGAGTTATGGTTATAACCCACGTGTGAGTTATAAGCTACTTTATTAGTTAAAAATCGAACAAATAATGTTCACTTTATATGTAAGTGTTGGATAAAAGTTATTTTATGTCACCAGTAACAAGGATTCTACAAGACCATGGAGAACAGATTGTATGTAATACACTTTTAGCACCAATGTACTATCTAAACAATCAGTGGATAGGATTTGATCCTCTACCAAACCAAGGAATGACACCACAAGAGTTAAGAGTAGACTCCGAAAATCTTCCACAATTTAATTCAATTAAGGACCTTGGTGCAGGCGGTCTGTACACATACGATGAAATTAAGAAAGCGCAAGAGAGTATGGTATTTAATTTAGAAAGAAACGCCCTAAATAATATTCTGATAAGAGGTATGACAGGACAAGACATTCAAAGGCAAGGCTTTACCTCACTTAATTTGTTTAATAAGGAAGAGATAGAAAATTTAGCGAATTCAACTAATCGAAAACTTTATGGTTATTTTTCAATGATTGGAGAATGGACAAGCGGTATACTTGGACTTTACTTTTTATTTCGAATGGCCAAATTTGTTTTAGAAACATTTTTGAACGCTGTAGCCATACATAAGCTTAATGGCTGTAGTTTTCGTTTACTGGCATCTTTTTGGGACACCCTTACTTTGTTTATTTTGCATAAAAAACAACAAAAAGTAGTAAATAAGGAATTCGAAAGACAAAATGCTACTTATTGTAAAAATGAAGATGCGGCTGATGAAATAATAATAAATAGCCATCCAGATAAATATACCACCGTTGGATTGCAAGACATAAATCCAGAAAACCTTCAAGAATTATCATCAACTACCCACAACCGACTCTAGAACTAGCCACGCTGAGCACAAATCGGCAACAGTGCCTGGTAGTCCGGATTGATGGATGAGATTTGGCAGACAAGTCGGTTTATTCGATTTTCGATTTTAGTGGCATTCGGCATGAAATAGCGAGAGATTTATAGTTAATAGGCTGTGGTAACATTTCAATAATTTGGGGACGTTAGGATACATCTATATAGCAAGGTAAGAGTTTATATTATTTAATAAAATGTATACACATTTTTCAGGTTATGTTATTAGTAGCAAAAAGTTTGAATTATTATTAGTGCTATTTTGCATTTAGGTTTTGCTTATTTAACCAAAAATCTATTTTAGATGCCTCGACGGTGTTCCATTCCTGGATGTAATTCAAATTACGACTCTGGTTTAAAGGAATCAAATAACAAATGTGTATCAACATTTGCTTTTCCTAAAGATAACAACAAAGCTGAAAAATGGCTGAAAGCTATTCCAAGAAAAGACTGGACCCCTTCAAAGTGTAGTGTAGTGCGTGCCAAACATTTTCATGATTCGGAAATTATTCGGTATCATGAATTTACTTTACCATCAGGTGAAAACAAAAAAATGCCATTAAAATATCCAAAGTTAAGTGAAACTGCAATTCCAGAAAAGTTTGATAACTTACCCAAATATCTGTCATCTGTTCCCACAAAAAAAAAGAATAAACCCAGAAGAACGACGGGAAATAATTTTACAGAGGGAAGAATAAATAATACAAGATCATTTGCAAAGTGACATTATATCTAATTTTAATGATCTGGCCAAAAATTTTAAAATGAAGTTGGAAATTCATTCATGGGAAGCAAAAATTGAGGAAAAAATAATAGTCGTAAGTTATATTTTTACACTTTAGATATAGATCAATATATGACAGTTAAGGCAACAATAATTGTGATTGAAGATAATTTAAACGTAAAAGTTTATATCAGAGACAATGAACTTGGATACAATGATCTTAAATGGATTTTACCATGGGATCTAAAGTTGCAACGATGGTCCCAACTTTCAAATTTATTGTCCCGATATAAAACTGATGTTGTCAATTTTAAAGAAAAAAGTGTAATCGATATGCTTAAAGAAGGATTGGAAATTATTTCTTATGCATACCTAAAATGTGAAAATAACTCTGATGAAAATTATACATTTTTATATAGCAAACATTTAGAGATAATAATTGATCAGTTGTATCAAATTATCTCAAAATAGATATCGACCTGCGACAATTATTATGGCATTTATACTGTATTCGCAGTCACCCACCTGTTATAATGTTATTAGAGATTTCTTTGTCCTCCCACACAAAAGGTATTTACAAAGTATTTCTGCCTCTTTAGCAGTGTCACCCCAAGAAGACAATAACAATAAAAGTTATTTATTAAATATTGTAAAGTCACTAACTGAGACTGAAAAAGTTGTTGCATTAATTATTGACGAAATATATATCACATCTCGAATGGACTATAGATCTCAAAGTATTTTGGGCTGTGCTGAAAATAAAGTCCCAAGTAGTGATTGCGATTTCGCAAAGACAATTGTTACTTTTATGATAAGCTCAACATTTGGTAGTATGAATGAAGTTGTAGAGATGTGGCCAGTTAATAACGTCAAAGTTATTGAATTAGCAAAAATGACGAAAAATATAATTAATTTTGTTCAAGACTGTGGCTTTGAAGTACTTTGTATTATCACTGACAATCATTCAATTAATAGGACAATGTTTAAAACAATATCTGATAATGGATTATGGTTGTCTAATCCAAAATATTCTGAAAAAATAATTTTTCTTTTATTTGATTTTGTACATATTTTTAAAAACATATGGAAAAACTGGATGAATTTAAAAAATTTACATAATACTTTTGTTTTTTGTGATTTTAATTCGAATACTAAAGGTAATTTAAAATATGCCAAGTTTCAAGACTTAAGAAACGTTTACGAGTCAGAAAATAATTCACTTATAAAACAAGCCTTTAAACTAAATTATAAAACACTGTTTCCTTCCACTCTCGAGAGGCAAAAAGTCCATTTAGCTGACAATGTATTTCATCAGTCCACAATATCGTGCTTGGTGAGTATTCCAGAGTGCAAGGATACAGCTGACTTTTTGGAAATTATTAGGCATTGGTGGGATTTGGTTAAAAACCGAAATACCATCAAAGGTACTATGAAAAGAAGTGACTGTTGCAAACCATTTGACAACGTGTCAGATTCAAGGATTAATTTTTTTAAAAAATTTGTTGATTGGTTAGATAGGTGGAGAAGCATAGAAAATAATAATGGGAACTTAAGTAATGAAACTTTTCAAGCCATTAGGCAAAGCACATTTGTTTTGACAAAAATTATACAATATTGTTTTGAACATTATCCAATTAAATATCTATTACCTGGTAAGCTTACCAGTGAAAATTTGGAGAAAAGGTTTGGAAAGTATAGGTTTTTATCGGGCTGTAATTATAATGTATCATTAGATGATGTTTATAAATGCCGAAAAAAAATATACGTGTTAAACATATTTTAAAAATAATAATATAAATCAATACTTTACACTTTCTGATATCAAATCTCAGTTTTCATTAATATCTCAAAATGGTGATATTGAAGAGTCATTCAAAAAAAACAATTCATCCAGTGATTCCTTGTTAAAGGAATTTATTTATATATTAAAAACCGATTATTTAAGATGATCAGAAATTGACGAATCGTCAAAAATGTATGACTGTGGGTATGACAGAAATAGTTTTTCTAGAAAAAAGGGACAGAAAATAAATGAAAAAATTTCATCCCCACTACTTCATTAAAATAGGGAACCATCCGGGACTTTCAGACATTCTTAACCAAAATTTCAATCTAAGAAAGTGAATCCAGTGTGAAAAAAAAAATAAAACAAAAGAGAGTGCGGAATATTGCTAGTGATAGGACAAACTTTAAAAACGTGAAAAACACTCGAAAAAATAAAATCGTGAGTGCATGTTTACTTCGAAAAACCAACTTTTGGAACGGGGATAATATAGACATTTAAAATACCGCGTTACTTTACTTACTTACTTTACTTTAGCGCGTTAGTTTCGATCTTTGAGAAGAAAAGCAAACAACAATGACGTGGTTAAAATCCTTCCTAGCGTATATAAGGATGATCCATGATAATAGACCTCGCCAGGAAGGCCTATATGACCAGGCCTTTATCACCTATGGGACATAATGCGTTTAGTGGGGGACGAACCAGGACCAGAAGATAGCTGGCCGCTCCGGGCCCAAGTAATAATGTGGCGGGAGACTCTACATCAAGAATATCAGCTTTTTGTTGCAACCTGGGCCATTTCAATAAACCGGGCATTTGATCTGCGACTATGTCAGTGCGCCTTTTGCCGAGCACCAGAACCAAATTTTGGAACTCAACCGGGCATTTTGTGGATAAGCATGGGTTGGCCAGAAAGTGAAGAATGTCCATGCCTAGTACCGAAACAACCACCTACTGCATTTAGCGCACCTCCTCCAATAGAAAGACTGATAAAAGAAGAACCGCATGGTGCCTGGTGTCAACAGCCCTACTGTCCATGTTCCAAGTGTCCCAAGTCACCCTACATGCCCATACTCGAGTTACCTGTAGGATTACCTCCACTAGTGCCAATTAATAAAGAGTGGCGTATTATATCCCCGATAACCATTCCCGCCGCTACTGACCAGTCTACCCAAGAATTACCCAACATAAACAGTATTGAGGAGGCCGCTTCTGTTCCAGTGCCACCTAATGATGATCAACCAGAATATCCTATATAATATATAGAATATCCATAGCCAATAACACGAGCTATGAGGTGACCCTTCTTGACGGATTGCGCATGGCCCTGCGTGTCATTAGGGATGAATACCAGGAGGAAAATAATGAGGCCCCCGAACAAGCCCTCGAACGAGCCCCTGAATCCCCAGGTGAAAACGACCAATAAGGCACCGAAAGCTAATAATTTTTAAATATCGGTAATTTGATTTTGGAAAATTTTAAGAAAAATAAATAGGTTTCTATTATTTTATCCTCGATTCTATCTCAAGTCTTGATGACCAGTAATTTTAAGAAATATTTTGGGTAGTATTGTTGAAATATTTTTTTTTTATTTACCTTTACTTTTAAAATATTGCATATTTATCATTTTATTTCAAAAATGTATACTTAATGGGTTGAATTGATATTAAAAAGAAAAACGGTATCGTTTTAAATATTTATGTAATTTTAATACATATTTAAAATTTATGTTACTTATTTTATATAACTAGGTTTTAGAAATATATATTTCAAGTATATAAGCAAATGATAAATAAGGGTAAACAACTAAATTATTTTTGCAAAATATAATTGTATAGTTTAAATTCTATATTTAAAGAATTGGTAGTATTTAATGTTTTAACCGACATCTACTTTCTCGAAAAAAAAAAAAAAATTAAGTGTACTACGTTAATGATTTAAAGAAGCACGAAATAGGAGAAAGATAAACAAACATACCAGCGCGACCTATATTATGTCACGGTACGACCTAGTAAAGGCCGGAGTATCGATTTTCTAAATAAACAAATAATCTGGAGTAAAGAGGCACAGTAATTTATTATTAATGTTTAGGTACTGATCTAAGACATTTCGACTCGATACGATAAACATGTTTAACAAATAGTAGATTTGCCGCACCAAAAAGAAAAAGCAAAACAATCCTTTTTCTTTTTATTTGGGAAACGAAGTGTTCTAATGGACAGAAGATTTCAAATAAATTTTAAAATTTTAAATTATAAAATTTTTTTAAATAAATAAAAAACTATTTAATTTATTTAACTAATTTAAAAATTCTTTGTAAACAATTGGAATATTGTACTGTTCGCGTTTTAACCCTTTTTAAAATAAAATTAAAAATAAATTAAAAATAAAATAAAATAATTTTTTAAAAAACTCACTAAGTACTTTAAATCCAAGTCTTTTCTATCAGTTGATCACTGTCGAAGAAACAAACAAAATTTTTACAAGTGCAATAACATAACTAAAAAATTAAAATTAAAAAAAAAACTTTTAATATTTTCGACTGTTCACTTTAATCGCACGACATCAACTGAAGAAAAATACCGGCTACTTTCGGCGGGACGACTTTTAAACAACGCGACACATTTTTTCAGACCGGCTTTTCCGCTAAAAATGCTTCGTATTTATAGGGAAAATATCAAATAAATATGTCAGAAATAACAGATTTATGAAGATTTCCTAGAAGACTTTAAAAATGTATTAGTCATAAATTTAATTACGTGACCAACTTTTGTGGAATCCCTTTGTCGGTATCCAAAGAAACAGCAAATAACATTTTTAAAAGTAATAAATATATTCAAATTTTAATATAATGAGACAACTTAATCGAAAAAAACCCGTTGCAGGTGTCCTGCTTGTCAGTGCTTGTATCAACTAGTTTTGACTTGTATAGTATATGAATAGTATTTATAATCTCGGTCATAAACAAGTCAAAACTAGTTAATACAAGCACTGACAAGCAGGACACCTGCAACGGGTTTTTTTCGATTAAGTTGTCTCATTATATTAAAATTTGAATATATTTATTACTTTTAAAAATGTTATTTGCTGTTTCTTTGGATACCGACAAAGGGATTCCACAAAAGTTGGTCACGTAATTAAATTTATGACTAATACATTTTTAAAGTCTTCTAGGAAATCTTCATAAATCTGTTATTTCTGACATATTTATTTGATATTTTCCCTATAAATACGAAGCATTTTTAGCGGAAAAGCCGGTCTGAAAAAATGTGTCGCGTTGTTTAAAAGTCGTCCCGCCGAAAGTAGCCGGTAGTAGTCGTGAAGTATAGTGGAAAAGTCTTAGTGAAAGTTAGTTGTCTACTAGTTACTCTGTCCATTTTGGTATTTTTTTGGGTTTACTTGTGGTTTAATTAGTAATAGTGCATTGACCTGTAGTACATTTAAATTCAGTGAAGAAAATTTAGTTTTTGTCTACTTAAATTTCACTAGTGGAACTTGAAGTAATAAAAAGTAAGTGTCGGGAACAATTTATTTTTGACTAAGATATTGGATAGAAAATATTAATTTAAAGTAAACGGTGGTTCTTCGAAAATGTTCTAAAATTTTACTAAATATTAATAAAACAAAGTGTTAAAAATTAAATTGAGTTTGACTCTCTATAACAATAATAAAATCTCCCTACGAAAAATCACAGATTGATGTTTAACCTTACAGAATCGCTCCCTTAAAATAGAAATAGTGCTCCAATAAATTTTTCCAAGTTTATTCAAGACACAGTGGCGTAACACACTGGTACTACGAACCCACACGAAGAGAATTGTAACGGCGCCTAAGAGAAAGGTCGATAAGAAAGTAAGTAAAACTTAGTCTGTATTGTAGCCGGCGTTACAATTTGTTTATACCTTTTCGCAAGAGCATTGAAGGACGAGTCGTACTTATAGGACACAATCTCGCAAGCCATTTTTCTGAAGAAGAATTAAGAGCAGCCCAAGAAAACGATATTTCATTTTGCTGTCTTCCTAAAAATTGTACACACCTTGCACAGCCACTTGATGTTGCCTTTTATGGACTCTTAAAGCGAAAGTGGAGAGCCATACTGGATGCATGGAAACAGTCTTCAAAGAGAAAGTCACAAACGTTGTCCAAAGAGAAATTTCCTCGTTTATTAAAATCATTATGTGATGTTGTTGCACCAAAAAATTAGTCTGATAATTTAATATCAGGTTTTAAAAAATGTGGGATTTTCCCATTCAATCCAAAAGAAGTGTTAAACCGGTTTCCAAAGCAGCCTGAACAACATAACGATAATTCTCAGGTGGGATCTGTGGTTTCTGATATTGTAATAAACATGTTAAAGAAAATTAAATGAGGTATGGAGAAAAAGATAATTTAAATGCGCCTCCAAAAAGAAGAACTAAAATTGACGTAGCACCTGGCAAAAGTATTACTTTTGAAGATCTTAAACAACACGACCGCCCATCAACCAGCAAAGCGATTGCCAAAGAAAATTTGAAAACCCAGAAGAAAGCCAGAAAACACGGAAAGGCTGCGTCCGAGAATAGCGATACCAGTGAATCAGATAACATAAGTTACATGGATTCGTCAGAAGACGAGGTTCTTTGTGCATTTGTGGAAAAGGAAAGGGAAGCCATGTGCCTTAGCTCGGAGGAAGAAAGTATTTCTTCTGCACCTTCATCACCCAAATCGCCAAATCCTGGTCGGGAATTAAATGTTTGCACTCCAAAAGGTGATAATCCAACCTACATCGCTCCTCTTTCCATAAAAACGGATGGTCCTGTTTATGAATATGTATTGGCAGAATTTACCTACAAAAGAGGAAGTGAAAAAACAATTTGTCTCAAAAATTATTACTAAAAACGAAAAAGGCTTTGATGTAAGTTGCCTTAGACGATATGGCAAAAAACCTTCAACTTTTATTTTTCCTCAAGTAGAAGACATATCGCACATCTAATGGAAAAAAGACCTAACTTCAAAAAATTCCATTTTTAAGTTATAAGCGTCATAAGTGTCCTAATGCTATATTCTTTCTAATGGAATAACGACATTATTGTGTTGAAGCAAACAAACGCGAGATGGCGGAAGTGTCACCTTTCTTTCGCGCTACTTTTAATTGGAACAGTGCCCCAACTATCAGTTCGGCTTTAGCCTTCGACGCAGGTGCACGCAATTTATAAGAAAACGACACAAGTGCAAGTTGGTGCTAGTTAAGTTTATATTTTGATTGCATTTTCAACAGAAAAATGACGGAAGTACCAGTTAAGACTTTTTTCCTCTAAATTTGGCAATATTTTTATTTTTGAAATTGACTTAATTGTAGTTTAGGTCACTTTTCTTTTATTCTCTTTATTTTTTGTTAGGTAAAATACTGTCACAACTGGGGGTTGTTTCCCTAACGGGGCGTGAATGAAAATGCTTTGGCTAAAAAACAATACAGACTTTTATTTATATTCGCCGATTATTTATTAGGTAGCCTGGAGGAAACCCAGCATGTCTCCGGGGGGTGCAGACCAGTTCGGCACTATCGATGGGGGCTCTCGGGAAGTACTTATAGTTCGATCAGGAGAGGGGCCTCGAGTCAATGTTGACAAGTTGTTTATCTTTTTCGCACAGTGATAATTGCTCAAATTCAGCTAAAACAATGTGAAATTCAGGTAAATTTTAAAATTGTACAGTATGAACAAACATAAAAAGATACTCTGTATACAAGTAATTAACAACGGTACGTCCAGTATATCCATGAAAAACCTAAAATCATTATTGGCCATAATAATAAAAATTCCCTATGAGAATCATAAAAAATGTAAATAAACTATTTTGCAATGTTAATAAACATAAAATGTATGACTTGCACCTAAAAACAATCATGATAATAAGAATAACAGTATTTTAAATAACCATTTGAATCAATAACACTGTCCAAATATAACAATCATTACAACATAAACTATACCTACTTTTGCAACCTTGCAAAACAATCATCAATCATCAGCATTTCTGCTGATAAAGTAAATAATAGACTCTCCTGAAATAAGGAGAATATAGTAATTATATTTGTAAATTCAAACCTTCTGTTAAAAAATTTAAAAATTTTAAAATGATATAGCTACGGGAAACAGTCTCCAGGGGCCTAAAAAATCTCTATAATATACTGACAATGCAATATAATAAATTTTCTAGAAAAATGCATACCCTCTTAAATTATCCCAGGCTCTCTGCGACTGGAACGTTTCTGCCTTTGATGCTCATCGTTCAGTGCTGATCGCTAACTGACTGTTCGCTGGCTCGGAGAAATAGATAGTTAACCCTTACTCAGTTCAGAGCCACTTCTATTTTCACGTCTAACCATTTGGTAGTGCCCGTTTAGCACCACCTGTTGGCTGCTTTCGTTGGAAAATCCTTGTCTGCCCTTTTTTCTTCTTCTTTACTGACGATAATAATTATTGACCTTCAGCCTCCTAGTCACCCCCTTCAGTTAAGTTGGAAATTTTGCATTTCCTGTTAATTTTAGTATGATGCTAAAAAATATAATAAAATTATTAGACTTCACAGGAGTTGCGCTTGCTTGCTTCCTCCTTGCCGCAATCTCTTCTTGTTACCGCAAACTTCTTTTTCTTCTTCATGGTAGCCTCTAAGGTATATGGTGTTTAATGGGAGGATTAAACACCCCGAGTTTCGTTAGGCGCCTCCACCATGTTACAACTGGGGGTTGTTTCCCTAACGGGGCGTGAATGAAAACCACTCGGCTAAAAAACAATACAGGTTTTTATTGATTCTTCATTATAAAATTTACCAGGAAGCTCGGAGAAAACCCAGCATGTCTCCGGGGGGTGCGGACCAGTCCGGCACTGTCGATGGGGGCTCTCACGGGATGCGCCTGAGGGGCCTTACGTAGCTCTGCCTCCAGAGGACGGGAATCGGAGAGGCCTGGAGCTGAGGGGACTTTTGGGGAGTACTTATAGTTCGATCAGGAGAGGGGCCTCGAGTCAATGTTGACACTTTGGGCACTCCTGTCGCAGGGTAGTTGACCAGGGGGACTTTTGGGGGATGCTTGTAAATCGACCAGGAGAGGGGCCTCGAATCTATATAGACACTTTGGGCACTCCTGTCGCAGGGTGGTTGACCAGTCGTTGAGACGAAGGTACCGTGTCCATCCAATGTTCGGGTATTTATACACCGAAAGAGATGAGTCGTGTTTAATTGAACTTGACATTGGGCGGCACAGTGGTCCGCGACCTCAACGCACAGTGGTCTGGAAGTGTGAAAATTATAATTAAAAATGTAGAGCCTGCCATTTTGTTGACAATACAATTATGTAATTTTTCTTTTTATTATTAGCAAAAGTGACCATATTTATATACTATTATGTAATTTTTCCACTTAAAATATTTTCTATTTTTTGGTTTGCGTTATTAAAATGACATAACAATATTAGTTTTTCTACGACTGCTATAAAAAAAGTTTTCACATAGCGTGCGATAAAATCAAAACGCACGCACGTGAAAAGATTTCACTTGCTGGTTTTGTCTATCTTTAAAATATATTTTTAAGTGTTGAGACATATTTTAGGCAGTCGTAGGAAAATTTAAGTATGCAACATGTATTGCAAAGCACTCTTTACATTCGTGTGACATGCTGACATGACACTGACACTGTCATACTCGTGTAAAAACGGCTACTTTCAACACTTGTTACATAATATATTTAGCTGTTTACGAACTGCACACTTCTTAAGAAATCAAACTAAGTTGCAGCTAAGATGCGACATACGTAGTAAAGTAATGTCAATGTTCGCGTAAGATCGAACAAAGTAAGGCATGTCGTAACTTAGTTAAGTTAGGTCAGAAAGTGTGTAGCTTGTTAGCAGGTATTATTTCTGTCCTACAATATGTTATGTTGTCGTTTTAGAAAATGTCCAGTCGTGGAAAAATTTTTTTAGAAATGGCTCGTATTTCGAATTTCCTGTCTGCTAACTGTAAACCCTTGATACCAAATAAGGAAGACCTTAATTGCCAACCTTCATGTTCAAATGTAACTTATGAAAGTAATAATATAGAACTACCTCCCGTTAACGAGGTTGTAGTTCCACGAAACTCAAATACTATTTCTGCTGAGGTAATGGAGTGCCATAACAAACAGCAACATAGTACTTTCGCCTCGACTTCCACTTATGCCTCGAATCAAAAAAATTCAACTGTAATCCGCTTTAAGAGAATAGGTCAGATTGCTTCATATAAAAAAGATAAAGATAGCGATTCTAGCTATAGTGAAGATGATGACGATTCCATTGCCGATCCTGATTATTCTATGGACAATCAGGATACGAATAGATGAATATAGACGATATTTCCCTTGAGGACTCCTTGATAAATGAAGAGATGGAAAATTCTTCACCGAAAAAGGGCAAGAAAAGAACTAGAAATCCGAACACTTGGAAAAAAGAAAAAGCAAAAATATTAAGAAATTTAGGAAAAGAGTATAAATCATCATCGAAAACCGGAAAAATTATTCCAGAGAAAAAAATAGGACCTCCTTGTGGCGAAAATTGTCACCTAAAATGTATAAGTAAATTTTCAGAAGAAACGCGTCAAGAAATTTTTAATAATTATTGGCAATTAGGTAAATTAGAAAGGCAGCGCGATTTTTTGGCTTCTTCCATTCAACCACTACAGCTGAAGTATCGCCGAGTTACTACACAAAAAGAACCTAGGACACCTAACTCAGCCTTTTATCTTCTGAATAATGGAGTTCGTATAGGAGTTTGTAAAACTTTTTTGAGAAATACATTAGGGATTACTGACAGACCAATTCGAACAATAATAACAAAAAAGAAAGATGCATTATTTGTGCCAGAAGACGGAAGGGGTCGCCATAACCACCATGTCAAATTAGATGATGAAATCCGTCAATCTGTTAAGGATCATATAAATTCAATCCCGCGCATAGAAAGCCACTATTTAAGGCAAAACACGTCAAGAGAATTTATTGAAGGTGGCCTAACAATTTCCGAAATGCATCGAAACTACGAACAACAGCGCATAGCCTCCAGTAAACCGGCTGCTACATACCCTATTTATGCTAAAATTTTCAACACTGATTTTAATATCGGATTTTTTCATCCAAAAAAAGACCTGTGCGATCTTTGCGAAAGTTACAAGAATGCGGAAGGCATTTCCAAGGAAGAGTTAGAAGAAAAGTATAAAACGCATCAAGAAGAAAAACAGTTAAGCAGGGCAGAAAAAGATAGAGACAAGAAAGACGAGAGACAGAATATAATTTTAGCGACTTAGGATTTGCAAGCAGTCTTACCTTTACCTATAGGACAGTCTTCAGTGTTCTATTACAAATCAAAATTGAATAGCTATAACTTTACGGTAAGAAATAATCAAAGGCAATTTTTTCCCATTAATGACTGCTTTATTTTTAGATCTGCGAGCTTAAAAAGGATAATACGTTATGCTATTTTTGGCATGAAGGAGAGGGGAATCGCGGTTCAAATGAAATAGGAACATGTATTTACAAATTTTTGGAAGATGTGTCACAAAAGGCAGTTGGTGATGAGCTACCAGAAATCATTTTTTACTCAGACAACTGCGGAGGTCAACAGAAAAATAGGTAAGATTATACACTATTTAATTTAAGAAGTAGTCCATATTCTGTGGCGAGATTGTAAATAGAAATAAAGGTCTGTCTTTACCACCAAATAACTTTATTTGCCCCTCTAGGGTAGAAAACAAGGGTTATAAAAATACATGAAATGACGATGAATTAAATTAAATTTCTTAATGCATGTGTTGTACTAGTTTCGACTTTAGAGAAAGTCATCCTCAGCAACTAACCATTTAAGAGATTTTTATATGAAAAGAAGTTAAAACAGTTGGGGGAGCAGAGAGGTGATTCAATAATACAATACAATATAATGCAGATTATGCAACTTTTGGAATCGACAAGAGTTTAGTATAAGAACGATGTATCTCCATGTGAAGGTAGGGGTTGATTTATACGCAAGTAGAATTAAGGACCTTAATCATAGTCGAGTGATTTAAGAAATGTTGAAGTCAAAACGTGTTGAAAAAGAAGAATTGTAACATATCAATTCATTCTCTTTTCAGTGAAACTAAATTAGCGAGGGAACATGCTTAATGTTATGGTGGATTGAATATTTGTTAATGAAATTAAATGAACTTATTATTCTAAAAAAGGGGGGTTGTCAAAATGAGACTATGTCATTTCAAATAAAATGGGAATGCATCAAGTGGTCACCATTCACTTGTTAAAAATAAAATAAAATTAAATTAAATTAAAATTATTAGGACATTAGATTGTTGACTTTTTGTTTTTCATTTTGTTGCCAGGTGAAGAAATTAATTTTAATCTTAGCCTTAGCATGCTATTCGAAGGAAATGGCGTCGTTAAATTTTTATCTTATACTAAACTCCTGTCGATTCCAAAAGTTGCATAATCTGCATTATATTGTATTGTATTATTGAATCACCTCTCTGCTCCCCCAACTGTTTTAACTTCTTTTCATATAAAAATCTCTTAAATGGTTAGTTGCTGAGGATGACTTTCTCTAAAGTCGAAACTAGTACAACACATGCATTAAGAAATTTAATTTAATTCATCGTCATTTTATGTATTTTTATAACCCTTGTTTTCTACCCTAGAGGGGCAAATAAAGTTATTTGGTGGTAAAGACAGACCTTTATTTCTATTCACTATTTAATTGTTGTGATATTAAGCCATATGAATAAAGAGGTTGCAAAAGCTTTTACCTTTTTTTATTAAGACAGGTTTATGTGGTAAGTAAACAACTCGGAAGAGCTAAAGGTATAGCAAAAGCAACTGCTTATCCTAATTTATATGGGCCATGTTTATTTAAGACAAACCAAGTAGTTGTTAAGAAACACTTAGGGCGATTTTTTCAGCTGTTCAAACTACTATATAACCTTAGGTCTGTTTGTTCGGGTTACACTAGCGGCACTCTTTTACACTATTGCAGGTAAACTTCACTGTGATTGGTGAAAACGACATTTCGTGTCGAAAAGTGTAGCAAGTGTTAAGTCAACAAACAGGCCCTTTTTAATGAATTATTTTGTTTCAGATTCATGATTGCCATGTATATCTACGCAGTTAGACATTTACAGATTCAGTCAATTACACATAAGTTTTTAATTCTTGGTCACACTCAAAATGAAGGCGACAGCTGCCACTCCGTCATAGAGAAAGCTGTCACTAGGGCAAAAAAGCAGGGCCAATTTATATCCCGGATCAATACATTAGTATAATAAGAAATGCAAAAAAAAGGGAAATGCCTTTTTTGTACATGAAATGTGTCATAAAGATTTTTACGATTTGAAACTCTTAGCCGATGAACTATGTCACAATTTTACTAAAAATTCAGATAATGAACTATTTAAAATAAACGATGTAAAATTACTTCGCGTAGAGAAAGATGTAAACGATGCATTTTTTTATAAAACGTCTTACAAAGAGGAGCACTGGAAGTCTATAAAACTGCTTTCTGAACGGACTAGATCTAAAGCTCCTAAGAAGGATATTGCATTAAAAAAAGCCTATAATTCCAAATTTATTCTTAGTGAAAATAAAAAAAGAGACATTTCAGCCTTGTTGAAAACCAATATAATACCTGGTTATTATGATGCATTTTTAAAAAATTATCTTTTGTAATATGCCTTTTTTAGTTACCTAAGTATATTATATTTTTTTATTTTATAAAGTTATAATTACTTTAATAGTTTTACTTTAACTTTAAATAGTTTATAGTTTCAAGAGTTTATGGTTACTTTCGTGTAAACCTTATATTGTTTATTTTTAATACAAAAAAATATAATAATGTCGTTTTAATTTAGTGTAACTAAGAAACAATCGTTAATTTTTTAAGAAGAAAAGTGTCACAATTACATATTTTTGTTATTTACTGAAGCATTTTAAAAAAAACTCAGTAATTTGATCATTATTAATAATTAATGAACAAACCTAGTCGCTGATGTTTATATTTTGTTATTAAACCAAACTTTGTACCCTAAAAATTAAAATAATTCAAATTCAATTTTTTAAAGCGCGTTTTCTCAAAACAACCAGTTTTGCAGTTAGGTCTTTTTTCCATTAGATGTGCGATATCATCCATTGATAGTAGTAAAATAAAATGTACTTTGAGAAATCCTGAAGAAATTAGGGGCCATTACACATTTTATGAAAACTTAAAAGATATTTTATAAATGTGATTCTTTTCTACCTTTCAGTATTAATATAATAACTTGATCGAAGAAGCTACTGTGTAGCGAAACATGTCAATTTATTTGATGTAATACAGTGGAAATTTACCAGTAAAACTCCTGTTTTTCTGTTTACCCGTAATTTATTAATATAATACTTATTTGTTTGTTAGTTTTTAATATCTTGTTTATTTTTTGTTTATGTTAGCTATTATTGGCTGTTTAATAAATCGTATTACAGTTTTCAATAGTTTTTTTATTGTTTGGTATGTTTTTTTACATACAAATATTGTTGTAAAATATTTTTTAACCTTTTACTGGTTCAATATAGTAGCTAAAGCGCACTGAATTGAACGATTAATTAACTTTCAGGTCCCGTTCAAAGTTATGAACTTTAGCCATAACTTTGAACACAGTAATTTAAAAAAAAAACGGATTTTAGAGGCATAATTGTAAAAATGTTATTTCAAATATTTAAAGGTATGGTTAACCCCCCAATATACCCACATGATAATCAATCTATCGTCTATTATTTAAAAGTACCAAGCAACGAAAGGTAAAAACTGTTCAAAGTTAGGGGGTTTTACGGTACGGATAACGTAATTCGCAAATCCGAGTAAATGCGTGACAAGCCACGACCCACGACAGGAATCGGGTCGGAATAGTATTAAGTAAACAGTCTTGTGTGTGTTTGTACCACAACAAATTTAGTACAGGAGAATTGTACAGGGACATTTTTTTAAATGTCTCACCCGGACGCGCATTCCGTGTACTGTCGAATTATATAGAGACATATGTCGCTTTCGATTATATGGTATTCCGTGTACCGTTTTCTACACAACTTCCCCCTTTCCCCGCCCAGTAACAAAGACGACACGTCAAGTGGTGTCGATTTCGTGTTTTCTACACGACGAGAATCGAATATTTGATTTCTGTGGTGATCTAACCCCACTTTAAAGCTTTTATCTATGATCTATAATATGCTATTCCCGCTTAACGAGTTTTATTTTTCTGTACTTTTAAGTTTTTTTAAATAACAATGAGGGTGACGCCCCAACGCTGGGGGTTTTTTTAAATATGTGTGAAAAACATCCCAACCTTATTACTGGCAAATTTAATGGGGCCCAAGGAAAGGCCGAAGGCAATATTTTATGGGCAAATGTTGCCACAAAATTAAATGGGTTGGGCTGGGTGAAAAGGCGATTGTGGAATGGAGAAGGGTACGTGTAATTTAGATTTTATTTATTATCTATTTTGGTGTTATTTACAAAGGCACACAGTTAATCAAGTATCCACAACCAGAAGAGCCGGCTCAGGAGGCGAATTGTGTATGAAATAACTTTACAATGGCTTACATTCCAAATTTTAAGCACTTGCATGCATATATTTTATATAGATTTATGGTTCAATTGAGATAATTTTTAGGCCGTCACTGACTGGAAGAGTAAAGTCAAGGCAAAGGCCAGTAGCTTGAAGAAAGGAGCAAACCAAACTGGGGTAGGCGCAAATAACACACCTCCATTAACTCCTTTGGAAGAGAGATTAATAAACATAATGGGAAAAAAAGAGTTTGAAGGGGATCCAGTTAGGGAGTTAGGAATTCCTGCAGCCAAGGCAGTCACGGCACTACCAAGTACTGAAATATTCCAAACAGTACAAACGTATGAAAATGTAAGCACTTATATTTATTAAAAGGTAAAAATAAAAGAATGGGAACAGACTGAAATTGTATACCATTGTGAAAAAAGAGGAACTGTCGCTTTTTGCCCTTTTTGGTTTTAAGTAATTAAAATAAAATGATAGGTATTGCACTTTTCTGATATGTTAGTATGCATTAAATAAAAGAGGCAACCAATTATATAATAAGTAATAAATAATAAGTTTACCTAGGGGCAAAGGAACATATTTATCTAATTATAATATTTACACTTTATGGTACCCCTGCAGTAGGTATTTTATTTTTAACATTATTTAACACTATCACTAAAAATTATGTAGGTATTCCATATTTTATTCTGGAGTTAGTGGGATTTACAAAATTTGCTTTTTGTATGTATAACAATAAAGCAAAAAGTGATATTTTATGTAGGTTAACATTGAAAATAAGCAGTTTTATGGGTAGGTACAGCAATATGATATGAGAAAGAAACATGTATGGAAGGTTTTATTATTTAATTTTGTTATTAATCTATTACCTCTTAATTAATTAGGTTTTTCAAGATGTTGAACTAATCACTAAACATGCAGAAGATACCTCCTATACATCACTTTGCTGCTAATATTTGTTTAGAAAATGTAAGTATACATACATACCTACAAAATAATGTGTAATACACCAAAATTCAAAGTGTGCTCATTCTCATTTGAATAACATTTATGCCACAAAACATCACTTTGTGTGGTTTTATTTTTTTTTTAAATTGTGTACGTAACATAACAAATTGATTTTAAAGCTAGTTTTATAGTTGCCAATAAATTTCAAGTTTGTGCAGAGATGTGTAAATCACACAAAATGCGTTTATTGAAATTGCTTTAAAACCATTATTCTTGCATAGGATCTTTTTATATTATTTACAGAAACGCAAGCATAATGAAATAATGTCATCAACAGCCCAGGAACATGGAACAGAAAACACCGAACATGACTATTGCCAGGAAATAAAGATGTCCCCCAAGAAAGTTAAAAGGCTAAAAAGAAAAAATATCCCCAGGATTTCAAAAAATATTAGATAAGTAGGAACTTAAACTTGTATACTTTATAATATACCTTTTTTTTATTGTTGCCTGTTGCCAATGTTGAACTTGTACATACAGGGTTTTCAGAGATACTTTCGGTCATATCTACAGGGTTCCCTATAGGAGATACAAAAAAACTTTACATATGTAGTTGTAGGGTTTTATCTGAACCTCCAAGAAATTAAAAAAAAAATAAACAAAAGACGATCCGAAAGATAAGAAAAATTAACAATTTTTTTTTTAATGCTACATTACATGGTATATTTTTTATTTTTATTAAAGATAATTCTTTCCTGATTTCAAAAATATACAGTTTGTCTATACTTGCTTGAACCGTAATTAAATTATTTCTAATCAATTATTGTAAACGGCACCATTACAATAATAGCTATAATAGGTAGATAATAAAATTATTTTGAGTAGAAGTGCCATGTATGTGTATTGTATGGTGCCGTTTACAATAATTGATTAGAAATAATTTAATTACGGTTCAAGCAAGTGTAGACAAACTATATATTTTTGAAATCAGAAAAGAAAGATATTTCATAAAAATATACAGGGTAAAAAAAAATGTAAATTTTTCTTATCTTTCGCATCGTCTTTTGTTTATTTTTTTTTAATTTCCTGGAGGTTCAGATAAAACCCTGCAACTCTTATATTTAATGTTTTTTTGTGTCTCCTATGTTGTGTTGTTTAGTAGTTTAAGCCATACAGAGTATGCAGATAACTTTACGATGGTCTGTAAAAAGTGTGGGAATACGAAAAGTGAGGTTATCTCGTGTTGGTCTATGGTGATATAGATTGTTATGTCGTTAGTCTGTTATCCAGTCTATTAATGAAAGGAACAAATAAAAACGTCCGTAAGAATGCATGTGTCTTATTAAAATACATAGCATTAATTGGCGACGTTGGAAGTCGAGTCCATGAAGCCAAAAGTCCAGTCTTAGTCCAGTCCAGTGTCGATCAGTAACCTGATAGTCAAAAGTTTGCAAAAACAAGTCGGAGTCTCAAGAAAGAAAAAAACAGGTGAAAATGTCGTTTGTCGGTAGTATTGAGCCGTTTTCTCCAGGTCAGTCTGATATAAATTCATATATGGAACGTATGGATCAGCTGTTTGCCTGTAATGACGTGGACAGAGAGGAGAAAAAACGAGCTATGTTTCTTACTTTAATGGGTCCTGAAGCATATGGGGCACTAAAGGATATTTTGTCACCGTCTTTGCCAAGTAGTAAGACCTATAACCAGTTGAAAACAGCCCTTATAAATCATTTTAGTCCAAAAAAGGTTAACAATTGCAGAAAGGTACAAATTTTATGGTACCCAGCAGGAGCATAATGAAGATATAAAGTCCTATTCTTCAAAATTAAAAAATTTATCACAGTACTGTTCGTTTGGAAATTTTCTAGAAAAAGCTCTCAGAGATAAATTTGTTTGCGGACTAAGGTCAGAGTCAATTAAACGTATACTTTTATCAGAAGATAACTTGTCTTGGATAAATGCATATAATATTGCTGTCGCTATGGAGCTAGCGAAGGGACAAGTTAAATCTATCAGTAGTACAATTGGTAGTGATGGGCTTCAAGTGAACAAAATAGGTCATAAGAAAGTTGGTAGTCGTAATGTAAAGTCAGAGAGAAAATACCAGTCGACAACACCGTCACGGTCAAGTAACTTTTCAAGGGAAATCAAGCCTTGTTTCAGGTGTAAAAGAAGTCACAATCCAGATACCTGCCCAGCAAAAGCATGGGAGTGCTTTAAGTGTCACAAAAAGGGGCACACCAGTCGAGTATGTCGTAGTTCCGGTATCAGAGCATTGGAAGAAGAGGCAGTACAGAGCAATGTGCAGTCAGAGGAAGAAGAAAATTCCTTGGAACTAGGGTTTATTTCAAAAATAGAAAAAGGTTCGGAAAACTCTTTAAGGGTAAATATGGCAGTTGAAGGTAAGCCATTAGAATTTGAAGTAGACTCTGGTGCGTGCAAAACAGTCATACATGTAGCTACATTTAAACAGTTTTTTAGTTTATGTGAATTATTTCCTGTTGAATATAATTTGAAAGTAGTCACAGGTCAAAAAGTCAAAATTATTGCAGAAATAGATGTAAGAGTTTTGTATAAGGATAAAAGTTATTTCTTGCCTATTGTGGTGCTTGATGGAACTAGAGAGTTTAAGCCACTTTTAGGTAGGAATTGGCTTAATGTAATAAGTCCTAATTGGAAAAATATTTTTAGTCTAGGTGAGCTAAGTCAAGCCAGTGAGAAGTCAGTCAAATCTGAGTTTTGTCAATCAGTCAAATGTCAGTCGGTGAGTCAGGGTCAGCCGTCACTGGTACAGATCAAGTAATTTCAAGGTACAAGTCAAAATGGTCAAGTCAGTGACAGTCAAGCAAATAAAAGGTCAGCTATTTTAACCCAGGAAATTAAAAATAAATTTTCTGAGGTGTTCAAGGAACAACCCAAATCTGTGAATAAAAATTTTTTAATTGAATTAAAAGTTAAAGAAGGTTCTAAACCAATTTTTCATAGGTCTTATGACATGCCATTTGCTTTACGTGAAAAAGTTGAATGCAAATTGTTAAAGATGGAAAAGTCTGGAATTATTTCCAAAGTTAGTTTTAGCAATTGGGCAAGTCCCATAGTTGTGGTCCCAAAAAAGAATTTGGGTGAATTACGAATCTGTGTAGATTTCAAAAAAACTCTTAATACTGTTTTAGAGTCCGACCATTGTTCGTTACCTCTTCCAGAAGATATTTTTGCTTGTTTAAGTGGTCAAGAGTATTTTTGTGTAATAGATCTAAAAGGAGCATACCAACAACTTTCAGTTAGCGACAAATCTAAAGATTTACTTGCAATAAATACTCATTTGGGTCTTTTTACATATAATAGGTTAACGTACGGCATTAGTGCGGCTCCGGGAATTTTTCAGAGCGCCATGGATACCATACTGGCAGGATTGCCAAATTGTAAAGTGTATTTAGACGATATCCTGGTATATGGAGAATCCTTGGAACAGTGTTATTAGAATTTGGTCAGGGTCTTTACACAGCTTCAAGAATTCAATGTAAAAGTCAATAAAAAGAAATGTTTGTTTTTTGAAAATCAAGTAGAATTTTTGGGACATATTATAGATCAATATGGTATAGGGTAAAGTCGGGTGAGATGGCCAGCCGGGAGAGATGACCAACAGCTTATATTCAATAACGCGTTGTTGGACGACGCTGCGTGTGTCCTCCCCGGCGACCAACGTTTATGTGTAAGCACGGCCAGTGTGTTTTCGACCACGTCAAGGTGACATTAAAGCACTCGGAAAATAAAAATACTATCGCGTCCTGGTAAAATTATATAATAGTCTCTTACTACCTAGTACTGTGAATGTGTGGAAGTTAATTTACCCGTGGTTTTAACATATTAGGTGAGTACGAAGTTGATTCGGCAATTCTAACCTCTAAAAACTGTTAAAAGCATGCAGTGGATTTTGTTTGTCACGTTGGCCATCTCTCCCTAGTATTCGGGAGAGATGGGCACCAAATTGTAGGGATAGATGGCCATTTATTTTTTGCGTCTATTTCTTTACAGTTTGGTGTCCTTCCGAGTTTGCTGCGGAAAAATGCCAACGAAGTATAACAGAAAGAACTCAAATCGTGGAAACTATACGCAAGAAAATCTAAGGCTTGCAATTGAAGCTGTCAGAAACGGTTCTTCTGTAAACGGAGCCTCAAAAACTTATCGCATCCCTAGGAAGACCCTTGAAAGGAAAGTGAAGAATAATGTTTTCACGACTGGTAAAATGGGACCAGACAGCATGTTGGGGGAGGCAAATGAAAACAAATTAGTGCTACATATTAAAAAGGCACAAAAATATGGTTTTCCTATGACTGTACCAGATATTCGAAAGCTTGCCTATAATTTTGCTGAAAGTCTGCAACTTAATCATAAGTTTAATAAAGAAAAGGGAACTGCTGGTTCCGATTGGTTTAGGTCCTTCTTTAGAAGACATCCTGACCTGGCTGTCCGAAAAGCTAAGGGTGTATCTCTAGGGCGAGGTGAAGGCATGAATCGTGTGGACGTGGGGAGTTATTTTACACTTCTGCAAGATGTACTGGAAAGCAATGAGCTTTTCGACAAACCTGGAAGCATCTATAATGTCGATGAAACAGGCCTTCAATTAAATAATCGACCGGGGCATGTTATAGCCGAAAAAGGAGCAAAAGATGTTGTCACAGTGACATCAGGGGAAAAGGGTGAGACAATCTCGTGCATAGCTTGCTGCAATGCCGAGGGTTTTTTTCTACCGCCAGTCTGTATATTTAAAGGCAAGAATTTAAAGACCGAGTGGACTGATTCAATGCCGCCTGGTTCACATATTATGATGTCTCAAAAATCAGCCTATGTTACTGCAACAATTTTTTTAGATTGGTTTAAAAACCACTTCTTACCACGTAAAGGTGAAGGGAAGACCCTATTAATTCTTGATGGGCATGCATCTCATTGTTCTTGCGTTGAATTATTAGAAACAGCTGAAGCTAATAATGTCGTTTTGTTGTGTCTACCTCCGCATACCACTCATTATTTGCAACCTCTCGATAGGGCTTTTTTTAAGTCTCTTAAACACTTCTACTATCAAGCATGTCGAGAATGGATGCGGAGTCACCCCGGGAGAAAACTAGGGCGACTCCAATTTGGTGAACTTTTAACGAAAAGCTGGGGAAAGTCAGCGACCGCTGGAAGTGCAATGTCCGGCTTCAGAGCCACTGGAATATTTCCCTGGAACCCAGATTCCGTACCCGATCATGCGTACACTATTTCTGATCGAATGGTAAACAACGAAACAAGAGAAGGCCAGGAAATACCAACACAAGTAACGAACATTCAACATTTAAACTCTCAAGTGAACAATGCTGAAGCAATACAAGAAGTAAGACGCCCGATCAATATGATGGATGATGAAGTGCCATCGTGTAGCCATGCACATACAGAACCTCGATGTACAACTCCAGTGGAAGGAACATCTGTTCCAGATATGACACCTGGAAAAGTTTTAGACCAGATTAATCCTACACCCAACCTAGTCGTTTCTGCAAAAAAACGAGCAAAGTCCGTTGCTACCTTATTAACTTCTCCTGAACATATTGCGATTGTGAAAGATAGATCTGCAAAGAGAACCAAACAAACAGAAAAGAAAGCTCTAGAAAAGAAAATTCCAGAAAAAAAATTGTTCGGAAAAGAAAAGGCTCACCTTTGCCAAGTTCTGATGAGGAGGAGGAGAATATAGACGTCCAATATGAAGAGGAAAGTGATACCTTTTCCGAGGTGGATGAAACCGAATGTTCAGGATGTGGAGAAAGCTACATCAGCACCCGAAAAAAAGAGGATTGGTTGCAATGCATAATATGCCAGATGTGGTTTCATGAAAATTGCTCTTCTTTTTTAAACACTTGCCAAAATTGTGGTAAAACCGCGTTTAAAAAGAAGAAAAATTAATGTTATGAAATTTTATTTGGCCCTTAAAAAGTTTGTTATTTTAACGTTTTTCTATTTCATTTTCATTTTTATCTTGTGGCCATCTTTCCCTTATTGTGTTGGCCAACTAGCCCCACAGGACTGGGATAGATGGCCACATACAACTTATTTTTATAAATAATAAAACAAAAATTCTAAAAGTATTTTGAACCTATTTATTTATCTAACTGTCGGGATGATAGTTAAGCTGTTACAAAAAAAATATGTCATAATCCTAACCATTACAATATATTTACAGGCGCACACTATGCAAAACGGTGGCCATCTCACCCGACTTTACCCTACACCAAACTGATGAAAAAATTGAGAGTATAAAAAATGCTCCAACCCCGACAAATCTTACTGAATTAAGATCATATTTAGGACTTCTTAATTATTATGGTAAATTTATTTCTATGCTTTCTACTAAGTTAAAAGCTTTGTATGACATGTGTAAAGCGGAAGTAGATTTAAAAAAAAAATTGGTCATTAGATTGCCAAAAAGCGTTTGAGCTTAGTAAAGAATTAATAACGTCTAGTAGTGTTTTAGTCCACTATGACCCAAAACTTCCCCTTTATTTAACATGTGATAGTAGTGGCTATGGCCATAAAATAAATAACGAAGAAAGACCAATTATGTTTGCATCCAGCACCCTATCTGCAACTGAGAAAAAGTATTCAAATTTAGAAAGGGAAGGGTTAGCAATAATGTTTGGATTAAGAAAGTTTCATAAATATATTTTTGGTCGAAAATTTGTATTAATAACAGATCATGAACCTCTTAAATTCATTTTTGGTAGGAACAAAGGTATTAAACCTGTAAAAACACCCCCATATCATCCCCAGAGTAATGGGTCCGCTGAGAAAGCAGTGCAGACAGTAAAAAAGGCCTTGGAAAAGGCTATATTCTTTCAAAATAAGCAAGATATTTTAGATAGTCAAATTTCTCACTTACTAGCTAATTTCCTATTTGGTTAACGTAATACTCCATCTACTGTCACAGGTTTGTCACCAGCTGAATGTGTACTGAAGATAAAACTTAGAACAAGATTTGATCTCTTAAAACCAAATTATAGTTCTAAGTGTCAGGTAGTATTAGATCGTAGTAAATGTTCTTGAGTTTTACCATATCAATGAACAAGTTTATGTTAAAAAAAAATATGGATAAAAGCGAAAATTGTAAAGGTTCTTAGTTATTCGACATATTTAGTTATGTACAAGAATCATGTAGTCAGATTGGTTCATGCAGATAGCATTCGTCATGTTTTCTGTGACAAAGATTCAAGTGTTACGACTACTATGAACCTTCCTCCGAATCTCCCTATGAATATTCCAATATCTGACATTGGTAATGTTAATAATACTCATAATGAATCAGGCTAAAAAGACTTTAGTAAGTGATAAAAGTAATAACGAAGACGTTACAAGGTTTGAAAACACCCCGAAGGTTGATGTGTATGTTAGTAAAAAAATTCCACTCGATGCTATTCCACCTCCAAATAACTGTTTTAATTCCGAACATGTTGTAACCAGGTCGGGTAGAGTAAGTAAACCTCCAGAAAAATTAAATATTTAGCTTTGTATATATTAGTTCTTTTTAAAGAAGGGAGAAAATGTTGTGTTGTTTAGTAGTTTAAGCCATACAGAGTATGCAGATAACTTTACGATGGTCTGTAAAAAGTGTGGGAATACGAAAAGTGAGGTTATCTCGTGTTGGTCTATGGTGATATAGATTGTTATGTCGTTAGTCTGTTATCCAGTATATTAATAAGAGGAACAAATAAAGACGTCCGTGAGAATGCATGTGTCTTATTAAAATACATAGCATCCTATAGGGAACACTGTAGGTATGACCGAAAATATCTCTGAAAACTCTGTACATACTTTTTGCCTCTTTTGGTGTTTTGGGTCTGTTATGTATAAAGTAATGTTATGTTAAATTTTCACTGTTTGCTGTTGTTAATTTGATTTACGACAGTTGATTAAAAGATTTTGAGAATTTGTTAAAAGTTATTTATTTCAAATTTCAAAGAAAGAAAACTACATACGTTAAGTTTTTCAGTTAGTTTCTAAAGTAGTAGGTATTAATAATGTGCCTTCTGACAGCTTCGCCTTGTTTAAAAACATTTTCTTGATTATTATTGTGGAACACTTCATGGTTTACGTCTTCTTCATTGACCATTTCATCATCTAATTCCACATTCGCGGCTATACATATCGCGGGCGTACAAGCAGAACCCTATAAGTCCATTTTTAACAAATTGAGATTACCTTACGTATAAGTCCGTATGGTTATTCCGCTTCAATGAAATAATCCGCTAAGTCCATTTTGCCATTACTTTAAAAGATATAGATCCTACAGATTTGCCTAAGTCCAAATTTAATTTATTCTAAGAGACAGAATCATTTATGTGCACTTAAGCGATTTTTGTCTACGCCGCGCCAGCAACTTTAAACAGGAAAAAACCTGTAAGTCCATTAAGTAAACACTCGCAGGGTTGCACTATTAGGTGGTAGTTTACATTGTGCTGTGGTTCGAAACGGTCCGTTAGTATGTCTTCCAGAGCGAAAAAACTTGTTTTGATGGCTTGCAGTGGAAAAATAAACCAAACTAGCTGTTCGTATTACAAGGTACTTTTCTGCATGCTTTGGTTTTAATGGTCTAATTTAGTAATTCTTTTCGTCTTCAAAGATCCTTATACAGTAAATGACCACCCGAAATGTAAGACACACGTGTTTTTTGTTATGTCGTGCCTGGCAGTTCTTTTGTGTGCGATAAAGGGTGGTGCCAGGTAGTCGGGTTGAGATGTACCAAAAGCTAAGCTTTTAGTTAGTTTTTATAGACTCACAAAATAAGTCGCTTCGTGCTCTCTTGTCTCCAATATATTCTGTCTTTCTCGTAATACGCCACCGGGCGTTATTTTGTCTTTGTCTGTCATTTAAATTAGTATAGAATACGGTTAATTGTCAAGTAGTACCTTGGTACATTATTTGATATCAGTTTAAATTGATCTGGTATCTTGTTAATTTAAAAGTTGTTGTTAATAGAAAACTGTTATAAATAAAATACTGTCTTACTGTCATTAACCAGCGACCTATGGATAATAATTCCTGACTGTTCAGGTGTGGTGATAAAGGTGTTGTCACCATAGACAACAGTGTTGGATAGGAAAAAATAAAATTAAACCCTTTTCAATCATTGTTTGGTACTTCGAGAGCCGGATATATTAATTTTAATTTGTCGTGTCTTGTGTCGATTAAAATTTGTCATTTAATTTTAAAACAATAAGTGCATAGTTGATGTTAATTGCTATTAATGTGCGATGAATGCAAGATATTTATGGCCAGGATGCCTTTTATGATGAAATTGTTGGAAGAAATGAAAAAGGATATAGAAACAATAAAATCTGAAATGAAAACATCTTTTAAGAACGAGTCATATGCAGCAATCCTACAGAACAATCCCAAAGGCAATGTTAACAATAAGACAAACTTGCCATCAATCATCATTAAACCTGAAGTGGCTCAAAGTTCGCAAAAAACCAAAAAAGAAATCCAGACGTCAATAAACCCAACAAAGTTAAATATTGGAATTAAAAACATTAAAGAAACCAAACAAGGAAATATAGTGGTTAAGTGCGACACAGAACAGGACTTTGAACGATTTAAGAAGGAGGCTGAAGGAAAACTTACAGAAAAATTTAAAATAGAGCTGCCAAAAAAAAATTTACCTAAAATAAAAATTGTTGGTTATACAGGCGAAGAATTATTAGAGAATGTTGAAGCCAAAATTCGCAAACAGAATAAATGGATTGACACGACTGACCATCCGAAAATAACCTACATTAGAAGGATAAAAAATAAACAGAATTCGATCATGTATGCTGAATGCTCAGGGGGTCTATTTAGTAGGATAGTGAATAATGGAAGGGTGTGCATAGACTGGGAACGTTTACCGGTGTATGAGGATCTGACTGTTTCACGATGTTACAATTGCCAGGGATTTAATCACAAAAGCAGCAAATGTACAAGGAATGAAGTATGTGGTAACTGTGCGGAAGATCATAGTACCCAGGAATGTAGGCAACGTATAAAAGGGTGCATAAACTGCAAAATCGCAAATAATAACTATAACCTTCATTTAAACACAGATCACACAGCACTTGACAAGGAATGTCCATCTCTAAAATACTATATAGGACTTTTGAGAAACAAAACCGATTATAACTCATAAATTAATGGTATTAAACGCTCAGGATGATGTATTGGAAGAAATAAGTAAAGACAATGATCGTCCAGGTCAAATGGTGGACCAGAAGAGGTTAGAAGTTGTTAAAAATAAAAAAAATAACTTAGCTTGATTCACTTCAATATTAGAAGCATAAAAAAAATATGGACAATCTAATAACTTTCTTAGAAACATATAATTTACATTGTATGGATATTATTGTGCTTACTGAAACCTTTCAAATTGATACAATTATTAATTGTAACATTCCAGATTATGCAATTTTCTATAATGAAGCTAATTTTAATAAAAACGATGGTGTTATAGTTTTAGTTAAAAAACATTTAAACGTTGATTTCTCTTTTAAAAAATTGATAAATTCTGGAGCAACTCTCAGTAGAATAAATTTTGAAATAAATGGCATAACATTTGAGTTAATAGCATCATATAAGCCACCACCTATTCCAAAGATTGATTTTATAAGTGACATATATACATACCTAGAAACAATGACTTTTTCTAATGTTGAAATTTTTTTGGGAGACATTAATATAAATATTTTGGAAACAAATGATAATCATGTGACAAATTATCTTGCTATGATGAACTCGCTGGGTTATCAGTCATATATCAACTCTATAACAAGATCTCTCTCGAAAACTTGTCTGGATCATTTGTTTATTAATCAAAAATTAAATTCTAATTTTTTATGTTTTGAGTCTTATATATTAGAGGAAGATATCACGGATCATAGCCCAATAATGTTTTTCGCCAGACAGAGAGTTAAACCTCAAGAAAATTTAATACAACCCCAAAATAACATGAAATCTAAATTAAATATTTCTAAATTTAAATTATTATTGCAGAATTTTGATTGGTCAATTGTGATGAATGAAGGTAACCCTGAAACAGCGACAACAATCTTTTTAGAGACTTACCAACAATTATTATCAAGTGCTACACAAACTTACACTCTTAAACACAAAAAAACATAAAAAAATAAAAGCTTGGATTAGTAATGGTATTATCACATCAATTAAAAAAAGAGATAAAATGAAGAAAAAATTATCGCAAAAATTTGGCTACCAATTAGAAAAAGAATACAAAGAATACAGGAATAATTTAAACAAGCTTGTAAATAAACAAAAGAATCAATATTATAAAAATCAAATTAAACAATAACAAAAATGACATGAAAAAGCTTTACAAAATAATTAAAGATGCAACTTATGAAAACAATAAAAACACCAATACTTTCCTAAATATAAAAAATAATGATGGTCAGAATTTTCTTAATTCGCTTGAGGCGTCAAATTTTTGTAATGACTATTATATTAATATTGGGGTAGAAATGGAAAAAGCAATTCCTCCGCCACTAGTTCAGGAGCAGATACCCCTGCCAGTAATAAATTCTATTTATCTTAGCCCCATAACAAAAAATGAATTAATCAATCACATTTCAACTTTAAAAAATAATAGTTCACCAGGCTATGATGGTATACAATCTGATATTATAAAGCAGACACATTTGGAAATAATTAACCCACTACTACATATATTAAATTTAATCTTAGAAAAAGGGAAAATACCCTCTGAATTTAAAACCTCAATAGTAACACCCATTCACAAAGCGGGTACCAAGACTTCCATAACTAATTACCGACCCATCAGTCTTATCAGTAATTTTGCAAAGTTTTGTGAAAAATGTATTAAGATTAGACTAATTAACTTTCTTAAAAAAAATAATGTGTTATCAACAAACCAATTTGGATTTCTAGAGACATGTAGCACCGAAGACGCCATGCATAAATTAATAACCGAAGTTGTCAATAACCTGAACTCAAATAAAAAATGTTTAGCAGTATTTCTGGACCTAGCTAAAGCTTTTGATACGGTGCCTCATAATGAACTTCTAAATGTGATTGAAAATTGTGGAATAAGAAGAATTGCTTTGCAACTGTTCACGAGTTACTTGTCGGAACGACTTCAAATGGTCAAGTTAAATAACATCTTAAGTGACAAACAACAAATTAAAATTGGTATACCACAAGGCACAGTCCTAGGACCAGTGCTTTTTATAACATATATCAACTCATTGTTAAAATTAAATATCGATGGTTTAACCGTGTCATATGCCGATGATACGGCCATTATTATCTCAGGAGAGTCCTGGGACAATGTAAAAAATAAAACTATAAATAATTTAACAAAAATAAAAAACTGGCTGCAAACATATAAACTGACACTAAATTTAACAAAAACGAACTACATAGCTTTTTCACTTACTAACGCGAACAGACCACAGTATCATTCAATTACAGTAGATAATCATTGTATTAGAGAAGCTTCATCCACAAAATACCTTGGAGTTGTAATTGATAAGTTTCTTAAATGGCAACCGTGATGCTGGCCATTTGGTTTTAACCAGTGCCATACACCAAAACACACCACACAAATGGCAACCGCATATTGATTATGTGTCCAACAAGATTAGAAAACTCATTCACAAATTTTACTTGTTGAGAGAATTTTTAAATAGGAAAACACTCATAACAATCTATAAAGCATTTAAACTTGAAGAAGTAGTCCATTACAGTGGAGTTGATATAATCAAATAAAACAACGGCAGTCTACCTCCACAATATGTATTTTAATGTTTATGTTTATATCCTACATGTTTCGGACATAGAAATGTCCATCATCAGGGATACTAAAAGAAATTTACAGTGTGAGTTAAACGTTTTAAGTAAAATGAGAAGACTTACCAGTAGTCGATTACGACAGCTCTATCCTGCATAAGCGACTATCAAAATTATGTTAAAAATGAAATTGTAGGTTCTAATGAATGTTCAAGACTGAATGAGATGTGATATTTGAAATTTTGGTCAAGGTATCTTTGAAGAAGGGGATTCCCAGTCTGCAGCCACTGAGACAGGTGATGAAGCAATTATGTCATTTGTAGCTATTTAGAGGAGATTAATTTAAGTGAGGTGCTCAAAGATGCTTCATCTAACCGTGTCTAGGGTGTGGTCAACAAAATACTGGGTTAGACTTGAATAACACATTCTTAGGAGATAAACAATAAATGAAATGAAATTATACTATTTTAAGGTTGGAATTTATTAATTTGAAGCCAATAAGCAGGTGGTGAAGCAATTATGTAGGTTGTAGCTAATTAGAGGAAAATGATGTAGATAGGTGCTCAAAGATGCTTCATCCAACCATGCCTGAAGGATTGGCTAACAAATTGTTAGGTTAAAGGGGGGTAGAAAATGAACATAATGTTGTGATTGAGAAAGAACAAAAAAATGTGAGATATAGAAAATTAAAATTGGATTTTTACCATTTTGACTAGAAGTGAAGTATTTATGTTAAAATCACATTGTATTAGCTAATTAGATGATATTATAGCTCAAAGATACTTCACTTCACCATGCTGGCGTGCAGTAGTGATGGGAGTACCCGAGTACAGGAATCGAGTAATACTCGATTCTTAAAGGAATCGGTAGTATTCGAATACTGACCACAAGCGCCGGGATCGATTACGATTCTTAATATTAGGCTGAGACGGAATCGGGCCGGGTTCGAGCGAGGTTCGAAGTTCGAGACCGAGACGCTGGAATCGCTGGAAATATTGGATCGGTATTCGGTGTCGGTGCTCGTCGTTTTACTCGGGTGATGCGATTGAAGGAATACGTGTTTTGTTAGGTTTGGCTTTGTTTGTTTGTTTCTAAACGTTTCGACGCGGCAAATTCTATGCTTATTTTAAAAGTCATTTCCCTTTTAGTTAGGAATTTAAAGTACCTAAGTGTTATGTTGCGTGCTATTATTCTTCATTATTGATGTATGTTTTCTAAAGCATTAAATGAAAATAAGGTGGGGTTAAGACATTTAATCGGAATTCTTTTCAGAACGAGTATTTTCTAAAGGAGGACCATTAATAAATATACGTCGAAATCGCTTATTACCAAAGAACCTTACCAAATAATTTTTTTAAATAGTTTTTATAGTTTATATTAACAATTTGTTTAAAATGTTTTGGTTTGTAAGGTTTTTATTTTATTTTTCCAAAATAATAATATGTTAAAAGAGAAAAACTTTTATTTATTTTTGTTATTTATTTATTTTAGAATGTTTTATTTTATTTAAAAAAAATAACCTGGGGTTTCACCGTTTAAAAACCCGTAATTTAAACATGTAGGTAATTCTTATAAAAAAATTCAGAAAATAATGTTTTGCTGTCTTTTTTTATTTACAGCGATTTTTTGCTGGAAAAATAAATGTAATTCTAAAATATCCTCGTAAAAATCTCACTCGCTTAAACCATGAAAACAAATCGCTAAGTACTCAGTACTCGGTATTCAATAAAATATCCGATTCCGCGAAGTACTCGATCCCTCAGTACTCGATTCTTGAAAATACCCGATTCTTCCCATCACTAGCGTGCAGGAAAATGTTGGTTGTCAAATGGTCATGACAGCTTGAAAAGTCAAAAAGCAAAATACAGTAACAGTCGTATGCAAGAGAGGCGCAGGGGTGTACGAGAAATTGATCAAAAATCGACCACTGGTATACGATCAGTTGTGTCAGGAACAGACGAGCACTGAACTGAACTCCACACCAAATGGGTGGGGGATAGTAGTTTGTGAGGGTGAGCAATAAGGTTGCGGAGTCCCGTCGGTTTCCGACACCACAGAAAGGTGACCAGGGGGGCCACGATCAGGTTATGGCGACAAGTGGGCATTGAGGTTCAAAGTTAAGTTGGGTACAGTGCCAAAGTTAAACGTACAACAAGTGGTTAACAATTAACAATAGATGGCGCATAACAATACCAAAGTAAAATAAAAGGTGTTCCTAAGATTAGTAGTGGTTATATGAACCATAGTTTAGAGAGTTTATAATGTTATTTGAATAAACACTGGATCAGGATTAAGGTTAGATCAATGTGAGAGAGATTATTTTAGTAATGAATACAAGAATAGTATAGAGAAGATGGAATGTTAATTACAGGTCTACTAGATTAAGATTATATAAATGTAAAATGAACAATGAAATAGTGAGATGTATGATAAAAATGTTGTGTAATCCTGATAGTAGAAACACTGCTGAACAAGGAAAGAGAGAACGGAGAGAGGTGAACCTAGTTAAAATGAAGGGCATTGAAGAAATGTGTAGAGGAGTGATTAATTTGGTCATTGACGCTGCTAAAAGACGGATTTTTCAACATTTTGTTAATTTCCATAACTTCAAGGGGGTCAAGTGCGACACGGAATTCTCCGTTAAGAGAATTATTTAGGAAATATTTATTAACTAAAAAAAAAATAAATAAAAAAAAACTATTGAGGTGTGAACCGGCACAAGGCTAACTCGTGTCACAAATAAATGTTTGCCCAACGGGTGTGAGTCCCTTTGCGCCACCAGCTTTGCGCTATAAAGCTGGAAAACACTGCTGGTCTTTTGGCAGCTTGTCTCGGCTCACACTCAACAACCCAATTTGAAATTAAATTTACTTTATTCGAATTTTAACTTTAATTTAAATTACACAACTTAACCTAGAAGAGGTGGGTAAGGTGAACTGACTAAACTCACCACACTAATGCATGATAACTATTCAAATTTTAACTTCAATTTAAATTAAACAATTAAACTTAGAGGAGGTGGGTATGGTGAACTGACTAAACTCACCACCACACTAATGCATAAGAAAAAAAAAAGAAATAAACACACAAACAAAAAAAAAAGGAAATTAAATTAAAATTGTATGGCTAAGCCAAAGTCCGAGATAGCGAGTAGCTGCAGAGGAAAGTAGAGGAAAGCAAAAGCCACCTAAGGTTAGCCACACCACACACAAGTAAAAAGATAGGCCGACTGAAGGTCTTAACTTATCACCAAAAACGTAGTGAACCGCTGTAAGCTCGGTCTACTACCAAGAAACAAACCAGCTGAAGGCAAATGGTCTATAACTGCACTTGATAGACTTCTACTATCGCCTAGTTCACGGCACGGAGTTTTTCTAACCAACCAAGTCCGATATCGTCAAGTTTCACGCCGAAACAACACCGAGCTTAGTTAGAAACCCACATCCGCTGGGCGGGATACATATCGAAAAGAGATATATAAAAGCAAGTCCTAATAAGCGGAAACAAAGTTACGTAAAGAACGCAATTCTAATCCGATAAAGTGAAATGACAATGAAAGGAAGAAAAAAAAGGAAAGAAGAAGAAAATAAAAATCAATGAACAAAACACAATAATTATTAAGAGGGAAGAAATTAAAATAATAACAACCCAAACTGGTCAAGTTTCACGCCGAAACAACACCGAGCTTAGTTAGAAACCCACATCCGCTGGGCGGGATACATATCGAAAAGAGATATATAAAAGCAAGTCCTAATAAGCGGAAACAAAGTTACGTAAAGAACGCAATTCTAATCCGATAAAGTGAAATGACAATGAAAGGAAGAAAAAAAAGGAAAGAAGAAGAAAATAAAAATCAATGAACAAAACACAATAATTAATAAGAGGGAAGAAATTAAAATAATAACAACCCAAACTGGTAACTTAAGAAATGGTTGGTTTTGTGAATCATGAGATTACTGGTTTAAGGTTTTCCACATGCCAGATTCCCTTAAATTGCCCTTGTAAATCTTCCAATTCATAGGTGCAGGTTCCTGTTTTTCCTCTAATTTTAAAAGGTCCTAGATATTCCGGAGCCAATTTTGCACTGTAGTAATTAGCAGCATCAGAGATAGCTTTGTTCTTACGCCAAACCTCTTGTCCTACTACAAATTGATAACCAAGTCGTCGTCGAAGATTATAAGTATGTCGGTTTCGTTCTTGCGTGGCCCGAATTCTTCTTCGAACGTCCTCGTAAACCTTCTGAAACGTCTCAAGTTTGTTTTTGACATAGTCGGCTATACTGCTATTTCGCGGTCCTATGATGGTGGAATAATCTTGGCCAAAAAGTTTGTGTTCTTTACCGTAGTTGACAAAGTAGGGAGTGTATCCGGTAGTCTCGTGTTTTGCTGTGCGGATGGCGCACGCAATTGATGCCAGGTTTTCATCCCAAGTTTTATGATCGTTTTGATTAATATAGGTCTTAATCATGGTCTTGACTACTCTGTTAACTCTTTCGACAGGATCAGCTCTAGGATTATAAGAGGCAGTGTAGAAGATGTTCACCTTGTACTTTTCACAGAGATTCTTGAATTCTTTGGATTTCATGGGTGTTCCGTTATCACACATTAAATGTTGGGGAGTTCCATAAGTCAGAAATACTCCTTCTTCCACATGTTTGACGAGAGTCTTGGCATTTGCCGCTCGGCAAGGGAATATTAAAACGTATTTACTGAAATAATCAGAAATGACTAGCGCCTGAGTGTTTCCGCTTCGTGAGCGTGGCATTGGTCCTATAAAGTCTAGACTTATAGCTTGGAAAGGTTCCTGAATGTCCGGGCGATTACCCATATTCCCAGATGGTCGTTTTTGTTCGACTTTATGCTGTGCACACGTTCTGCACGATCTAACATAATTGGCTACATAGGACCTCATCTTTGGCCAATAAAAACGTTCGTGCACTCTCCAAAATGTTTTAAATACACCCACGTGTCCAGATGCAGGAATGTCATGACTTCGTTCTAAGATACTTTTTCTTTTGTCACTGGGAACCACTATCTTCCAGCAATTCGCTGATGAACCAGGTAGAGAGCTCTTAACATACTTATATAAAAGATTATTTTCAGTTCTCCAAGCAGAGTACTTTTTCGGGTTCTGTTCTATGCGGTCAAACATTTGGTGATACCATTTATCAGATGCGTCAACGAAAGATGTAGGATCATACGTGTCAATAGATTCAATATTTACAGGAACTGATTGGGATAAGAAATCAGGAACTACATGTTCTTTGCCTTTTCTATGGATTAACTCAAAATCATACGGTTGAAGTCTTAGCGCCCAACGCGCTAAGCGTCCTTGCGGATCTTTCAAACGGTGAAGCCAGAGCAACGAATGGTGGTCGGTTATTACTTTAAAGTGGGTATGTTCCAAATAGTGCCGTAGTTTCTCTACACTCCAAATGACGGCCAAACACTCCTTCTCGGTTACAGTAAGCTTTTGTTCTTGTTTGGTAAGTGAACGAGACAAATAACATATCACCCTTTCGCCATCCTCAAACTCTTGTGATAGAACGGAACCTATTCCATAGGAGGATGCATCAGTCTGCAAAGTAAATGTGCGATTGAAATCAGGGCAGGATAAAACAGGTGCAGTCACTAGGTGTTCTTTGATCCTCTTGAAAGACTGTTCGCATTCTTCGGTCCAACTCCATTTCGTGTTCTTCTTAATTAAGTTGGTCAAGGGTGCCATTATAGAGGAAAAATTTGGAACGAATCTCCTGTACCAGGATGCAGTACCTGTAAATCTGCGTATCTCATGTACATTGCGTGGTCTACTAATATTGACAATTGCTTCCATTTTTTCTGGATCAGGCCTCAAGCCATCACGGTCCACAACATACCCAAGATATTTAAGTTGGGGTAGGCAAAATTTACACTTATCCAGGGAAACTATCAGGCCAGCCTCCCGTAGTCTATCCAGCACCAAACTCGGTAGACGAAGATGTTCTTCGAAACTTTCACTTATCAGGATCACGTCATCCAAATATACCATTACATTGGGCTGTAAGTCAGCTCCTAGCGCTGTATCGACAATTCGTTGCCATGTTGCCGGTGCATTAGTTAGTCCAAAGGGCATACGCTTAAATTGAAAAAGACCTCTACCAGGTACGGTAAATGCAGTTAATTCCTTGGAGCCGTCACTTAGAGGGACTTGCCAGAAAGCCGATTTGATGTCTATGCTGCTTAAGTATCGAGCATTGCGAAGATTGTCTAAAATGGCAGAAATGTAGGGAATAGGGTAGCTGTCCTTCTTCGTAAGCTTGTTCAGTACACGGAAATCGCAACAAAAGCGGTAAGTACCGTCTTTTTTACGTGCCAAACAAACTGGGCTAGACCATGGACTCTTCGACTGTTCAATAACTCCCAATTCTAACATTTCGTCCAATGCATCGTCGATGATTTTCTGCTTAAACGGGCACACAGGATAGTACCGTTGTTTGACGGGCTTAGTACCACGTTCTAATTCGATTAAATGTTCTGCTGTCTTGCAACAGCCTAAACCATCTCCCATCACTGACAATTTTTCTTTTATTAGCAGGTCCAAATGGTTTTGTTGATCTTCGGTCAAAGTGGTTTGGTCTTGAATGCTACAAATAGAAGGAAGCTCATCGTTTTTCGCTAAATGCCATACGTCCTGCTTCAGGTCAGGTACAAATCCCATAGTTAACCAAAAATCTACTCCCAGGATTAATTTATGTGATAATTCGGGAAGAACCAAAATATCTATCAATCGGGTTTTATCTTTTAAAGTGATCGGGGCTTGAATATAACCTATACTAGAACAAGATTGACCATTGGCGACGGTACAACGAATTGTCTGTTTCTGAAGTTGTAATCCTAATCTCTGCAACATTTCATAACCAGGCAAACCAACTATAGTTCTTGAAGCTCCACTGTCTAACAAACCCAAAAATGACATTCCAAAGATCGATAATTCGAGATAGGGTCGCTGATCTCCAGTAGCGTGTGAGAGTATAAAATCCAAAACAGCTTTACTATCCAAATTCTGTGCGGGGGCCGTATCAACAGCAATGGAGGTTATCCGACGGCCTAACAAGGATTCCTCCGCGCTCCGTTTCCCGAAGGCGAGCACTTTGGACAATTTCGAATGGTGGCGTTCGGATGTCCACACTTAAAGCAGTGCAATTTGCGTGGTCGGGTGCATTCCCTATCTAAATGTCCGGTGGCTTGACAGTTCCAGCATACCACATTCCTCCTTCTATCATCAGTCGCTTGTCTAACTTCCAAGACCGACGCGAGATCTGGTTCTGGAGGCGAGTACGTATCTACAAAAGCAAAATCCGGTTCCACTAAATTGACCCTTCGTCGTGCAGGAGCAACATAATGTTCGGCTCGGTACTTCTTCTCTTCGAGCTTTAAGCATTCGCGTTCTAATTCGTCCAAACTTTTGACAACAGGAAGTTGAGTGATGTAAAAAGGTGCCAAATTCCGAATAAGTATGTCCAATTGAGCCTGAGTTGGAACATTACCGTAACGTCTAAATAAAGCATTCATGGCAGACAAGTAATCTACTATACTTTCTGAGGGATCTTGCGTTCTGTCTAATAATTCCCTAAACAGTCTAGCCTTATAATCTGGGGGCTCATAATGTTCACGGAGAAGATCTGAAAGTTCTTGCCAATCATGACATCTGGATCTGTTCGCACGATACCAATTTAACGCTTTGCCAGTAAACAAATCAATTGCCGAATTATACAAGTCTTTGGTAGAAGCATGTCTTGCTATTCGGAGTTCTTCCGCTCTCTCCAAAAATGCGTGCACGGTCATCTGCTTAGTATCCCCTGAAAATTTAAAACCCCACTTTTGTACGGGCTCAAATCGGGATGAACCAGCTACAGCCAAAGGAACTGTAGGTACTGTAGGAGCAACTGAGGAGCGTTCATTCAAAAAGGGTCATGTCCACATTTTTTCGAAACTGATTTTATGTTAGATTTCGGTTCATTTATATGGTTTCTATCGGCCCATCTCTTCAAATCCTTTCAAAACAGTATACAACCCGGTAAAATTCGCATGTGAAAATAGGATATTTGAACAAAACCGGACATGTCCATGGTAAACCTGAATCAAGTGTGTTTCAATCAAAATAGGACAAGTCCAGTAGTATTACTTATGGTTATAAACCAATATATTTCAATAGGGGACATGTCCACTTCTTGTGCAACTTTTTGTTTTACTTCTGTATCGAGATCGAATTAGTATCGATACATTAAAATCTGCCCTAAATCATCAAGGCCAAGCGTTAGGCTTTACACACGGACGGGCAAGTAGTGAACAGAACAGTAGTCTGGAAACAGCTGTGTGAAGTTTGGTTAGGCTGCTCATTAGGTGTTGTTTACTAGTTTTGTTCATTCCTGTAAAACTATTAGCATATTTTGTTCAAATTATATAAACAAAGAGTTAAAATGGATGTCACAGTGGGAACTATTAATGTTGGCAGTCGGAAAAAACAGCCTAAAACGTCAAAAAGAGATATTACGAAGCGACAAAGGTTAGTTTTAGCTTTATTTTATCCTAAACCGGGGATCTAAAACCGTACATTTACATTTTTAGGTATTCTAATGACGATCCCAAACTTAGGCGGTTCGTGAGACCGTGTGATCATAACACAAATTCTTTACAATGTGCTCTTGTAAAAGCATCTGACCTTCTCCGAGCTAGAGACATTTTTTTCTCGGAACCAAACAAGTTAATACAAGATCAAAAATTATGCCATCTTTTGTCGGTTAGGGAACCTAAAAGAAGAAGGCCAAGAGATGGTGTAAGAAATGCTGCGCAACGAAAGTCAAAAAACATGGTTGCCTCTTATTTTTTTCGAGTTTATCGTGGACGGAAAAGCTCTATGTTGCCAGTTTGTAAACAGTTTTTCATTGCAGCGTTCGGTATTTCCAAATGTAGAGTTCAGACTATACTGAAGGTCTTAAAAGATGGAAATGTTCCTAAGGAAAATCGTGGTGGTAACCGATATTTAAACAAAAATGTGGAGAAGAAACAAAAAATTCGTGCCTTTTTAAACAGTCTTCCAGCGAGCGAAAGCCATTACAACCGAAGTAAGTCATGTCGTGTGTACCTGTCCTGTGAGTTGAGCCTGGAAAGCCTATACAAAAGGTTTAACTCTACGTATCCCGATTTTCGGGCATCGAAATCAATGTTTAAGAGAATTTTTTATACGGACTTAAATATTGGATTTTCATCGCCTGCATCCGATGTTTGTGGAACGTGCATTAACTTGAAAAATACCATAAAACAAAATACTGAAAACAAAGCGACGTTGATTACAGAGCTTAGAATGCATAAATTGAGGGCCAATGCATACTACAAGTTACTTAATGAAACACCGGATAAAAGTGTAACATTTTGCTTTGACCTACAACAGGTGCATCCCCTTCCTAAGACACCCATTCAGGATGCGTTCTACTTAAGGCAAATTAGTTTTTATGCCTTTTGTTGTGTGGACGTGAAATCAAGGGCCCCATTTTTTTATACCTGGTGTGAAAATCAAGGAGGACGTGGCTCAGTTGAAATTGGCTCAGCATTACTTACCCATCTGAGATCCATTGACCTGGAGAACGTGGAAATTGTTAGATTGTTTTGTGACGGTTGCTCCGGCCAGAACAAGAATGCCCATATTGTTCATATTTTAACATACTGGCTTCAAAATGAGTCCCCTAATGGCGTTAAGGAGTTGATATTACATTTCCCTGTTAGAGGCCATTCCTACCTGCCCGCCGACCGTGTGTTTGGTCGCGTCGAAAAGCAGTTAAAAAAATTGGTTGTTATTAGTAACCCCGAAGGATATAACTCAGTGTATTCGAATGTGGGCGAAGTTAAAATACTAGGAACCGATTGGCGTTTATATGATATAAAAAAACTTCAACAAGTCTACAATAAGGTGCCCGGAATCAAGGATTTTAAGAAAATTTCAATTCAGAAGTTTCGATCGACGAATGATTCATGTGCAGTTAAATACAAAGGATCTGCATTTTTTCGATTCGAAGACCTTACAAGTCAATACGCGTCCTTACTAAGAAAAGGTCAAACTGGTAAAAACATAAAATTGGATGAAAAAATGCTAGGAAATTCAATATCAGATGAAAAGAAAAAAAATGTCCGGACTCTTTTAGAGAAGCAATTTAATAACGACGAAGTAAAGTGGGAGACTCTACCAGAGTTGGAGTTTTTTAAAAAAATTCTCGAACCTGTAACAGAAGATAAAGATGAAACAGCACAAGATGAAGAAACTTGCGATTGCTTGGAGGCTGATTATGAAATTCACCTTTAGATATAAGATATCCTTTTTTCACTTCTTTTCTTTAATAAAAATGTAATACGTAAAAATATTGACTAACATATTTTTTTCCCTAAAGAAACAAGAAAATAAATTTAAAGTTCAAACAAAACCGGACATAAACATTTAGTTCAAGCAAAAGTGGACATGTCCATTTTTCTTTTCTACTTTTCTCTTAAAAAACAAAATATATTGAAAAAAATTGTTTCAAAATACATTTTTAACTACAAAACACATCATGTTTTATCACATTTACAATTTTAGCTTTAACGGTCTTAGCATCAAACGTTTTTTACGTTTTTCTCAAAACTATCTTAGGTGGACATAACCCTTTTTGAATAAACGCTCCTCAACTGTACTTCGATTAGCTGGTGTGTGTGAATGAACAGAATTTAGGTCCTCATCATTATGATCTCCACGAGTGGTATCCAGCAGCAAACTTAGGTTGGGATCTGCTTGACTTATGTCTTCTAGTCGGCTTAAGGCCATGAGGATTTCGGTTAGTAAGCTCGCTCTGTTCCCTTTTCCATCAACAGTCAATCTCTGGGCAGGAATACGATCCACTCTTCTCAAGAGATGAACCAGTCTGGTCTGATGACGCGCAAACTTGCTCAGGGCATCTCCTGTGACAACCGTTCCAAAAGCCGCGGTAATTTCTCCTAAAGATGTCGTGATATAGGTAAATTCCTCTGCCACATCTCGGTCATAGTCGGGATAATTGAGGCTCCTACCCTGCTTCTCGAGTTTGAGAAGTGGTCTCAAGGTACTACGAAGTTCTTCCACTGTTCTAGTGTCATCCACAGCAACTCCTCGTACACTGAGCTCATAAACCAACATGTCCTTTTTCAAATAATTGATCTCCATTTTGCAATCCATGATTAACAAAGTCCAACACTTAATTTTAAAGCTACACCTAGTAACTCAAATAACTAAACGTCACGAAACTTGTGCACGACGCACTGAAGTAAACGAAATATAGTCTCAATAGTATTAATCATACAAATAATACGTCAACAAAAATCAATCCAATTCACCGCCAATCAGTAACAAACCAAATAGCCAGTGAATAGCACTAAAATCACCAAAAATACCGATTAAGAGAAAAAAAAAATACGCCAATACGCAAAATATCAGGTAGGTTTACTAAGTGTTATTCATGAATATTTCAAAGTCAAAAATTGTTCAGTCAGTAAAGAAAAATTAACGTTCCAATAAATTTCAAAGTCACCTCAAATTGAATGAACTTAAACGCCATGCATTAGTGTAGTCCAATATTACAGCCTCTTTTGCCAAAAAAAAATAAATGAAATGGCCCCACGTTGGGCGCCAATTTTGCGACACGGAATTCTCCGTTAAGAGAATTATTTAGGAAATATTTATAAACTAAAAAAAAATAAATAAAAAAAACTATTGAGGTGTGAACCGGCACAAGGCTAACTCGTGTCACAAATAAATGTTTGCCCGACGGGTGTGAGTCCCTTTGCGCCACCAGCTTTGCGCTATAAAGCTGGAAAACACTGCTGGTCTTTTGGCAGCTTGTCTCGGCTCACACTCAACAACCCAATTTGAAATTAAATTTACTTTATTCGAATTTTAACTTTAATTTAAATTACACAACTTAACCTAGAAGAGGTGGGTATGGTGAACTGACTAAACTCACCACACTAATGCATCATAACTATTCAAATTTTAACTTCAATTTAAATTAAACAATTTAACCTAGAGGAGGTGGGTATGGTGAACTGACTAAACTCACCACCACACTAATGCATAAGAAAAAAAAAAGAAATAAACACACAAAAAAAAAAAAGGAAATTAAATTAAATTAAAATTGTATGGCTAAGCCAAAGTCCGAGATAGCGAGTAGCTGCAGAGGAAAGTATAAAACTAATATTACCCTAAAAGTCGCAACGCTCGTGATCACAAGGTTTCACACTGACTAACAAATGTCGCGGTTGGTCGGCTACAGTGTGGGGTAATAAATGTTTATAAACTGAAAGAATAAATCAAGTAATCATGCAACTCTCACTACTCCTGATCTCCTGAATGGCTGCTCAAATAGCCCTGTACTAGTGTTCGGTCCTCAATGGCCCTTTGGCCCTGTACCAAAATTCGGTCCTCAATGGCCCAGTACTAAAAATTGGCTTGGCTATGGCCCGGTACTAAAAACCCTCTAAAACCCCAAAAACGAGCCTTAAAATTCAATCAACAAATGTAAACACCTAATAATACATAAAAAATCCCCTTAATGAATTCAACCCCTTTAAGCAATAATTTAATCGATACACCCCTCCCAAAATAATAATCTAAAATGGGAATTGAATCCAGCAAATAAAAATTAAACCCCCCTTCTTATCACATGAATAATCACGAGTAGTAATAATTAATAATTGGTCCACAATAAAAACCCGCTAACATAAAATCCAAAAATTAGAATCAGCCTCCCCTCATCAAAAGTTATATTTGTACTACCCCCCTTAATGAGTAACGAATGCCAACAAATTCAATTCAAGCACTTGAAATAGGAAAAACAGTTCAAATATGACAATAATGTTCAATTATAATAATACCATTCAAGTACGATAATAATATCACTCAAATAACCAAATTAATTAAATAAATAAAACAATCCCATCAAACTTCTTAATACTGAAATGCAATACTAACAATGCGTACCCCCCCTTTATAAATCTCAATTGAATTTACAACGTCTATATTATTATAGTTTTCACTAATAAATGTTTTACGTTACTACAATATAAAAAGAAAATATTAATAGGTCGCTAACATTCGACTGGTAAGCCATACCACGACTTCCCCCCTCATGAAGTTAAAGTAAAAAGAAAAATAGAGTACACCCTTCCCAGGCTTGAAATGCCAAACTCATCACTAATGATTTAATGTGCCCTCACATGAGCCCCTTAATAAAATTGGTGCTTACTTTAGAAGACCTACCATGCCACATAAATAGATAAATTTTTACTACTGAATTAATTTTAATGAATGCACACTAGATAAAATAGATCAAGAATATTTACCTAGAAGATTGAGGGTTAAATCGCCTGGATGGTCGTCAGGCCCAAATGCTCTTTCAGCTTCGGATCTCTCGAAACAGCACTACAGAAAACGAAGAAAAATTACCAAAATGCCCCCTTAGGACCACGTAAAATTCCAAAAACTTACCCAACAGTTACTTAAAATCCAAAAGTGGATCCAGCGCACCACAAAAGAAAATCACTAAAACTCCAAAAAGGGGTGCAACTGGATTTTTGGCCCGTGATAAATTAAATTGCCTTTAGGCTGGGTGAAACTCCCTGTATTTAAAACGGGGCCTAACTGTGGCTTACTTCTTTGAAAGTCGGAAATCAAAAGGGGAGCAAAATTGGCACGTTTTCTCGGTTGTAGAACAAAATGAAACCCTCACTAGGGAAGTGGCAGTTAAACGACAGGATTGGGTAAAATCGATCCGACGTTGAAAATTCGATACAAATTGGCTCATGAATTATAGCCAGGGAAGAAAAGTTATACTAAAATACAAACAAAGTGCAGATAAACGAGGCACCTCAACTACGTTTCATTAAATAATAACTCAATATATAGCCCTAAACAGGACTTGAAAATCGGAATCGACTCTCAGACGAAAAACATCGATTAAGTTGCCCCGGTCTATCTAGTTCCACCTGAGCGATAGAAGCGCCGCGTTACGGAGGATCGCGGACAGACAACCGACGTAATTTTGACGTTTGAACGTCAAAATGTTTTGAAGAGATTTTAATTTTGTTTGTTTACTTATTAAACATCCCAAATACACCAGAAATTGTTGAGGTACAAAAACTAAAATGCAGCCTTAACATGGAGATTAAAGTCTACATTAACCAACACACATTATTTCGTAGAAATGGTACGATAATATTCAAAGTAAGCCAGCTGCCAGCAGACTATGTAAACATTATAGAAACCAGGTCCATATACGAGAGACTTAGACTGGAAACAGGTGTAATGCAGCTAGAATAGGCCTACACTGCTTTATGAAAAGATTCAACAGCTCTTTCCCGTGATATCACGAAGAAATAGGTAACTTTTAGACGTGTGTGTTCACCAAGATAAAGACAGTGTCAATAGGTACTTAATCTATTCTTTAAACATTTAGGACTAGTCCAGTTGAAGCTTGGCCTCCTGGGCTCAAGTCTCCAGGAAGTAGGTTGGCATTGATAGTAGTAGGAAAACCAAATAAAGTTAAATAAACCACTGAACATTCACAATTCAGCCCATCGTGTTATAAACTAGCTTATAAGCTAAAACAAGCAGCCCTATAAGGTAAGAATGAATAAATATTAAACTCCTGAGTACCACATAGCTTCCTAAGGTTAACTAATAAGATTATGCAACCAAACTGTTGACACAAACTAACTTGAATTCAATTGGTCATCGATATTAGGTTTATTTACCCTCTAAAATACGAACAAATCTCAACACGTATATAAAAACTGCAACTAATAAATTTACAACTGTTAAAACATAATATAGGGGTCAGAATATCGCGGTATTTTTCTAAAATAAACGTTTCATCCAAGGTGAAACCTAAGTACATTCTTAATAGCAAAAATCAACTGTTACACAAGTTTATTGCTTTTATGACAGAAATGTAAAAGAGTTGTGTTGTTATCTGAATTAAATTCGTGGTTATTGGCAACTATGTGTCTCGAGAAATTAGATTTGATTTTTTCCGGTGTTAGGTTCAGTCTCTTGGCTCTCTCAATCTCCCTAACATGCTCACCAATACGAGTGGAAAATTTGCGTCCAGTTTGGCCAATATAAGCTGTATTGCAATTCTCAGTGGAACAGCAGACTCTGTACACACCGGATCTACTGAGAGGTGGAATTTTGTCTTTAGAATTGCCTATAAATGATTTAAGAGAATGTCGAGTCTTGAAAGCAGTATCAATATTGCAAGATTGAAAAATATTTTTAAGTTTATAAGATAGAGGACCCCAGAAAGATAAAGAACAAAAGTTTTTTGTGGAAGGTTCTTTGTGAATTAATTTCCGGTTTAAATGTCTGTTGAGATGTTTGAAATATATTTTATTGATTAATTTTTGAGGGAAGCCATTGTTATAGCTTATTTGTCTGATGATATCAAGTTCAGTCTTAAAATCGGCATTATCAAGAGGAATGGAGAAAAGGCGATAGAAATAAGAGTGGAAAGCTGCTAACTTTTGATTATAGGGGTGGTTCGAAGAGAAAGGGATAATGCAGTATGTGCTAGTGGGTTTATGATAAATGGCAAATTTGAGTTTATTAAGTGATCTGGTAAGTTTTAAGATCCTTCAATAAATAACACCAATTTCAGCAATTTTAAATTTCATGACCGCACTTTAAATCTTAGCCAAACAGATTTTAATCAAAACGAACTAAAGGTACTCAACTTGGGTTTAAAATATAACTTTCATTTCAACCCTACCACTGAAGATCTAGAGGTCATGGCTGTCGAATGTGAGAATTGTATCTCATATATTCAAAGTACAAGAGTGAAAAAAGCTCTGAGATCCCAGTCCTCAACTTGCCTTAATAATTTCCATAGGAATAACAGTACTTCTGGTCAACAACAGACTCTGGACACAAAAATACTAAGTTCGCTTAAATGTAAAATTACATAAAATAATTTGGTCATTTCACGCGCCGATAAAGCGAACAGCATCGTGATTTTAGATAAGCCTGTATACATCAACAAAGTTAATAACTTTTTATCATCTGAGGAATTCAACCAATCTATCATTAACCCTATAGACATATTCATGATTAAATTCAGAAATACTCTCAAACAAACTCATGAAACCTTAACCTTTTTCAATACAAATAAATATAAATTAACCCCGGTTAATCCCCTTACACCAGTCTTATACGGCGTACCGAAAATTCATAAACCTGAAATTCCTATTAGACCAGTGGTCTCTTACTGCAATTCACCTTGTCACAAGTTAAGCATTTGGCTCAATCACACACTTCTTGCTCTTACCAACTTTAGAAGCCCTTTTTCAATCAAAAATTCAGCACAATTATCTCAAGAACTCAAAAACACATACATCCCCAATTCAGCTTTTTTAGTATCATTTGACGTGACTAACCTCTTCCCCAGTATTCCCACCACTGAATGCACTCTACTTGTTAACAATTTACTCACAGAAACTACTGATTTACCTCAGTCACATATCAATAACATCTGCTCACTGGTAGACCTAGTGCTGGACCAAAATTTCTTTGTCTTTGATGGCAAGTATTACAGACAGAGTTCGGGCCTCGCGATGGGTTCTGCCCTTTCACCACTCTTAGCTGAACTTTTTATGTCTAACCTTGAGTCAAAAATCATGAACAGTGCCCTTTTTACACACATTATTGTCATTAAGAGATATGTCGACGACATTTTTGCAGTTTTTGATGGCACCCACGAGGACCTCAATATCTTCATTTATAACCTGGCAATTTTTGTCAGACAAAAACCGCCATATTATCATGCGTACGGCTTGCTCAATACCGTCGGAGAGTTTTAGTAGTGGGTTGGATACCTATTACTTACCACCTTCCCTTAATCTGAACGTTCTAGAGGGCGCCACTGGCTTTACTAGATTGAAAGACAGAAAATCTCCTAATTAATGGGGCTCCGTTGGAATACCTTACATCAAATAAAAAAACTAAAATTGTTTACACTTGTTTAATTTGGTCGACTGATGTTATTTGGATCAATGCAAAATCTAATATTTAACAAGGATTGAAATGTTGTTTATTTATGGTTATAAAAAATTGATAAAAGGTGAAGTTGAATTAGCTTGTCTTGACTCAAGGATTTATTTATAAAATGGGTATAACCTGTGAAAGTTCTAGAACCTTTTATACCTTCATGACGATATTGGGTTATATAAAAAGGTGACCTTTGTCTAGATAGCTTTACATTATTTAAATTGAAATTAATTAATTAAAGAAAATTGATAATATTTTTATATATGATTTTAAAGTAATTTAATTAGAAAAGAACGATTATTTCGTGTAAAAGTTACTTGAAAATTTTTGATATTTTAATTCAGCAATTGTCTCTTTTAAATGGTAGACTGTAATACCGGCCTGAGAATCTCGAAGATTTCTGTTGCCACGTGGTCTTTTCCAACAGCTTATCGCCTCATATAGGTGAATTAATTTCGGCTGGATTCCTCTTAAAATTTCATCTGGCCAGGATATATTGTTAAGCCCGTTGCATCATTTGTACGTGGTGAAGTTTATGAAATCCGGCTTCTTAACCCATCAAAACCAAAAAATCCTCAAGCCCTCAAAATCAGGCCTCAAAACCAAAACCAACAAGGATAATAATGATAACCAGCAACCCTAAAATAATTCAGTAAAAATTACCCAATGAAAATGATAAAAAAATGAATGCTTACCCTCTAAAAAGGGAGTGGATCTCTTTTCAGATCGACTGATCTAATGGTCGTCAGATCACTGACCATTAATAACCGTTGGGGGACGCCAGTTTGGCGTGCTCCCCCCACGAGGCACAAGATGGAAAAGCCACGAGAAAACGAAGTCCCGTCCAGTTTACGGAAACTCCCCCACTCCGTCATCAAAACTCAGTTGGTGCCACCCTACCAGACTACCCAACATAACCAAAAACGGGATGTAAAGTTAAGGGATAATAACTTAATTTTTACAAAGTCTGGGCATGGCCAGAATATAACTCTACAAATAACAAATTAAACAACCACCCAAGTCAATCCCGTTCCCTAATACTTAGAGATAGTCCCGTTTATTAACGGTGCGAAATTGCGAACTCAACGGTAGCACCGGAATTTGTCGACTCTACGTACCAGATGCGGTGCAAACCAGCATTGTGGGTACCCAACGTCGCGTTCGTATAGTAGCGGCGAAATCAGGTTAACCCCATATTACCGACTTGACGGAAATATTCCATGCGACAAGATATTGAACAATTAACCCAGAAATGAAATTAATAATGGGCTTGAAGGTAATAGGGCACTGAAAATGAAGTTTCTATGTTTCCCCCCAAGGTCAAAAAGGGTAGGAATTTGAAATTGCTACATTATCCCCCACCGAAAATAAAATAGGCTATGAAATAGACTATTTTTAACCAAAAAAATATACGCAATAATTATAATCAACGCTAATCAAGGATAAAAGAAAAAAATTGTCTCTCACAAGTTTTAATCAAAAAATTTGAGACGGTTAATTTAGAAAGAAAATATTCTTACATCAGTAACCAGTCATTATAAGACAGTCACCAAGAATTATTATGAATAGATCACTTTAATAATATAATATATAAATATACAAAGACTATGACAGTAGTCGTTAATATCAAGAGAAAAGGAGAAGTCTTCTTGGCAAGATTTAATTTCCTCAGACGATAAATACTTAACATGCGATGACTATAATGGTAGTCAGCAATAATAAGAATAATAAGAATATGGAACGACTAGACAGTAGTTAAGGGAAATTAAGATAATTTTTCTGACAAGATTTAGTTTGATAACTGCGCGTATCATTCGCCAAAAAGGGACACAATCGGTAAGTCATAATTGGTAGGTCAAAATCAGGAAGGTCTATCTAAACTTGCAGAACAACGCGGTAAGTGTCGTGGCAACCATAATCGTAGAAAATATTTACACAATAATACTTCATGCCACCACAACTTAAGACAATCATACAGTTCCCTCGTAGGATTTACCTACTATATCAAAATCTATATCAAAAAAGGGGAAAAAAAATTCAAATGGAAAATTCTCTGGAATTTCCAGACAAAATCACGGCTCTATATACACGTAAGTGTAATAACTAATCTAATCACGAATAGAGTCCTTAGCAGATAGCTAAAGGGAAAATAAAAATAATTTCAAAAGATATCTGGACGATGAGATGCCCACGAGACTCCCCGTGGAAGAAAAAGCACCCTCCAAACAGTCAGTGCGGAAAACCTGATTTAACTATATGAGTTAGCATTGCGTAACTTCAATTATGGCGTGAAGCACCTCGTTTACTAACCTCACACAGGCTGATTTGGAGAATACGCCCCCCAACACCGGGAACCCACAAACACCCATCGAGAAGGTATCTCCTGAAAAGTGGAAAACCAAGGAAAATTTATTAGTCGAAAAATAAAGGTAACCCATATGTTCCACCTATCATACGGAAGCAAATTGTAGCACTCGCTAAGCTAAAAATGCCGAAGCACAGAGAAAAATACATTTACTCGAAAGGTTGTTCCGTGAATTGGCACCGTCACCAGCCCCTCATACAAAATGATCTGAGAAGGAGCTCAGACGAAACACAGTAGGATGGCCCCAGCATAATGTAAGGACTCATTAGGACCTTACGCCAATGACACATCCCCCCCAATGCTCATCCTTCCAACCATCTTCCATATGAAACCCGGTAACGCCCAACAATAAACGGCCTGTCAAACACAAAAACTATTTCTCTCTTCGACTATACAAGTCGACATCAAAGGGGTAAAAAGTTATTGATGTACGTCTACACCAACAACCCAATCCAAATATCATCACTTTCGGTGATATGCAAAATAACCAAGGAAATATATGAAATTGTCAATAGCAAAACCATAACGCTTCAACTTACTCGCCCAAAATAATATACCAAATAATGTAAGTGAAGTACGAAAAATCAGCGACTGTATTCGCCTACCAGGTGACCAACATAATACCAAAAATATATACGAAATAAAATATGCGGCCGTCATAAACAAAAATATTCCAAACTCAATTAAGGATTTTTAGGAATTGTGAATGCTACTAAGCCAGGGATACAAATAATAACGATTTGCCGACAGAATACGTGGTCAGGCATCTTCGCCCCTGTGATTTTAACATTCTCCCTAACCTCCAAAATTAGTCTGAAAATTGTGAGTCTTGATCTGAATTATCCAGATCAGTACCATGATACTTTTTAAGGTCCTTGATGTGCCATCTTCCAGCCATTAAACCGTTAATATTTTTAAGTTCATAAACCAAATTTGAAATATTTTTATGCACTATCGAAAGAGTATAATTTGGAGCCAACTTTGCCATGAAATGATTTGCCGCATTAGATAAAACTTGATTTTTCCGCCATACGCGATCACCCTGATTAAATGAAATGTCCCGCTTTCGAAGATTATATGCTCTCGAATTTCGCTCATGAGCAGCATGGAGTCGTTTTTTAACATCTACAAAAATTTCCCTAAGACCATGCATGTTTTCCGCGAATGAGTCCCTATTTCCCGGAATAATTTCGATATCTTGACTTTTGTGTTTAGATGATTGAGAATAAAACTTTCCTGACAAAGGCGGATGTCTACCGAAAGCTAGAAAAGCAGGGGTGAAGTGAGTAACTTCATGCTTAGAGGTATTTATAGCCTGCTGTATTTTAGAAATATCTTTATCCCATCCATCATGATCACTAACATAGCTGCGAATCGCAGTACCGATTGTTCTATTATTCCGTTCTACGAAATTACACTGAGCAGAATATAAAGGATTATACCGAGTGTTTACATTATATTTCTTACATAAATCTTTAAAGCCTTTGCAAATAAACTGAGGTCCATTGTCACAAATAAGAGTTTCTGGGCACCCAAACACTAAGAATATTTGATTTTCTATAATGTTCTCGATATGTGAAGATTTAGAACTACGTAATGGGTATAAGAGAGTATACTTCGAAAACCAATCTGCTACAACTAAAAGCCATTTGTGCCCTTTCTTGGATCTGGGAAAGGGTCCCATGAGATCTGCAGCTATACATTGAAAAGGTAAATCGACTTTCTTCTCCTTTCCCATAAGTCCCATACGAGAAGTATTTGATACTTTTTGAGCACCACAAACTAAACATGATTTTACAAATTTTGAAACATCACGCCGCATTTTGGGCCAATAATAAAAGTCTTGTATCCTATTAAGAGTTTTATAAAAACCAAAGTGACCTGAAGTTGGCGGACAATGACAATGTTGAAGGACGTCAGAAATTTGGGGATTCGGAACCAGAATTTTCCACTCAGGAATATTTACATTCATTGGAAGTTTATTAGGTATAAACTTAAGAACAAAATTATCTTCAACCTTCCATTGAATATACTTATCAGGAGACTGAGTTATTTTATCGCGAAGGTCATTATACCAAGGGTCAATTCGATCGATATCTATACTAAAAGGATTAATGAGAGAAACAATTGGTGAGTCATCTTGACTATCTTCAGGAGGAGGAATTCTACTTAACGCATCAGCAACTACATTATCTACTCCGCGCCTGTGAACAAGATCAAAATTATGTTGACGTAAGCGAACACTCCAACGAGCTAATTTGCCTGTAGGATTCTTCATGTTGTTTAGCCACAAGAGAGAATAACAATCTGTTATGATCTGAAATTTTGGAGCGCCTTCAATATACAGTAGAACTTCGATAATCCGGACAGATATAGTTTAGGTATTCGTCCGAATTGGTGAATTGTCCGGATTACCGAAGTTGTACTGATAATGAAGAACAGGTTGAGTTTTCAGCATTATGTATTTATTCCAACATTGCCTTTATGTTTTACAAATCGGCATAGTACATACATATATGTATATGTATTAAAAAAATGTAGGGACACATATATTGTTTAATATATTACATACATATTATACATATGTATATGTACATACATATTATATACTCGTACATATGTATCTGTGAAACTGGAAAGGAATATATTTTAAGTCAAAAAGTCACTCATTTTTCTTTGAGTAAGGTTCTGGTTGTGAAGCTTTCTTGCTAGTTCTAGATTTTTTTTCATTAAAAGGATTTCTTGATAATTCAATTTGTTTTCTTCCGCCCATTGCACACATTTTGAAAAATACTGTACTGCTTCTAAATGTTTGATCTTCGTCGGAATTTCAATACCATCCTCTTCTTCTTCTTCATCATCATCATTATTTGTGTTTGATTGTATAGCTTCAATTATTCCTTCGTCGCCAACATTATCAGCAGCTACTTCGTCCCTTCCTGTCGCCCAGTTTGTAATTTCTTCATCATTCAGTTCACTTTTCGGATCTATAATTCCTAACATTTTTTTCAAGTCATCCATTTCCGTAGTTTCTTCAAGTAGGAGTCTTTTTCTTAGATCGGCCAGCGGAATATCATCTTCTTCATCTGACACCAGTTGAGGCCATATTTCATCCCAGCTTTTTTCAATATTCTTTTCGGTTATGGACTTCCAAGCAGAGTTGAGAGTAGTCACTGCATCCAGAAGACTGAACTTCTTCAGGAGTTTCATTATGTCTTTGTCTTCTTGTGATATAATCTTGGTCAACAATTGTCTTCTGTAAGAAACCTTGATGTTTTGTATCAAGTTCTGATCCATTGGCTGAACTAAAGCGGTACAATTAGGAGGCAAAAACGCCACTTTGAAATTTGGATCCGTATTCAGCTCTTCTTCGGATGGGTGTGAAGGCGCATTGTCAATAAGAAGCAATGCCTTGCATGACTTATTGGTGTTACCCTGATATTGTTTCACTTCAGGAACAAAGGTTGTTTTAAACCATTCGGAGAATAAGTTTCGAGTCATCCATCCTTTGGTACTAGCCTGGTATTTTACAGGCAACTGTGCATTTTTGAAAACTCGGGGATTCTTAGATTTACCTAACACAAGTAACGGCAACTTATGTGTACCTAATGCATTTGAGCATGGCATAAAGGTTACACGGTCTTTTGAAACTTTTCTTCCTGGTGCCGATTTCTCATCTTTATGCACCCACGTTGTGTTTGGCAAAACCCTCCAGAAAAGTGCGGATTCATCGGCATTGTAGACTTGGTCTTTAGTTAATTGCATTTCCTCAATCAGAGCTTGCAGTTTAAGTTGGAAAGGAGCAACTGCTTCAGCGTCACTTGAAACACGTTCTCCACACACTTTTAAAAATCGAATGCTATGTCTTGCCTTAAATTTGTCAAGCCATCCTGAGCTAGCTTGAAAGTCAGTCTTTCCTGTGATTTGCTCGTAGAAATATCGGGCTTTTGTGCGCAGAATTTCACTGGAGACAGGAACGTAATTTTTACGTTGTTGAAGGAACCAAGTGTACAACGCCTCTTCCACTTCAGGATTTTCGGGCTTCTTCATAACTTTTCTCTTGCCTGAAAAACATTATTTTTGGTGCAAACTTTAAACCCAGAATTTATCCATTAAACTTACCTATATCAGCATACGACCTCGCAACAAAATTTCTTATCTTCACTTTGTTCTTCTTTATATCGGATACTGTTGATTTTGGAATCTTGAACACTTTCGCAACTTGCCGAACACTACTATCTGCATCTAAACTGTCAAGAATTTTACACTTTTCTTTTATAGTAACAGAGCAATGGATGCGTTTTGTGGGAGTCATTTTTTACACGTGGTCTAATATCCGGCGCCAAATAAAAACTAATCCACATTCCACGAGCCGCTGCATGTATAAAAATAGCTTTGTTTACGTTTTCGCCTTTAGTAGTTATGATTTGTTGTGCTTTTTGGCAGTGTACGGATTATAGAGGTAAAAATCTGAAAGTGTCCGAACTGTAGCGGGTGTCCGATTGACTGGAGTGTCCGGTTTACGGGGTGTCCGAATTGCCGAAGTTCTACTGTACATGCGAAATTTATCTAAACAAAATAAAACTCCAAGGCATTCACGTTCCACAACAGAATAATTCCTTTCAGCTCTCGACAGTGACCTACTGGCGTATGCTATGACGTGCTCATCTCCATCAATAATTTGTGAGAGTGCGCCTCCAACACCTGTCAAACTGGCATCTGACGTAATGATAAATGGTTTGCCGAAATCAGGCTGCGACAAAATTGGTGACGAGACTAGAAGTTCCTTGATTTTAACAAAGGAAGATTCGATGCGGCTTCAGTCCATGTAATAGGTTGGCTTTTCCTGCGACCTTTGAGAAGATCATTGATAGGAGACATCAATGTAGAAAAATTATTTATAAAGCGCCTATACCACGAACATAGTCCAACAAAACGTTTAACTTCTGTAGCAGTTTTTGGTCTCGGATAATTAACCATTGAAATAATTTTGTCAGGATCCGTGCGCAAACTATTTGACCCAACAATGTAACCCAAAAATTTTAAACTGGTCTTAAAAAAATCGCACTTTTCCAAATTAATAGTAAGATTTGCTTCTTTCAATTTTTCTCTAACTTCGCCTAGTAATTTTACATGATGCTCAAAATCAGGACTACAAATTAAAATATCATCCAGGTACGTGAAAATGAACGGTTCATACTTTGCACCAAAAATAGCATCCACTAGACGCTGCTGCGCCTGTGCTGCATTACATAATCCAAAAGGAACTGTATTAAACCGAAAGGAACCACGCCCAGGAACATTAAAGGTAGTTTTGTCCTTAGAATTTTCGTCTAACGGTATCTGCCAAAATGCTTTACGTAAATCAATAGACGAAATAAATTTAGCATTACGTAATGAACTTAGAATTTTGTCAATACTAGGGAGAGCATATGAATCAAATTTAGTAACATTGTTTAAAAATCGTCCATCAAAAACAAATCTAAATTCCCCATTTGATTTTTTAACCAAAAGCACTGGAGAGGCCCACGGGCTTTGTGACTGTTCGACGACCCCCAACTTTAACATTTCGTCCAATTCTTTATTTAAAATCTGAGACATATATGGCGACATTGGATATTGTTTTTTATGAAATGGTAAAGCATCACCAGTGTCAATAGTTAAAGTTAACTTATCGGTTCTGCCTAAACGATTTCTATTACTTATAAAATTAAAAGAAGCAATAATCTTTTCAGCTTTAAAACGCTCCGAATGAGGAAGATCATCGAGAGAACATAACGGCTCTAAAACAAAATCGGAACAATTCCTGACTGTAGGTACATCAAAATTTGCTAAATTAGCTTGCACTTGCCAAGAATTATTCTTAAAATTTACTGAAATTTTAAACTGTTTGGCAAAGTCGCATCCAAAGATAAAACTATGTGGTAATGTCGGAACCACTAAAACTGTAATTACTTGACAAATATTTCCTATAACAATAGGCAAATCAACTAGACCTTCGACATTTTTCTGAGTTCCATCAGCTGTGCATATATTTCTTAAATTGGCTGGATAGATTTCAATATTGAAGCGACGTAAAATATCTATACCTTTCGTGCCTACAACAGAAGCTGTAGCACCAGAATCGAATAAAACGGTAATATCTTGATCAAATAATTTTACAGAAATATATGGTCTATTGTCCATTGGTTTCCGCACAAACAAAGGAGAAATTTCGTTCTTTGAACTTCGATAAAAATTTGAAACGGTTTCAAGCCACTTACTCCAATCAGGTTTACTAAATTTATTAAATATTTTTACATTACTTGAGGCATTAAATTTAGAAGTAGGATGCCTGCCTCGAGGACATACTTCCTTTATTAGTTTTTTGAACAGTTGGGGCAAGAATTTACTTTAACGTCAGGCAATCCACATTTAAAACAAAAAATTTTACGTTTTGTCTACAAAATTGATGTACGTGATTTGGCATATTACAGTTATAGCAGACTATATTACTTTGCTGTTTATTATTATTATTACCAGAGGTATTATTATTATTAGGCTTATTTTGCAGTCCAGAACTCGAAGGAGTTGAAGCCTTATTAGGATTTGAATTAACTGTTCCATTGGAGACATTCAACTTGTTCCTAAACCCAGAATTATTAGAAAAATCTCTAGAATTATTTCTATTAGAGGAATTGTGAAATTTCCTTCTATTAAAACTAGTATTAGATCTATTTGGGTTATTAGAACCAGAAATATCTAAATTGGACAGTTCGCTAACTGTGTTATTTTTATTCCTAATATAAGAAGCTTCTTCAAGTTTTCTACAAAGATTTGCTAATTCAGAGACTGTAGAAATATCTACTAAGGCTAATTGAGTAATATAGTCTGGCAATAAATTGTTACGAATATGTTTTACTTTGGTTACTTCTGCAGGTATATGTACTAAACGTGAGAATAAAATTTCTAAATGCGCAATGAATACAGCAACTGTCTCATTTCGCTTTTGTTTGCGATGCTTTATCTGATTCCATAAATCATCTTCAACATCAGAATGCAAAAAGTCTGATTTTAATCTAGCTACTAAGGAATCCCAATTGTTGACTGAGCTTTTTACACTCCTAAACCAAACAAAAGCATCACCGACAAATAATTCGGCTGCAGAAATAAACAAATCTTCTTGCTTTACCTTGCGAGATTCAGCAAGTTCAGTAACTCTTTCTAGAAAATTATAAAGACTCTTAGAATCGCCATTGAATTTAATTTGCCACTCACCTATCGCTGGAATATTACCTGAACAATTTACTATAGGCGGTGCAACATTAATAATTGGTGCTTGAAGAGCTGTATTATTAGCAGTACTAATACCAGGAGATGTAGGAATGATGCTATCATATAGATCGGCTTCAAGAATTAAGCAAGATGCATGAGCTTCGGTTTTAAAATTACTGGCATCAGCATTATCTTCTGGACAATATAATCTGCTAATTCTACCTGAGAGATGAATTAACCTTGATTTCATTCTTAAAAATGTAGAGTCTGTTGCACTACCCTCAAAATCAGCAATAATTTCTTTAATTGATTGCATTGTCGCCTCAATTGCAATTGCCTCAACCCTAAACTCGCGTGCTTTGACAAGAGCATCCACAACTTCAGACTTGTTGCTACTAAGCTCCTTAGCTAAAAGTCTCCTTAAAATTTTCCGCTTGTCTGTTACAGGACGCGTGGATGTAACCGCACGGATTGCTAGCTCATAGCTTAATTCAGAATCTAACAAATGATTTGGCTGCATATAATCGGCCATGATTGTAAGTCAATGTAAGGGCTCAAAAAAATTCGAAATAAAATTAAAACCGCAAAATAATATCAAATGCTTCCAATAGTCAAGCAAGAATGGATGTAAACCAACTTAAGGCTGTAAATAAATAAAATATTTTGACCACCCTGTATATAGATATAGAAAAATTTGGATAAATACAAGTACCAATGCCTGAATAAAAAAATTGAAATAAAAAAAATTAAAATACCTTTAACAGTCCAAATATCATTCAAGACCACCCTGTATATAGATAGGTATCAACAAAAAAATATTTATAGTACAGATGAGCTCCAAAAAAAAAAAATGATTGGGAAATAACCAAGGGAACCTTTAATTTAAATTGTTTTTGTGCCACTGTGTACCAATCATAAAAAAAAAAATTTTAATCCCTAATATAATCAATCACAGTTGACAAAAAAATTATTCCGAAGGAACACCAAGGTGGAATTATAACTATTTATTTTTTGTGCCACTCTGTACACTGAATGGTAATGGCAGGGCTAAGAAATGCTTTATCCCCCTCTATTGTCATATGGGGTTATGAAGTTAAATAAAAAAAATTATGTTTCCTATACTTCAAATAACTAGATACAACTCGGCCACCCTGTATAGCGAATTTCCAAACCAAGATAAAAATATTTATCGCCCTGTAATTAAGCTATTTTAAATTAATGAAGGTATACGAATGATATCTGAAACAATAACAATTAAATCTCTAAATATTGGACACTCTGTATAGTAATTACTAATTAAATCGGTGATCAATTAAGGGTTAATCATAAAATTCACAAAGTACTACCCAAATATATCGAAAATAGAAACACTTGATATTTAAAGAACTAATCCAATAAAATCACTAAAACTGTATCAGACCTTATATTTCTGGTAAAATTTGCACTATAAAGTACTAATACCAAAACCGTAATCAACACACTCTAATAGAAGTTACCCAAATTCATAGAAATGACAGCAATAGTTCAAACGTGCTAAAACACAAAATATAAACCCAAAATAATTGAACTATTAATAGCAATCTGTATTTCCGTACCCAAAAAAAACACTTCTACCAGGTGAGATAAATTTATAGCTTGAGACTCTCCAAATATAAATCCAAAATAAACTTGAGCCTTAAACCAAGCTAGATCAAGATAAGATAAAGGTAAGACAAAGGTAAGTCACCACGCTAATAAGATGCTAAAGGCATATCTGTTTCTACCAGAATAAAAAAATCAAAAATTGCTTTTAATATCCGATGCAGTGTCTTCCAACATAAAAAAATTAAAAAACTATAGGTTCAGACAAGGGAAAGTTCAAAAATTTCCAGGCTCCACGTTGGCTGCGCCACTTTTATAACCTGGCAATTTTTGTCAGACAAAAACCGCCATATTATCATGCGTACGGCTTGCTCAATACCGTCGGAGAGTTTTAGTAGTGGGTTGGATACCTATTACTTACCACCTTCCCTTAATCTGAACGTTCTAGAGGGCGCCACTGGCTTTACTAGGTTGAAAGACAGAAAATCTCCTAATTAATGGGGCTCCGTTGGAATACCTTACATCAAATAAAAAAACTAAAATTGTTTACACTTGTTTAATTTGGTCGACTGAGGTTATTTGGATCAATGCAAAATCTAATATTTAACAAGGATTGAAATGTTGTTTATTTATGGTTATAAAGAATTGATAAAAGGTGAAGTTGAATTAGCTTGTCTTGACTCAAGGATTTATTTATAAAATGGGTATAACCTGTGAAAGTTCTAGAACCTTTTATACCTTCATGACGATATTGGGTATATAAAAAGGTGACCTTTGTCTAGATAGCTTTACATTATTTAAATTGAAATTAATTAATTAAAGAAAATTGATAATATTTTTATATATGATTTTAAAGTAATTTAATTAGAAAAGAACGATTATTTCGTGTAAAAGTTACTTGAAAATTTTTGATATTTTAATTCAGCAATTGTCTCTTTTAAATGGTAGACTGTAATACCGGCCTGAGAATCTCGAAGATTTCTGTTGCCACGTGGTCTTTTCCAACAGCTTATCGCCTCATATAGGTGAATTAATTTCGGCTGGATTCCTCTTAAAATTTCATCTGGCCAGGATATATTGTTAAGCCCGTTGCATCATTTGTACGTGGTGAAGTTTATGAAATCCGGCTTCTTAACCCATCAAAACCAAAAAATCCTCAAGCCCTCAAAATCAGGCCTCAAAACCAAAACCAACAAGGATAATAATGATAACCAGCAACCCTAAAATAATTCAGTAAAAATTACCCAATGAAAATGATAAAAAAATGAATGCTTACCCTCTAAAAAGGGAGTGGATCTCTTTTCAGATCGACTGATCTAATGGTCGTCAGATCACTGACCATTAATAACCGTTGGGGGACGCCAGTTTGGCGTGCTCCCCCCACGAGGCACAAGATGGAAAAGCCACGAGAAAACGAAGTCCCGTCCAGTTTACGGAAACTCCCCCACTCCGTCATCAAAACTCAGTTGGTGCCACCCTACCAGACTACCCAACATAACCAAAAACGGGATGTAAAGTTAAGGGATAATAACTTAATTTTTACAAAGTCTGGGCATGGCCAGAATATAACTCTACAAATAACAAATTAAACAACCACCCAAGTCAATCCCGTTCCCTAATACTTAGAGATAGTCCCGTTTATTAACGGTGCGAAATTGCGAACTCAACGGTAGCACCGGAATTTGTCGACTCTACGTACCAGATGCGGTGCAAACCAGCATTGTGGGTACCCAACGTCGCGTTCGTATAGTAGCGGCGAAATCAGGTTAACCCCATATTACCGACTTGACGGAAATATTCCATGCGACAAGATATTGAACAATTAACCCAGAAATGAAATTAATAATGGGCTTGAAGGTAATAGGGCACTGAAAATGAAGTTTCTATGTTTCCCCCCAAGGTCAAAAAGGGTAGGAATTTGAAATTGCTACATTATCCCCCACCGAAAATAAAATAGGCTATGAAATACACTATTTTTAACCAAAAAAATATACGCAATAATTATAATCAACGCTAATCAAGGATAAAAGAAAAAAATTGTCTCTCACAAGTTTTAATCAAAAAATTTGAGACGGTTAATTTAGAAAGAAAATATTCTTACATCAGTAACCAGTCATTATAAGACAGTCACCAAGAATTATTATGAATAGATCACTTTAATAATATAATATATAAATATACAAAGACTATGACAGTAGTCGTTAATATCAAGAGAAAAGGAGAAGTCTTCTTGGCAAGATTTAATTTCCTCAGACGATAAATACTTAACATGCGATGACTATAATGGTAGTCAGCAATAATAAGAATAATAAGAATATGGAACGACTAGACAGTAGTTAAGGGAAATTAAGATAATTTTTCTGACAAGATTTAGTTTGATAACTGCGCGTATCATTCGCCAAAAAGGGACACAATCGGTAAGTCATAATTGGTAGGTCAAAATCAGGAAGGTCTATCTAAACTTGCAGAACAACGCGGTAAGTGTCGTGGCAACCATAATCGTAGAAAATATTTACACAATAATACTTCATGCCACCACAACTTAAGACAATCATACAGTTCCCTCGTAGGATTTACCTACTATATCAAAATCTATATCAAAAAAGGGGAAAAAAAATTCAAATGGAAAATTCTCTGGAATTTCCAGACAAAATCACGGCTCTATATACACGTAAGTGTAATAACTAATCTAATCACGAATAGAGTCCTTAGCAGATAGCTAAAGGGAAAATAAAAATAATTTCAAAAGATATCTGGACGATGAGATGCCCACGAGACTCCCCGTGGAAGAAAAAGCACCCTCCAAACAGTCAGTGCGGAAAACCTGATTTAACTATATGAGTTAGCATTGCGTAACTTCAATTATGGCGTGAAGCACCTCGTTTACTAACCTCACACAGGCTGATTTGGAGAATACGCCCCCCAACACCGGGAACCCACAAACACCCATCGAGAAGGTATCTCCTGAAAAGTGGAAAACCAAGGAAAATTTATTAGTCGAAAAATAAAGGTAACCCATATGTTCCACCTATCATACGGAAGCAAATTGTAGCACTCGCTAAGCTAAAAATGCCGAAGCACAGAGAAAAATACATTTACTCGAAAGGTTGTTCCGTGAATTGGCACCGTCACCAGCCCCTCATACAAAATGATCTGAGAAGGAGCTCAGACGAAACACAGTAGGATGGCCCCAGCATAATGTAAGGACTCATTAGGACCTTACGCCAATGACACATCCCCCCCAATGCTCATCCTTCCAACCATCTTCCATATGAAACCCGGTAACGCCCAACAATAAACGGCCTGTCAAACACAAAAACTATTTCTCTCTTCGACTATACAAGTCGACGTCAAAGGGGTAAAAAGTTATTGATGTACGTCTACACCAACAACCCAATCCAAATATCATCACTTTCGGTGATATGCAAAATAACCAAGGAAATATATGAAATTGTCAATAGCAAAACCATAACGCTTCAACTTACTCGCCCAAAATAATATACCAAATAATGTAAGTGAAGTACGAAAAATCAGCGACTGTATTCGCCTACCAGGTGACCAACATAATACCAAAAATATATACGAAATAAAATATGCGGCCGTCATAAACAAAAATATTCCAAACTCAATTAAGGATTTTTAGGAATTGTGAATGCTACTAAGCCAGGGATACAAATAATAACGATTTGCCGACAGAATACGTGGTCAGGCATCTTCGCCCCTGTGATTTTAACATTCTCCCTAACCTCCAAAATTAGTCTGAAAATTGTGAGTCTTGATCTGAATTATCCAGATCAGTACCATGATACTTTTTAAGGTCCTTGATGTGCCATCTTCCAGCCATTAAACCGTTAATATTTTTAAGTTCATAAACCAAATTTGAAATATTTTTATGCACTATCGAAAGAGTATAATTTGGAGCCAACTTTGCCATGAAATGATTTGCCGCATTAGATAAAACTTGATTTTTCCGCTATACGCGATCACCCTGATTAAATGAAATGTCCCGCTTTCGAAGATTATATGCTCTCGAATTTCGCTCATGAGCAGCATGGAGTCGTTTTTTAACATCTACAAAAATTTCCCTAAGACCATGCATGTTTTCCGCGAATGAGTCCCTATTTCCCGGAATAATTTCGATATCTTGACTTTTGTGTTCAGATGATTGAGAATAAAACTTTCCTGACAAAGGCGGATGTCTACCGAAAGCTAGAAAAGCAGGGGTGAAGTGAGTAACTTCATGCTTAGAGGTATTTATAGCCTGCTGTATTTTAGAAATATCTTTATCCCATCCATCATGATCACTAACATAGCTGCGAATCGCAGTACCGATTGTTCTATTATTCCGTTCTACGAAATTACACTGAGCAGAATATAAAGGATTATACCGAGTGTTTACATTATATTTCTTACATAAATCTTTAAAGCCTTTGCAAATAAACTGAGGTCCATTGTCACAAATAAGAGTTTCTGGGCACCCAAACACTAAGAATATTTGATTTTCTATAATGTTCTCGATATGTGAAGATTTAGAACTACGTAATGGGTATAAGAGAGTATACTTCGAAAACCAATCTGCTACAACTAAAAGCCATTTGTGCCCTTTCTTGGATCTGGGAAAGGGTCCCATGAGATCTGCAGCTATACATTGAAAAGGTAAATCGACTTTCTTCTCCTTTCCCATAAGTCCCATACGAGAAGTATTTGATACTTTTTGAGCACCACAAACTAAACATGATTTTACAAATTTTGAAACATCACGCCGCATTTTCGGCCAATAATAAAAGTCTTGTATCCTATTAAGAGTTTTATAAAAACCAAAGTGACCTGAAGTTGGCGGACAATGACAATGTTGAAGGACGTCAGAAATTTGGGGATTCGGAACCAGAATTTTCCACTCAGGAATATTTACATTCATTGGAAGTTTATTAGGTATAAACTTAAGAACAAAATTATCTTCAACCTTCCATTGAATATACTTATCAGGAGACTGAGTTATTTTATCGCGAAGGTCATTATACCAAGGGTCAATTCGATCGATATCTATACTAAAAGGATTAATGAGAGAAACAATTGGTGAGTCATCTTGACTGTCTTCAGGAGGAGGAATTCTACTTAACGCATCAGCAACTACATTATCTACTCCGCGCCTGTGAACAAGATCAAAATTATGTTGACGTAAGCGAACACTCCAACGAGCTAATTTGCCTGTAGGATTCTTCATGTTGTTTAGCCACAAGAGAGAATAACAATCTGTTATGATCTGAAATTTTGGAGCGCCTTCAATATACATGCGAAATTTATCTAAACAAAATAAAACTCCAAGGCATTCACGTTCCACAACAGAATAATTCCTTTCAGTTCTCGACAGTGACCTACTGGCGTATGCTATGACGTGCTCATCTCCATCAATAATTTGTGAGAGTGCGCCTCCAACACCTGTCAAACTGGCATCTGACGTAATGATAAATGGTTTGCCGAAATCAGGCTGCGACAAAATTGGTGACGAGACTAGAAGTTCCTTGATTTTAACAAAGGAAGGTTCTGCGGCTTCAGTCCATGTAATAGGTTGGCTTTTCCTGCGACCTTTGAGAAGATCATTGATAGGAGACATCAATGTAGAAAAATTATTTATAAAGCGCCTATACCACGAACATAGTCCAACAAAACGTTTAACTTCTGTAGCAGTTTTTGGTCTCGGATAATTAACCATTGAAATAATTTTGTCAGGATCCGTGCGCAAACTATTTGACCCAACAATGTAACCCAAAAATTTTAAACTGGTCTTAAAAAAATCGCACTTTTCCAAATTAATAGTAAGATTTGCTTCTTTCAATTTTTCTCTAACTTCGCCTAGTAATTTTACATGATGCTCAAAATCAGGACTACAAATTAAAATATCATCCAGGTACGTGAAAATGAACGGTTCATACTTTGCACCAAAAATAGCATCCACTAGACGCTGCTGCGCCTGTGCTGCATTACATAATCCAAAAGGAACTGTATTAAACCGAAAGGAACCACGCCCAGGAACATTAAAGGTAGTTTTGTCCTTAGAATTTTCGTCTAACGGTATCTGCCAAAATGCTTTACGTAAATCAATAGACGAAATAAATTTAGCATTACGTAATGAACTTAGAATTTTGTCAATACTAGGGAGAGCATATGAATCAAATTTAGTAACATTGTTTAAAAATCGTCCATCAAAAACAAATCTAAATTCCCCATTTGATTTTTTAACCAAAAGCACTGGAGAGGCCCACGGGCTTTGTGACTGTTCGACGACCCCCAACTTTAACATTTCGTCCAATTCTTTATTTAAAATCTGAGACATATATGGCGACATTGGATATTGTTTTTTATGAAATGGTAAAGCATCACCAGTGTCAATAGTTAAAGTTAACTTATCGGTTCTGCCTAAACGATTTCTATTACTTATAAAATTAAAAGAAGCAATAATCTTTTCAGCTTTAAAACGCTCCGAATGAGGAAGATCATCGAGAGAACATAACGGCTCTAAAACAAAATCGGAACAATTCCTGACTGTAGGTACATCAAAATTTGCTAAATTAGCTTGCACTTGCCAAGAATTATTCTTAAAATTTACTGAAATTTTAAACTGTTTGGCAAAGTCGCATCCAAAGATAAAACTATGTGGTAATGTCGGAACCACTAAAACTGTAATTACTTGACAAATATTTCCTATAACAATAGGCAAATCAACTAGACCTTCGACATTTTTCTGAGTTCCATCAGCTGTGCATATATTTCTTAAATTGGCTGGATAGATTTCAATATTGAAGCGACGTAAAATATCTATACCTTTCGTGCCTACAACAGAAGCTGTAGCACCAGAATCGAATAAAACGGTAATATCTTGATCAAATAATTTTACAGAAATATATGGTCTATTGTCCATTGGTTTCCGCACAAACAAAGGAGAAATTTCGTTCTTTGAACTTCGATAAAAATTTGAAACGGTTTCAAGCCACTTACTCCAATCAGGTTTACTAAATTTATTAAATATTTTTACATTACTTGAGGCATTAAATTTAGAAGTAGGATGCCTGCCTCGAGGACATACTTCCTTTATTAGTTTTTTGAACAGTTGGGGCAAGAATTTACTTTAACGTCAGGCAATCCACATTTAAAACAAAAAATTTTACGTTTTTGTCTACAAAATTGATGTACGTGATTTGGCATATTACAGTTATAGCAGACTATATTACTTTGCTGTTTATTATTATTATTACCAGAGGTATTATTATTATTAGGCTTATTTTGCAGTCCAGAACTCGAAGGAGTTGAAGCCTTATTAGGATTTGAATTAACTGTTCCATTGGAGACATTCAACTTGTTCCTAAACCCAGAATTATTAGAAAAATCTCTAGAATTATTTCTATTAGAGGAATTGTGAAATTTCCTTCTATTAAAACTAGTATTAGATCTATTTGGGTTATTAGAACCAGAAATATCTAAATTGGACAGTTCGCTAACTGTGTTATTTTTATTCCTAATATAAGAAGCTTCTTCAAGTTTTCTACAAAGATTTGCTAATTCAGAGACTGTAGAAATATCTACTAAGGCTAATTGAGTAATATAGTCTGGCAATAAATTGTTACGAATATGTTTTACTTTGGTTACTTCTGCAGGTATATGTACTAAACGTGAGAATAAAATTTCTAAATGCGCAATGAATACAGCAACTGTCTCATTTCGCTTTTGTTTGCGATGCTTTATCTGATTCCATAAATCATCTTCAACATCAGAATGCAAAAAGTCTGATTTTAATCTAGCTACTAAGGAATCCCAATTGTTGACTGAGCTTTTTACACTCCTAAACCAAACAAAAGCATCACCGACAAATAATTCGGCTGCAGAAATAAACAAATCTTCTTGCTTTACCTTGCGAGATTCAGCAAGTTCAGTAACTCTTTCTAGAAAATTATAAAGACTCTTAGAATCGCCATTGAATTTAATTTGCCACTCACCTATCGCTGGAATATTACCTGAACAATTTACTATAGGCGGTGCAACATTAATAATTGGTGCTTGAAGAGCTGTATTATTAGCAGTACTAATACCAGGAGATGTAGGAATGATGCTATCATATAGATCGGCTTCAAGAATTAAGCAAGATGCATGAGCTTCGGTTTTAAAATTACTGGCATCAGCATTATCTTCTGGACAATATAATCTGCTAATTCTACCTGAGAGATGAATTAACCTTGATTTCATTCTTAAAAATGTAGAGTCTGTTGCACTACCCTCAAAATCAGCAATAATTTCTTTAATTGATTGCATTGTCGCCTCAATTGCAATTGCCTCAACCCTAAACTCGCGTGCTTTGACAAGAGCATCCACAACTTCAGACTTGTTGCTACTAAGCTCCTTAGCTAAAAGTCTCCTTAAAATTTTCCGCTTGTCTGTTACAGGACGCGTGGATGTAACCGCACGAATTGCTAGCTCATAGCTTAATTCAGAATCTAACAAATGATTTGGCTGCATATAATCGGCCATGATTGTAAGTCAATGTAAGGGCTCAAAAAAATTCGAAATAAAATTAAAACCGCAAAATAATATCAAATGCTTCCAATAGTCAAGCAAGAATGGATGTAAACCAACTTAAGGCTGTAAATAAATAAAATATTTTGACCACCCTGTATATAGATATAGAAAAATTTGGATAAATACAAGTACCAATGCCTGAATAAAAAATTTGAAATAAAAAAAATTAAAATACCTTTAACAGTCCAAATATCATTCAAGACCACCCTGTATATAGGTAGGTATCAACAAAAAAATATTTATAGTACAGATGAGCTCCAAAAAAAAAAAATGATTGGGAAATAACCAAGGGAACCTTTAATTTAAATTGTTTTTGTGCCACTGTGTACCAATCATAAAAAAAAAATTTTAATCCCTAATATAATCAATCACAGTTGACAAAAAAATTATTCCGAAGGAACACTATTAAAGGATATGGGTAGAACAAAAACACAAAGCTTTAAGAAATAACTATTCTTTTATTATATTGAGAAAGCTGCATACACGGCGAGAGCAGAAAAAGGAATCAATAGAAATAATATCATACATATTAACTTTTGCTTACGTAAATAAAGATTGAGGCTCGGATGTTTACTGAAGTTTTAAATAACAGAACGATAGACTAAAAGCTATGACCATATAAATTAAAATATAATGTGTCAGTTTTGTAAACTATTTACCACTCTCAATACACCCTCTCAAAAATGAGCCGATTATATTTAATTATATCTAAAAATAAAAAAAACTAAAAAAAAAAGTTATATACTTATTCTGGGGAAAATTAAAACATATGGTTCAACATTTGTTGCTCGGATTTGGAAAAAACCCCAAGAAAATAACCAAATCAAACCATTCTAATTATGTTATGTTCTTTTAATATGTCATTAAAATGCTCGTACCAGCATCTTGCTGATTGTTTTAACCCATATAAAGATTTATTTAATTTACATACATATCCATTTTTAGCCTTTATTCCCTCGGGAACTTTCATATATATTTCTTCCTTTAATATGCCATTAAGGTATGCCGTTTTAACGTCCATTTGGTGAATATACAAATTAAATTGATTGGCAATTGCTAAAAATATTCTGAAAGTTGATATTCGGGCTACTGGCGCAAAAATTTCATTATAGTCTAAAAGATACTGTTGACTAAAACCTCTGGCTACTAACCGCGCCTTATATTTTAACGGGTTACCCTGTATATTATTTTTAATAGTAAATACCCATTTACAGTCGATAATATTTTTGTTTTCGGGCTTAGGTACTAGAGTCCACGTGTTGTTATTTAACAAGGATTGAATTTCTTCATTTATGGCCTTCTCCCATTCATTTTTATCAGCTCGAGTGCTTATTTCTTTAAAGCAAGTGGGTGTTGGTAAGAGAGACAATTGTGCACTCATAAAACTGCTTATTTCATTTTCATTATATGAAATTTTAGGAAGATTTATTAGTCTCTCGCTCCGTCTGAGTTCCTTAATGGTTGTCTCAGATTTTTGTTCGGTATTTTGTTTACACTGATTTTTATCCTCGGTTTCAAGGACAGTTTTGTTATTATCTGCCTTTAATTCCGATGGTTTATGAAAAATAATCGGTACCGGGTTTTCATCAGTTTTAGATATTTTAATACCGTCGGAGCCTTCCACTTGAACTTGAGACCCTTCGTTAAGGTCAATTTTAGGCCTTGAAGTATTAAAAGTGATTTCATCAAAAATGACATCTCGAGCTGTTAAAAATTTATGGGTTTCAGGGTCAAATATTTTATAGCCATTAGGTTCATTGCCTACCAGTATACCTTTTGTTGATTTTTGTTCGAACTTTGATTTTCTATTTTTAGTAGAGCCAAAAACCTTTAAGAGGTTTAATCTGGGCTTTTTATTATGCCACAGTTCATAAGGTGTTCCCTTTTGTTTAAGTGCATTTGTTGGCGTTAAATTTAAAATATAGGTGGCGCTTAAAATTGCTTCGCCCCAAAAACTGATATTTAAATTAGCACCATGTATCATGGCTCTCGCTTTTTCTGTAAGAGTTCTGTTCATTCTCTCCGCAACAGAATTTTGCTGGGGAGTATATGGAACGGTTAAATGAAAAGTTATACCTTTTTCTTTACAGAATGATTTCATTTCATTGGATAAATATTCACGACCATTATCACAATATAAAAATGCTACTTTTAACGAAAATTGAGCTTCACATTTTAAAACAAAGTCTCGAAAAACTTTATATGTTTCCGATTTATATGTCATTAAGTAAGTAACAGTATAATGAGTGAATTCATCAATAAATGTTATAAAATAATTTTTATTGTCTATTGTTGGTGGAGATATAGGCCCACAAATATCGGAATGAATAATAAATAATGGTCTTTGAACATATGACTTATCTTTACTTTTAGCAAAAGGGAAACATGTTTGTTTTCCGTATATACACGCTTCACATAAATCTGATGTTGGATTTATATTATTTAATTGGTCATGATATTGTTGATTTTTAATTTCTAAGAATTTATTTTTGCTTATATGACCTAAGCGCTCATGCCATAATTTATAGTTTTCATAGGGCGCTCTATTTTTATAAACATTTATTTGGTTTATGGTGGAGCTCAAATTTCTGTTAATTTTGACAATTATAATTATTAGTTTGTTTATTGCCTTACCAGTGATAATACTTTTACCTCCTTGACTGATTGTCACTCCTCCATCTGCAGAGAAAAGTACAGCCATACCAGCCTCTTGCATGCGCCGCACCGAGAGTAGATTGTAGGGAACTTCTGGGGTGAACAGCACATTTTCCAATGTCCCTTGAATGCCCATGTTAGTGGTAATGTTAATATTTCCTTTCAGGTGTGCTTTGATTGATGTATTATTCTTTGCAACGGATATCTCTATTGGTTTGGTTAATTCCATGAAACTGGTAAAATAGTGGCGTTGATTTATGATGTGATCAGTGGCTCCTGAATCCAGAAGAAACTTGATGGTGTTATTTTGACGTGTTTGAGTATGCAATGTATCACTCGACATCATGAATGCAAAACTTGGCTCCTCTTCATGTGTTTGGATTGTGTGTAGAGTTCTGTTGTTAGTGTTGTTCTCTTGTCGATCTTTATAATAGAAACAATTAGCTTTGGTGTGATTTGTTCTACCACAGTGGTCACATTTCATAAAAATAAAACGGTTCTTTGAATGGCTACCTCTGTTGTGGTAATATTTTCTTGCCTTATAATTAGGTTTGTTGTTATATTTATTTCTTGTTTTGGAAGGGTGGAACCTTTTGTTTTTAAATGTTGGTTTCACTGTTGTCTCTCCTTGTAAAACTTTGCTACTTGTGTCACCACTTTTCTGTCGTAGTTTTGTTTCTTGATCCAACAACCGGGTTTTCACAAAAGCTAAGTTAATAGAGTCTTCTGACAATGTTTCAATTGCTGTCACTATCCCATCATATGAAGGTGGCAATGTTAAGAGCAAATGAGCTACTTTACTCATCTCAGTTAAAGTAGCACCAGCTGAGGTTAACTCAATTCGCATCTCATCAAACTTAATAAAATGCTCGATCAAAGGGGTATCTTGTTGAAATTTAAAACTCAGCAATTTCTTTTGCACTGCAAGTTGCGTAGCTAAGCTCTTACGTTCGTAAATTGTGTCTAGCTTTCGTAATATTTCCCGAGCAGTGTCTTCTTCGGTAATCATGCCGATCATTACATCACTTAAATATTCAATAATACATCCTTTTGCCGTTAATTCCATTTGATGCCAATTTTCAGGTAGTGCAGCAGGTGGATTTTCGGCTAGTACAAGTGATGCACCCTCTTCAGCAATTAGGGCTTTGATGCGAAATTTCCATATCGAATAATTAGTTCCATTGAATGAGGTAATATTGCGTCGTATCTTTTTACTGTTCTCCATTTTCACGCATTAAGCACTAACCACGACTTTATAATATATTTAAGTTCGTTTCCAACAAAGTCTTATTAACAAAAACACAATTTACACAAAAGTTTTTACTTAATGTCTCCTCACTTATTTCGCGAACATACGTTCTGGGCCCATAACCTATTAAAGGATATGGGTAGAACAAAAACACAAAGCTTTAAGAAATAACTATTCTTTTATTATATTGAGAAAGCTGCATACACGGCGAGAGCAGAAAAAGGAATCAATAGAAATAATATCATACATATTAACTTTTGCTTACGTAAATAAAGATTGAGGCTCGGATGTTTACTGAAGTTTTAAATAACAGAACGATAGACTAAAAGCTATGACCATATAAATTAAAATATAATGTGTCAGTTTTGTAAACTATTTACCACTCTCAATAAACACCAAGGTGGAATTATAACTATTTATTTTTTGTGCCACTCTGTACACTGAATGGTAATGGCAGGGCTAAGAAATGCTTTATCCCCCTCTATTGTCATATGGGGTTATGAAGTTAAATAAAAAAAAATTATGTTTCCTATACTTCAAATAACTAGATACAACTCGGCCACCCTGTATAGCGAATTTCCAAACCAAGATAAAAATATTTATCGCCCTGTAATTAAGCTATTTTAAATTAATGAAGGTATACGAATGATATCTGAAACAATAACAATTAAATCTCTAAATATTGGACACTCTGTATAGTAATTACTAATTAAATCGGTGATCAATTAAGGGTTAATCATAAAATTCACAAAGTACTACCCAAATATATCGAAAATAGAAACACTTGATATTTAAAGAACTAATCCAATAAAATTACTAAAACTGTATCAGACCTTATATTTCTGGTAAAATTTGCACTATAAAGTACTAATACCAAAACCGTAATCAACACACTCTAATAGAAGTTACCCAAATTCATAGAAATGACAGCAATAGTTCAAACGTGCTAAAACACAAAATATAAACCCAAAATAATTGAACTATTAATAGCAATCTGTATTTCCGTACCCAAAAAAAACACTTCTACCAGGTGAGATAAATTTATAGCTTGAGACTCTCCAAATATAAATCCAAAATAAACTTGAGCCTTAAACCAAGCTAGATCAAGATAAGATAAAGGTAAGACAAAGGTAAGTCACCACGCTAATAAGATGCTAAAGGCATATCTGTTTCTACCAGAATAAAAAAATCAAAAATTGCTTTTAATATCCGATGCAGTGTCTTCCAACATAAAAAAATTAAAAAACTATAGGTTCAGACAAGGGAAAGTTCAAAAATTTCCAGGCTCCACGTTGGCTGCGCCACTTTTATAACCTGGCAATTTTTGTCAGACAAAAACCGCCATATTATCATGCGTACGGCTTGCTCAATACCGTCGGAGAGTTTTAGTAGTGGGTTGGATACCTATTACTTACCACCTTCCCTTAATCTGAACGTTCTAGAGGGCGCCACTGGCTTTACTAGGTTGAAAGACAGAAAATCTCCTAATTAATGGGGCTCCGTTGGAATACCTTACATCAAATAAAAAAACTAAAATTGTTTACACTTGTTTAATTTGGTCGACTGAGGTTATTTGGATCAATGCAAAATCTAATATTTAACAAGGATTGAAATGTTGTTTATTTATGGTTATAAAAAATTGATAAAAGGTGAAGTTGAATTAGCTTGTCTTGACTCAAGGATTTATTTATAAAATGGGTATAACCTGTGAAAGTTCTAGAACCTTTTATACCTTCATGACGATATTGGGTTATATAAAAAGGTGACCTTTGTCTAGATAGCTTTACATTATTTAAATTGAAATTAATTAATTAAAGAAAATTGATAATATTTTTATATATGATTTTAAAGTAATTTAATTAGAAAAGAACGATTATTTCGTGTAAAAGTTACTTGAAAATTTTTGATATTTTAATTCAGCAATTGTCTCTTTTAAATGGTAGACTGTAATACCGGCCTGAGAATCTCGAAGATTTCTGTTGCCACGTGGTCTTTTCCAACAGCTTATCGCCTCATATAGGTAAATTAATTTCGGCTGGATTCCTCTTAAAATTTCATCTGGCCAGGATATATTGTTAAGCCCGTTGCACCATTTGTACGTGGTGAAGTTTATGAAATCCGGCTTCTTAACCCATCAAAACCAAAAAATCCTCAAGCCCTCAAAATCAGGCCTCAAAACCAAAACCAACAAGGATAATAATGATAACCAGCAACCCTAAAATAATTCAGTAAAAATTACCCAATGAAAATGATAAAAAAATGAATGCTTACCCTCTAAAAAGGGAGTGGATCTCTTTTCAGATCGACTGATCTAATGGTCGTCAGATCACTGACCATTAATAACCGTTGGGGGACGCCAGTTTGGCGTGCTCCCCCCACGGGGCACAAGATGGATAAGCCACGAGAAAACGAAGTCCAGTTTACGGAAACTCCCCCACTCCGTCATCAAAACTCAGTTGGTGCCACCCTACCAGACTACCCAACATAACCAAAAACGGGATGTAAAGTTAAGGGATAATAACTTAATTTTTACAAAGTCTGGGCATGGCCAGAATATAACTCTACAAATAACAAATTAAACAACCACCCAAGTCAATCCCGTTCCCTAATACTTAGAGATAGTCCCGTTTATTAACGGTGCGAAATTGCGAACTCAACGGTAGCACCGGAATTTGTCGACTCCACGTACTGATGCGGTGCAAACCAGCATTGTGGGTACCCAACGTCGCGTTCGTATAGTAGCGGCGAAATCAGGTTAACCCCATATTACCGACTTGACGGAAATATTCCATGCGACAAGATATTGAACAATTAACCCAGAAATGAAATTAATAATGGGCTTGAAGGTAATAGGGCACTGAAAATGAAGTTTCTATGTTTCCCCCCAAGGTCAAAAAGGGTAGGAATTTGAAATTGCTACACATTACCTTACTAAACTCCATACATCCTTCAATAGTTTTCACTCACGAATCTGAGACTGATGGCTCTCTACCTTTCTTAGACTTAAAACTTACCAGATCACTTAATAAACTCAAATTTGCCATTTATCATAAACCCACTAGCACAGACTGCATTATCCCTTTCTCTTCGAACCACCCCTATAATCAAAAGTTAGCAGCTTTCCACTCTTATTTCTCTCGCCTTTTCTCCATTCCTCTTGCCGATTTTAAGACTGAACTTGATATCATCAGACAAATAAGCTATAACAATGGCTTCCCTCAAAAATTAATCAATAAAATATATTTCAAACATCTCAACAGACATTTAAACCGGAAATTAATTCACAAAGAACCTTCCACAAAAAACTTTTGTTCTTTATCTTTCTGGGGTCCTCTATCTTATAAACTTAAAAATATTTTTCAATCTTTCAATATTGATACTGCTTTCAAGACTCGACATTATCTTAAATCATTCATAGGCAATTCTAAAGACAAAATTCCACCTCTCAGTAGATCCGGTGTGTACAGAGTCTGCTGTTCCACTGAGAATTGCAATACAGCTTATATTCGCCAAACTGGACGCAAATTTTCCACTCGTATTGGTGAGCATGTTAGGGAGATTGAGAGAGCCAAGAGACTGAACCTAACACCGGAAAAAATCAAATCTAATTTCTCGAGATACATAGTTGCCAATAACCACGAATTTAATTCAGATAACAACACAACTCTCTTACATTTCTGTCATAAAAGCAATAAACTTGACCTCCTTGAAGTTATGGAAATTAACAAAATGTTGAAAAATCTTTTTTTTAGCAGCGTCAATGACCAAATTAATCACTCCTCTACACATTTCTTCAACGCCCTTCATTTTAACTAGGTTCACCTCTCTCCGTTCTCTCTTTCCTTGTTCAGCAGTGTTTCTACTATCAGGATTACACAACATTTTTATCATACATCTCACTATTTCATTGTTCATTTTACATTTATATAATCTTAATCTAGTAGACCTGTAATTAAGATTCCATCTTCTCTATACTATTCTTGTATTCATTACTAAAATAATCTCTCTCACATTGATCTAACCTTAATCCTGATCCAGTGTTTATTCAAATAACATTATAACCTCTCTAAACTATGGTTCATATAACCACTACTAATCTTAGGAACACCTTTTATTTTACTTTGGTATTGTTATGCGCCATCTATTGTTAATTGTTAACCACTTGTTGTACGTTTAACTTTGGCACTGTACCCAACTTAACTTTGAACCTCAATGCCCACTTGTCGCCATAACCTGATCGTGGCCCCCCTGGTCACCTTTCTGTGGTGTCGGGAACCGACGGGACTCCGCAACCTTATTGCTCACCCTCACAAACTACTATCCCCCACCCATTTGGTGTGGAGTTCAGTTCAGTGCTCGTCTGTTCCCGACACAACTGATCGTATACCTGTGGTCGATTTTTGATAAATTTCTCGTACACCCCTGCGCCTCTCTTGCATACGACTGTCACTGTATTTTGCTTTTTGACTTTTCAAGCTGTCATGACCATTTGACAACCAACATTTTCCTGCACGCCAGCATGGTGAAGTGAAGTATCTTTGAGCTATAATATCATCTAATTAGCTAATACAATGTGATTTTAACATAAATAAAATAAAACTTCTAGTCAAAATGGTAAAAATCAAATTTTTTCAATTCAAAAATCAATTTTTTTGTTCTTTCTCAATCATAACATTATGTTCATTTTCTACCTCCCTTTAACCTAACAATTTGTTAGCCAATCCTTCAGGCATGGTTGGATAAAGCATCTTTGAGCACCTATCTACATCATTTTCCTCTAATTAGCTACAACCTACATAATTGCTTCACCACCTGCTTATTGGCTTCAAATTAATAAATTCCAACCTTAAAATAGTATAATTTCATTTCATTTATTGTTTATCTCCTAAGAATGTGATATTCAAGTCTAACCCGGTATTTTGCTGACCACACCCTAGACACGGTTAGATGAAGCATCTTTGACCACCTCACTTAAATTAATCTCCTCTAAATAGCTACAAATGACATAATTGCTTCATCACCTGTCTCAGTGGCTGCAGACTGGGAATCCCCTTCTTCAAAGATACCTTGACCAAAATTTCAAATATCACATCTCATTCAGTCTTGAACATTCATTAGAACCTACAATTTCATTTTTAACATAATTTTGATAGTCGCTTATGCAGGATAGAGCTGTCGTAATCGACTACTGGTAAGTCCTCTCATTTTACTTAAAACGTTTAACTCACACTGTAAATTTCTTTTAGTATCCCTGATGATGGACATTTCTATGTCCGAAACATGTAGGATATAAACATAAACATTGAAATACATATTGTGGAGGTAGACTGCCGTTGTTTTATTTGAATATAAAGCATTTGTTGAATCAATCATAAGATATGGAATATTGGTGTGGGGTGGACTTTACAATAACAACCTGTATAAACTAAATATAATACAAAAATATATATTAAAAATTATATTTAAAAAACCTAGATTATACCCTACACATTTACTTTTTAATAAAGATATTTTTAGCATCCGATCAATTTATATTCTTACAATTTGCTCTCATATACACTCTAAACCAAACTTAAAGCTTTTTGTTGATCACACCTATGAAACTAGAGCCAGATACAACAAACAAATTAAACTGCCAATAAGTACCAATAATCTAAATCTAAGATACATAAATTATTTTGGTCCCAGACTGAACAATTTACTGCCAGAGAAAGTAAGAAATTGCTCCAAAATAAGAAGTTTTAAATTGTTGAGTAAAGATGCAATATTTGAGAATCTTCATCAGTTTGAAAGGTTTTTCGGCTAATTGTTTTGTTTGTGAGCGGATTGTGTGTCTGCCTATTGTAAATTTGATGTTTTTTTATAGACAAATTAAATATTGTAGACTATTTAATAAAACACTAAGAGGCAATATAGCACATACAGATGTTTTACATCTAGGTGCTTGTTAAAAAACTGTTTTATGAAATGTATTTTGTGTATATTGTGTGTTATATAGTGCTACTTGGATTATTTTTTGTAAAAATTTAAAGTTAAATAAATTTAAAGTTTAAATCATAGTGCGGATTAAAATGGGCAATTAATACAAAAACTTGTGAAGTTTAAAATTTGCTTAAACTGAAGTTGGTGCTGTGTTCGGTAAATTTTATAGTGCCAAGGAGAAAGAAGGTAAAGTATGCAATATAAGACTGTGACTTTTTCATATTTTTTGTTGTTTAACCCAATTTCGACGTCAAAATATAGACTTTCTGAGAAATTAGAGACTTTTCGCCAAATTAGAGACTTTCCGAAAAATTTAAATTGCGTTTATCAACAAACTTCAGATCTCATTGTTATTTTATTTTGTTGGTGTTTAGGGCGTAATTATTTTTAGTTGTTTAGTCTCTCATTTCGTAATCTTTGAGTAAATTAGATTAAATATGGATGTTCTTAAAAAGCAAAGAAAGGTCTGCAAGCAGAATATTTCACGTCTAGCTCACTGGTTTGCTGATCAAAAAGATAATGAAACAAATATTAATCAGTTTAAACTTCGCGAAAATAAACTTATGTCGTATTATGCCAAATATGAAGAGCTTCAAAATGAAATTGAAGTTTTAGACAATGATAAAACTGATCAGGAAGATAGAGATGAGCTAGATAAAAAATATTTTGATACTCTATCTGGCTTACTGGATAAAATATCAGAATTAAACACTGTGTCTCCGGTTCAGTCTTCAGGCAAATCAAAACAGGCGTTATCTAATGTCAAATTACCGGATTTAAATATACCTAATTTTACAGGCGATCTTACTGAATGGACGTCATTCTTTCAACTTTTTACAACTTTAATAGCTGATAACGCAGAGTTAAGTGACATTCAAAAATTTATTTACCTCAAAAGTTATTTGAAAAACGAACCACTTTATTTAATTGATAATTTGCAACTTACTGACTTGAATTTTAGAATCGCTTTGGATATTTTAACGAAAAGATATTCAAATGACTCGTTAATTGTAAATGCGCATATTAAAAAATTGCTAGATGTCCCCATTTTAAATAAAGTAACGTCACACAATTTGCGAGAATTCTTGACGCAAATCAAAAGGCAAATTGAGTCTTTGCGCAATTTTAATTTGCCGGTCGATGAATGGGATGTTCTTTTAATTTATATTTTTTGTCAAAAATTGGATCATAATATGCGCAAATCCTTTGAATACGAAAGGGATAGAACTAAATTAGCCAGTATGAATGAATTTTATAAATTTTTAGAAAAGAAATGTGAGATTTTAGAAACCGTGTCTACATCTGAACCTCTGGTGGATAACAAAAGACCATCTAATAAAATTTATAAATTCTCAAATAAGCACGGAGAAACCCTTTCTCATGTAGTTATTTCAAATCCCTTTGCAGATCAGTCGCAAAGCAATGTAACTTGTGCATACTGTAAACGTTCAAATCATTTCATAAGTAATTGTGAAAGCTTCTTAAATTTATGTCATAAGGATAAATTAAATTTTTTACATAGTAATCGCAGATGCACAAACTGTTTTGGCAAACATGCATTTTTACAATGTCGTAATGTACGGCTTTGCAACGTTTGTCGTAAAAAACATCATACAACCCTACATATAAATTCGTTTGCCTCTGATCATAATAATTTAACTCCTACAAATCGTCAAATAAAAATACCTCTATGTCTGGTAATACCACGAATCAGAATGGAAATACGGATTTATTGTCAGGTCCACGGAATTTAAATAACCATAGCTTGCGTGGTTCGCGTCCAATGGATTCTAGAACTAATTGTCCAAACAGTAATTTTGCCAGTACATCTTCGAGTACAAATAATAATTCGGCAGAAAATCAAAATAATTCCTCAAATAGTACGCTAACTGCAATGTCTCATACTTCCTTGTCGCAAAATCCCAATTTAGTGCTTTTGGCTACAGCTTCAGTCACTTTGAAGAGCAAAAATGGTTCCGACGTTACTGCCAGAGTACTTTTGGACCAAGGAAGTCAAAGTTCATTTATTTCAAAAAAATTAGTAGACAAATTAGGTGCCCAATCCTATGACATGTTCACTCGCATTGCAGTTATTTCAAATAACAGCACTACAGCCAATAAAATGGTTAATGTTAAAATATTTTCTAATATTGAAAAAGAACAATATTTCGATGTATCTTGCCTAGTTCTCAAAGAAATTACGCAACATCTGCCTCAAGTCAAAATTTCAAAAAATAATTTGCATATTCCCTTTAATATTGAGTTAGCAGATCCTGCATTCAACGTGCCTTCAGAAATTGACATATTTCTAGATGCCGAAGAATACTCCGAATTAATTCGACCTAATATAATTAAATTGAGTAAAGGTTTGCCAATTTTGCAAGCTACCAGTTTAGGATACATAGTTACAGGTGCAGTGCCTGATATCCGACCTTCTTTAAAGTCAAATATGTCCTTCTTTATTCAAAGTACTACTGCACAACTTGATTCCTATAATCCCGGAAATGACCTGGACTTCTTGCTTCGGAGATTTTGGTCTTTGGAAGAAGTCGAAAATAAGTCTGCTCTATCCCCTGATGATCAACTTTGCGAAAAAATATTTCGTGATACCACAAAAATATTAGATACTGGTCAATTTAAAGTTAATTTACCTCTAAAAAATGACAAGGAGATTTTGAAGTTAGGCCACTCGCTTTCTTTTGCTAGTAAGAGATTTTCTTACCTCGAAACCCGTTTCAAAAAGAATCTATAGACGAATATGTCAGTCTAAACCATGCAAAATATATTTACCCTATGGAGACTAGTGTGCCTAGATATTATATGCCACATCATTGTGTAATACGTGACACTAGTATCACAACAAAATTACGTGTTGTATACGATGCTTCTATGAAAACAAGTTCGGGGGTTTCTCTTAATGATCTTTTACTTAAAGGTTTTACGGTGCAGCCGGAACTTTTCGACATTCTCTGTAGGTTTCGTTCATCCCCTTTTGTGTTCATTTGTGACATCGAAAAATGTACCGCCAAGTGCGCGTAAATCCAGAGCAGTAATTTTTACAAACTATTCTATGGAGAGAAAGTCCAGAACAGCCTTTGGAACAAATTTAACTAACAACTGTAACGTACGGCACTAATTGTGCTCCATACCTTGCGACAAGGTGTCTTGTAGAACTCGCGAACAAAAATATAAATCAATTCCCTCTTGCAGCTAAGGCAATTCTCAATCAATGTTAACTAGATGATTTTCTATGTTTCGCAAATAGCGAACCTGAGTTTAAAACCTTGTCTCATGAACTTATCACCCTTTGCGAGTCAGCAAGTTTCCATTTACACAAATGGTGTTCTAATTCAGATTCATTTAGGAGTTCTTTACATGAAAGTTATCCTCAAAAAGAGTATAATATTGTCTTAGATAATACCTCAAATAAAGTATTAGGCATCGCATGGGGTCCCCAAAATGATAAATTTTCAATTTCCAGCCCAAAAAATATTCCTACTGGGTCTATGACTAAGAGAAGCGTTCTTTCTATTATTGCGCAAATGTTTGATCCTCTAGGATTTATCGGACCTGTAATTTTACGCGCCAAAATTTTTATGCAAGAAATCTGGAAATCCTAAATTAATTGGGATGAAGTTATACCAACCAACTTATTGATCGAATGGCAATCATTCCTCGATGTTTATTAACACATTCGAAATATCTTAAAATTGAACTTATTGGATTTTCTGACGCAAGTCAAAAAGCTTACGGGGCTTGTCTATATGCTCGTGCTATTTATAAAAATAAAAAAGTATCTTGTCAATTGATATGTTCTAAGTCCAGAGTTGCTCCCCCAAAAACAGTGACTATACCTAGACTCGAACTTTGCGGTGCAGTCTTATTATATAAATTATGTGCCAAAATACTTCTAATTTATAAGGAGGTCCTAACCTTTGAAAATGTTAAGTTGTTTACAGACTCTGAAATCGTCTTAGCCTGGCTCAAGTCTTGTCCTGTTAGGTGGTCTACCTTTGTCGCTAACAGAGTTTCGAAAGTGCAAGAACTAACGTCTAATAAATGTAATTGGTATTACATTCCCACTCACGACAATCCAGCCGATCTTGTCTCAAGGGGATTAAATCCACATGAAATAAAAAATTGCGAATTATGGTGGCATGGTCCACAATTTCTAAATCAGTACGACGCTGACTTAAAATTCGAAAAATGCGAAGAAATAATACGAGATACCCCTGAAGAAGAGAAAGCGGTGATTTCTAAAGTCAGTTTAGTTAGCAGTAAAGTTAGCACTGAACCAAACTTGGAATAGTTATTTACGATATAAGTGTTGTAAAGATTCATATTACAACACGAGATGTTAAAGTTGTTAAACGAGGCGTCAGCCGAGTTTAATAAAACATCGAGTGTAGTAATATGAATTTACAATAAGAATATTGTACAAAATTTTATCTACTTTCATCTATGAATAAAAATATTTGGCAAAAGGCCTTTTTAAAAATAAAAATGCACCTGTAAAAATGCACCTGCTATTAAGTTTACTAATCAAGTTTTTTATGTTACCTTTCGCATGGTTATTGTTTTGCATGGTTACTGTCGAAACTTTGTCAAACAAATTCAAAAATATAAAAAGCGTTTTTCAAAATGAGCGATTCTGATGGAAGTTTACCCTCTGATATAGAAGCAGCGGCAAACGAAGCGATCTCAAGTTTAGTTCCGACAAAATCCAAGGCGCGGTATGAGTTGGAGTACCAGAAGTTTGAAGATTGGTGCAAAGCTAACAAAATAAAGGAGGTGTCTGAGAAAATCCTTTTGGGTTATTTTTCCGGAAAGCAACGCTCCCAGAAACCATCTACACTATGGACTCACTATTCAATGTTGAGAACTATGATTTCAGTCAAGAAAAATCAAGATATAAGCAGATTTTTTCAACTAATCGCATTTTTGAAAAGAAGTTCAGAGGGTTACAAGGCCAAAAAGTCAAAAGTTTTCACAAAGGAAGACGTATGTAAGTTTCTTAGTACTGCAGATGATGAAACATATTTACTTATGAAGGTTGTTATGATAATCGGCATTTTTGGGGCTTGTCGGCGCGAAGAACTAGCTAAGTTAATGTTGGATCATATTGAACACAATGATTTGTATACAAAAATTGTGATTCCATTCTCGAAAACCAAAATTATGCGAGAATTTGTTATAACAGAAGGAAATGTGACGGGTGTCAACTGTTTAAGTATTTTTCGAAAGTATGCTAAACTTCGTCCTCTTAATGCAACTCACAGGCGGTTTTTTGTATTCTATGGAAAAGGAAAATGCACCTCCCAGCCTGTCGGAATTAATAGTTTTGGAAGTATACCAAAAAAGATTGCAACAAAACTTGGATTGAATAATCCCGAAGGATACAGTGGACATTGTTTTAGGAGGTCCTCAGTCACCATTCTAGTTGATGGTGGTGCAGATATGCAGATGTTAAAGCGTCATGGGGGCTGGAAATCCTCTTCTACGGCAGAAGGCTACGTTGAGAATTCTTTAGAAAATAAGAAACAAATAGCAAAGAAGATCATGGGGTCAGACACGGATTTAATGATTGGAAATTCGAACGTAAAGGGCTCCATCACATCCACTTCTGGTATACAAATTTCTAACTGTAAAAAGTGTATTATTAATGTTTATAATAAACCTTAAGTGTTATAATTTAATAATAATTAATTTTAATTAATAATTGGTAATTAATTTTATAATTGTTAATAATAAATCATTCTTCTAAAAAGTGTGGTTTTATTTAACAGCAAAATGTTAATAAAACCGTTTTTTTTTTCATTACAGCACTAGTGCTGTAATGGCATCTATTACAGCACTAGTGCTGTAATAGATGCCCTTACAAAACGATTTACAGAACTGTAAAATTCATATTACTAAATGAAAGTAGATAAAATATATTTTTAAAATTTTCCTCTATTACAAAACTACAAAGAATTATAGCTTATTGTCTAAGGTTTTACAACAATATTAATTTAAGCAATGAAAAGTTGTCTGGTCCACTCTCCGTAAAGGAACTTCAAAAAGCCCTTGACCTAATTATTAAATTTCTGCAAAATAAATATTTTTTGAAAGAAATATCTGAAGTAAGGTCTAATCAGATTGTTGCCTCGAAAGCCATACGATCTCTAAACCCTTTCCTAGACGAAAAGGGATTTTTAAGAGTTGGTGGTCGTCTTTCTCGAGCGAAAATTTCATATAATCAAAAACATCCTTTATTGTTACCATCGAAAAATCATATTGTCAGTTTACTGTTAAGAAAAGAACACCTTGCTCTTTACCATGCTGGCGCCAGAACCGTACTTTCAAATTTTCGATTAAAATACTGGCCATTAAATGGATTAAGAGAAATTAAAGGAATAATAAGAAAATGTGTTACTTGTTTTAGATTTCGTGCTACTAATTCGGAGCAAATCATGGCAGATTTACCGAAAGATCGAGTTACTATGGTGAGACCATTTTTTTGCGTTGGTGTAGATTTCGGCGGTCCCCTCTTGATTAAATCCTCAAGTCTCCGTCGTGCACCCATAACTAAATGTTAAATTGCTATATTTATATGTATGGCTACTAAAGCTGTACATATTGAAATCGTGTCAAGTCTATCGACAAAAGCTTTTCTCTTGACTTTAAAACGGTTTATCGCGCGTCGGGGAAATCCAAATAGAATTTATTCCGATAATGCTACAAATTTTCTTGGTAGTCGAAATCACTTGCGTGAAGTAAATGAATTTTTTAAATCAGATCTTAATTCGTCAATTGTCATAAACTACCTTGCGTCTAAGGAAATTCAATGGAAGTTTATCCATTCGCGAAGTCCTCATTGGGGCGGTCTCTGGGAAGCGGCCATAAAAAGTGCCAAATTTCATATAACTCGAATTGTTGGCAATAGTCATTTAACTTTTGAAAAAATAAGTACGGTACTGTCTCAAATTGAGGCAATTCTCAATTCTCGACCCTTATGTCCGTTGTCTGAAGATCCATCTGACCTAGAATGTTTAACCCCTGGTCATTTTTTAATAGGTTCGAGTTTGATGTCTTTCCCAGAAAGAGATATTGTAGATATGAAAGTCAATCGCTTGACTCGTTGGCAACACTGTACCAAATTGCGACAAGACTTCTGGAAAAGATGGTCAGTTGAATACCTAAATACCTTACAAAGACGTACTAAATGGCTTCTAGCATCAGACAATATTAAATCTGATAGTATTGTTTTATTGAAGGAATATAACGTTCCACCATTAATTTGGCCAATAGCCCGAATTTTAGAAACTATTTCCGGACCTGACAATAAAGTAAGAGTAGTCAAGCTCAAAACAAAAAATGGTATTTTTACTAGACCAGTTACTAAAATATGTCTTTTACCAATAGTGGATAATTTTGAATATAAATAATAAATAATAATGAAATGTCTGACGTCTTATATTATGTCCAAGTGTCTAATAGTGTCGATAATGATATATTTACTTAGTTTATTTTTATATATATATATATTTTTTTTTGTTTTTTTTTTTACTATAGTGATATTGACGTTGTTACGCCAACGGGGGAGGATGTTCGTATTACAAGTTACTATTCTGCATGCTTTGGTTTTAATGGTCTAATTTAGTAATTCTTTTCGTCTTCAAAGATCCTTATACAGTAAATGACCACCCGAAATGTAAGACACACGTGTTTTTTGTTATGTCGTGCCTGGCAGTTCTTTTGTGTGCGATAAAGGGTGGTGCCAGGTAGTCGGGTTGAGATGTACCAAAAGCTAAGCTTTTAGTTAGTTTTTATAGACTCACAAAATAAGTCGCTTCGTGCTCTCTTGTCTCCAATATATTCTGTCTTTCTCGTAATACGCCACCGGGCGTTATTTTGTCTTTGTCTGTCATTTAAATTAGTATAGAATACGGTTAATTGTCAAGTAGTACCTTGGTACATTATTTGATATCAGTTTAAATTGTTCTGGTATCTTGTTAATTTAAAAGTTGTTGCTGTTAATAGAAAACTGTTAAAAATAAAATAGTGTCTTACTGTCATTAACCAGCGACCTATGGATAATAATTCCTGACTGTTCAGGTGTGGTGATAAAGGTGTTGTCACCATAGACAACAGTGTTGGATAGGGAAAAATAAAACTAAACCCTTTTCAATCACTAGCAATAACATATATAAAAGTGATCATAGGTGTGATATTTCTGATGAAATTATACATTTTAATGTAAATTCGTCATGCGGAAGCAGTGAAGATAAAAGCGATAGCAGGTGTAAAGGTAAGTTAATAAAATATTTTAAATATAAGTAGTTGTAGTTAAAAAACAATTAGTGAGTGTAGTAGGTTATTATTTAGGTAGCAATATTTAAAATACTTTATCTGATTTAACTGTTTCTTTAACTTCCTTCTTATTTGCATATGTTACACCTGCCAGGGACTTTTTTTTTCTGTCTGTGGTATTTATACCTAAGCGCGGACTTAAGTTTTTTTGTCTTTTTTAGTTGACAATAATGAGGTTTAAATAGGCTTGAATCCAAGTAATTTAAATATACTAGAGGCATCCATCGACCACTTGCCTCGGCCATCGTTGGGGCAACGTAGTAATGATTCTTATATTGATGTTTTCATCGGTAAAGATGGAGGTAGACTTGCTCAAAAGCAAGGAGTGACGAGTATGCCCGATGACATAATCTATCAGGCAATTTTAAATGAATACAGCGACGACTCTGTTCGAAATCCAGATTTCAATGTAGCTGATTATACAGCTGATGATGGTAAGGTAATAAACTCTTAAGTAAGAAAAGCTTTTAATACGAATTATACTTAATTTTTCAGAAGAATCTATGAGAGAGACACAGTTAAAAAGATGGAAAAGAAGTCAACCAGGCAATTGGAAAAGAAATATTGCCAAAAAAAGAAGGAGCGACGGCTCTAATTACGAGCATAATAAGAAGCAGCGACCATCCAAGAAACCCCAAGCAGTAAACTGTGTAAAATGCAGGTTCAAATGTCAAGCCAAGTTCTCAGAGGCTGAAAGAGAAGCTATTTGTTTGATATATTGGAAAATGAGTGACTTTCAAAGGCAAAAAGATTTTCTTCTTACGAATATAACCAGTAGCACGACAAAGAGAAGAATACAGAGAAACGGAAATAAGGCCCCTCGAACTAATTCTAAGCAGTATTATTTCGAAAAAAACTGAGACAAACTCCGAGTATGTCAATCTTTTTTTCTTAAAACGCTTAATATAAGCTGTGATGTCGTGAAAAATGCATTTCATCATAAAGGTCCTTCTGCCACCTATATTGGTAAAGACAAGCGTGGACAATCTGCACCCGGAAATGAAACCAAACCAGAACTTGTTGCTGCTGTAAAAAGCCATATAGAAAGTTTTCCAACTGTAGAATCCCACTATTCGCGATAAACAACAAAAAAAAGATATTTGGACAGTAAATTATCAATAGCAAAGATGTACAACCTTTATGCAGAAAAATGTGAAATAGAAAACAAAGAAACTATGTCATTTATAACGTATAAAAGAATATTTGGAACCCATTGTAATTTCGCTTTCTTTAACTCAAAAAAAGACTTATGCCAAATTTGTGAAAAACATAAGACAGCGGAGAGTGGTAATAACGAGGCTTATGGAAGTCATAAAAGACGTAAAAAAGATTGCTACTTGGCTAAAGAAAAGGACAAAATATGCGCCACTGAGGACCCCACATTTGTTGCAGCTTCTTTTGATTTGCAATCAGTCCTTCAAATACCCTGTTCCGATGTCAGTCCCATGTACTATTCCAGAAAAATTTGTGTCTTTAATCTGACGATTTATAACTCAGCCCTTCCAAACGATGCCCATTGTTTTTGTTGGTCGGAACTTAATGGAAAGAGGGGAAGTTCAGAAATTGGTACTTGTTTATTTGAATACATTACGCATTTGCCTCTACATGTAAAAGAAGTATCGTTCTGGTCCGATACATGTGGAGGACAGAATCGCAATGAACATATTGCTGCGTTACTACTCTATTTGGTGAACATTTCTGGCACTGAAATATTTTAGCATAATTTTTTGGAGAGCAGACATTCCTACATGGAAGTCGATTCTATGCATAGTTCGATTGAACATGCCAAAAAATTTGTTTCCGTTTTGACAATAAAAGATTAGCTAAACATATTTAAAATAGCTAGATCAAAACGAAATAAAAACAAGAAAAGTGAGCCGTACAATGTACGAGAACTGAAATTTAATAACTTTTATAATTTAAAGACTTTGTCTGAAAATGTAATACGAAACAAAAACAAAAACACGGAAGGGCAAACTTTCAACTGGTTACTAATTAAAAGTCTAAGATATTCAAAAGAAAAGCCTGGTATAATTGAATACAAATACATGCATTCCAGCCGTTACAAATCAGTCAACGTTTTCGGAAGAGGAAAAAAATCACACTTTCCGAAGGACCTGGAAAAATTATACAAGCAGCCACTGCCAATAGGTGCCAAGAAGAAGGAGGACCTCCTTAAACTATGCAAAAGTGAAGTAATTCCGTCGGAATTCCATGGTTGGTACCAGTCTCTACCCACCTGTGGCTATAATACTCCCGAAGAAAGCGATGAAGACGACGACCTTCCATTAAGCCATTATGTACCAAAAAAATAATTAATATAAACAGAAAAAACACTTTAAGTCCAAACTTTGTTATGTTACCTTTAAAAAATATTAATAAAAATAAATAATGTTTATGTATGTAACTGTTTTACTGATACATAATCCTTAAGAAATAGTAAATAAACATTCTTTACAGATTTAAAATCACCTAATGCTAAATACAAATTCTACAGGGAAATTCAAATCTTAATATCCATTTTTCTCGAAACTAACTTTTTGGGCTTACATGATTCTGCTTGTACGCCCACGATATATTGTGTAAAATAGCACAGGCATTAACCAATTTTCCAACTTTCTCAGGAGAATACCTTAAAACTCTTTCGCGTAATAGACACCTAAATCTAGATTTCAGCAATCCATTGCAACGTTCAATACAATTTCTAGCCTGTATGTGACCATCATTATATCTGGATTCTGGAGTGTTTGGTTGTGGATTATAAAATGGTGTCATTAACTATGGCTGATCCAGAGTCACGTATTAACCACGAGTTGTGATCTCCTATAAAAAAAAATTGTTTTTTGGTAATAATTAAGAATGTAAAAATGGCAAATCTCTATGACAGCGGGTGCTTATATTATTGTGACCTACACATGCATAACTTTAATAAGCTTAATACACTCACGGGCAAAAATATTGCAGATCATAAGTTAAATTTTCTGTTATTTTGAATAAAATTATTTTAAAATAATTTTTATTATCTTGGTGGGGTCCTTAAGCTGCAACAAAATGACTTTCCTCCCACCACCCTTTGGTAGCTATTATAACGGACCCAAGATGAACCACTGTTTTAATTTGTCATAACATTCATACATACCTTGATTATATGCTGCTTGCAAGAGCTGTTTTACAGAGGAATTTCTCTATACAAATGCATTATGAGTAGCTCCTGGATATTGTGCATTTACATTTAAAATTCTCAGATCAAAGTCGCAAATCTATAAACAAGAAATTAAATCATTTTGGTGTCTACCTATATACAAAAAAAAATACATTGAAAACAAAATTGTTATCAAGAAAATACCTTGAAAACCACTGACTTTTTTAAATAGGTACATTCTCTTTTTTGTCTTGATGAAAATATAAAATGTTAGTAAAAACGATTTAAAACTTAGATTACCAACTGAACATTCTTCGAATGAAAATTTTTCCTGTTGAGGTAATTGTGCTCCTCTTCATGTGGTGCCAACATAGCAATATAGGTACAGTCTATGGCTCCCACAACACCAGGAAAACCTGTTGCTTCCATAAATCTTCCCTTCACTTCCGTTTTTTCTGCCACTGTTACAGGAAATTTTACCCATGTGGGGCCCAATCTTCCTTTAATAGCATTTGTAACTGCATGTATTGCTTGTGACGCAACTGGCTGAGAAAATCTAATGCTGTAATTTTCTCCAAGTGAATATTGATATGACCCTGTTGCATAAAAATGTAAAGTAGCAAAAAATTTTAGAAGTAAAAAAGCTAAATCTATATCTTCTGCAATGGAATTGTAGACATATTGTGCCAGGTCATGGTTTAATCTAAACGTTCGTTTGAATATAGCCTCCCTCAGGTCAAAAGGACTCGATTCTTCCCTCATCCTCCGCCTCTCAGTATTAAACAATCGTATTTCTTCCAAGTGCTCCTCTCTTTGCAATGCAATTATGTTATTTATATTGACAGGAAACATCTACAATAAAAGAATATTTAGTCCCAACACTAAACTACCAACAGCACCACTATATGAACCATGAACTAGCTTAACTACCATAGCTGCACATTAGTCTTAAGTACCTTTATTGGCTTATCAATAATTTATAGACACAAATTAGAAATTACGCACAAAACAATAAAATGTAAACAAACACAAATAAAAAATCCCTAAAACATTTAGGGGAAAATAACAAAGTTCCTAAAATTTCTCATAACATTTTTAGAATTAGTAGTACTCGAAATGCGACATGCTGACAAAACCCGACTTCGGCCGAAGCGGTATAAAGGGGTACATGGCATATTTGTGTGGCGCCTTGTCTCTGCATGTGGAAATCAACACTTGAATTGGACATGTAGAAAGCGCCAGTACACGGAGTGCGCGTGCCGATTGGCGATTTTCCTGCTGACTATAATAAAAAAAAAATTACATATTTCTCAATGATTTTCGATAAGGAAGCCGACTTTAATGTCAAAAAATACATAGATTTACAAATTTGACAGATGAGACGCCATTTTGAATTTTCTTAAATGGCAACCTTTATATAAATAATCACACGATTGAATTGCATTTGGCGATCCGATTCTAAAACTATATAGTTGTTGATACTTATTTTCAGCCGTTTCGGAAATACGGGGTTCCTAATTTGCCTTCATCGATTTTGTCTTTTAAGTGTCTCACCCCATTAATAAATAGACCTTCTTAGCTGAACACCTTAATTTTTTTCACAATGACATAATTTCCCGTGAGCAAGCCATCTACGCTATAGTCAAACCCGACAGATGTCAAAAAGTAACAGATACGACGCCATTTTGAATTTTTTTAAATCGCAACCCTCATAAATAACCACACGATTGAAATGCATTTGGCGATCCGATTCTGAAAATATATAGTTTCTGATACTTATTTTCAGCTGAAAGACAAAATCGATAGAGGCAAATTAGGAACCCCCGTATTTCCGAAACGGCTAAAAATAAATATAACAACTATAATATAGTTTGAAATGCAATTCAATTGTCTAGTTATTTATGAGAGTTGTCATTTAAAAAAAATTAAAATGGCGTCGTATCTGTCACTTTTTGACATCTGTCGGATTTGACTATAGAGTAGATCGCTTGCTCACGGGAAATTATGTCACTGTGAAAAATATTAAGACACCTTTTCATCTGGTTCTGGTTAAGCAGACCGCAACTAACCACTGAAATTCAGGTGACGATGAATGACGTCAACTTCATACCCGGTTTCAATTCGGTATGTAACCATCTCTGCGATATGGTTAGTGCTGCTGGTTAGGAGACATGTTTTTTCCCATTTTGTCCACAATATTTTTTAATATGGAAGCAATTAAAGTTAATGTTAATAATACAGATGTTTATTTTCAAGATAAACGAGAAATCTTAACGCAATTACTACAAGGTAGGTACTTTTTACTAGTTAACAAATTTTAATTTAAACTAATACTAAACAAGCTTATATTTCAAGGAGTGGGGTTAATATTCACAGCAATCACAGCCATAGAACAATTAAATAAATGCTCAGTGTCATTTTGTGAAATTAATAAAAAAACTTTTAGTAACTATTGTAAAATATATATATTTTCAGATGACAACTATTTAATAGATTATGTATATCGTGCAGCAAGATGCAATAATTTATTAAAGTATGGGATAACTGCAGGGGGTGCAGATGCTGGAAAGATAGTTATAAAAAAATATGAAGTAAATGAACAGAAATTTACAAGTACACCAACAAGAAAGGATAAAAACTTTTATTCCTGTAAGTTGATTGTTTCTTTTAAGATGTGCTGAGTATTAATATAGTGTTTACTTGCATTTTTAACTAACATAGTGGGTTATAACACTAGTTGCACTTGAATTTTAAATAACTGACAAGGAAGGAAATTTTTTTAAAAATAGTACAGCAGCATACAGGTAAAGTACACACTCTTGCCGAAACCCATTAAATTTTCTTTCTAGTGTGCTAATCTTTTGACACTACTGAACACCGAATAAGTGTGCAGCAAGATATAAAAAGTGCCATTCATAAGTGTCATAACCCATTTATTTTGAATGTAACAGAAATAGTGTTGTAAACATGTTGAGGCTACCTTTTATTTATTATAAGTATGTCTGTATGTAAACCAATTTTTCTTGTACTAAGCTTTTTGTAATTTTTTTTAAGTTGACAGTGATGAAGAAAATGACCAGATAAGTTCACAGTGTTCTTTAGTTGAATGTGAAGAGGAAAGTTATATATCTCGGGCCCAATCCAAAAATAATTTGATTGTTTACAACCAAAATTGTAAGTAAATCTACTCCTAACCAAATTACAACCTATAATTACAGCAAGTATTATTATTGAGCTTGTAATTTTAGCTGCTACTGCTCAAAAAGTCTCTGTGTGGACATCAAAAAGGAAACCCACAGACAAAGACAGAGAAGCCACTCAACTGTTGCTAGAATTACGGGGAAGTGATAATTATAAAGCAAAGTTTTTAGATAAAAAACATAATAAAATTCAGTTATGGGGAAATATTTGCAAGAACCTCAATGAAATGGGTTTCCTTGTTGGGGAAGGTTCACAAGGTACAGAGCGGTGCAGACAAAAATTTGCAAATTTGCAAAAAATGTATATTACATTTATGGCAAATAAAGACAAAACAGGAGCTGGGTACATGGATCCTCCTGAATTCTTTGAAGAATTACATAATATTTTAGGGGAAAAACACAAAGTCAAGCCCGTGTATTTATTAAGTTCTATGTCTGCTCCAAAAGAACCTGAACTTACAACTGGTATTGATAAACCTGGCCCTAGTACTCCAAGTACATTTAAACCTCAGTGTGAATCCCCCCTTGACATTGACAGCCCTGCTCCTACTGCTAGCTCTAGCCTTATACACAACATGATAGATGTAGAAGAAAATATTGAAAGCATTCAAGATATATCAACACCGAAATCGACAAATTCATCCAAAAATAAACGCGTGTTAAAGCCCCAGAGAGTTTCTGAAAAAATTTTGGGTACAATTCAACAAATAGCAGAAAAAAATGATAGCAGGACTAAGGAAATACTCGAAAAACAAGAAAATCAAAATAAAATGCTTTCAAAATACCTGGAAGAACAACAACAAAATCAAAAAGAATTTTTAAAATTATTTGGGGTTTTAGTAGCATCTGTTGCCAAAAAAAAGAAGCAAATACATTCTTCTTCTGAAGAGGATTAGCTCACCACAATTTTCATAAAAGGCCCATAGTTTAGATGTAGATACACGTCTATATAATTCGTAAATTTTTGTTAATTGATACAAACATATTTTTGTTTTGTTCCTTCAAGATAAGCAGAAATACATTGATGTTATTTTTTGTTTTGCTTTTGAAAAATACATTTCTTATTTCTTATATTTTAATATTGCATTTATTTTTGTTACTTGTTGGCCATGTAGTACCTATATGGGAAAAATTTTTATTATCGATTTCTCAGACAATTTCATTCTTGATAAAAGTTGGTGTGGAAAAAAAAATTTGGGTGGAGCATACACGGTGCTCAAAAAATAAAAAAATGTGGGGTCAGAAAAATAAAAAATTTGTAGAAAGAGTAGCACTACTTATCAAGGCAGAAATAAAAAAAATTACATTTTTTAGAAAAGTGCATGGTCGCGGATAAAACCAAGATCCAAAATGATAAAAATCTACTTTTTTAAAAAAAAAATGGCATTGATAACGGTACATTTCACAAAAAAATGTAATTTTACTTTTACTTTTGCCTTGATAACAGAACATTTTTTCTATAGGAAACTTAGCAATTTTGCAATTGAATTGATTCGGCTTTTACTTGGTGGAAATCCATTGTTAATTTAAATAGATGGTAAAATAAAAAATATAATTTTACACTTTCCACAGATCTGTGGAAAGTGTAAAATTATATTTTTTATTTTACCATCTATTTAAATTAGCAATTTTGCATTTAGTGAACATTCTGTATGCTCCACCCAATATATAATATAGAAGTTCAAAAAGTAAAAAAAAAAATACAATTACTATTACATACAATATATTTGGTAACTGTAAATTTAACATTTTATTATAAACATTTTAAGTAATTCATGATACTGTCCCTCTTCTGAACACCTCTTGGACTGTCTTGAGCAATGCTAGCATCAATATCATCGACGTCTTCAACTAGATCTTCCGTAAATTTTCCTTTTAATAAAGCAAATATTGTGTAAAACGCAACAGCCTGTAATAATATCAACGACTTTTTTTTATAGAATAAACATTTACAAATTTCAATATACGCCATCGTCCCTTTAAAAGTCCAAAAACCTGTTCGACAATAACTCTGGCCTTACTTAATAAATAGTTATGCTTTCTCTGAGCTTGACTTAGTCTCCCTGTATCTCTAAAAAAAAAATATATCTATATAACATAAAAAAAAAGTGGGGTTCGCTGCCAGAAAAAAAAAAGTTGGTACCCTACCCAACCACCACTATTAGCCATATTGCCCTAGCTGCTCAGCTATAGGATTCTGAAGTCACGACTGAAAATCACAGTATTCCCTCATTTCAATATAGCATATTGAATAGAAAAATAATGTTGAAACTGTCAATCGTGATCTCGGAATCCTATAGCAGGACAATAAAACTACAGAAGAAAAAGGGAGACACACTGAGGTTTCATCCGAAATATATTTTCACATGTTAAAGTATCAATGAAAAATGTTGGTTTATATTCTAGTAATAATCCATGAATACATATTCTACCTGTAAGGTGTTATTAACCATTCAGTGCAAACATAGGCTTTATCACCCACCAGATGTAGATTTTCATAAAACAATACTTGGGGGCCTTCAGACTCGATTCTTTGCTTTAAGGGTGATTCACGTAAAACCTAAAATATTATCCTGATCTTGGAATTTCAATCTCTATCCTGTTATCAAACTTTGCATTGCAACTTTCCAAATAAGTATATACTGGTTCTTGTGTGTGGTTTTAAGTTAGGTAAAACCTTTGACTTCTTTCCAGTCATCGTTTACTTTTCAGCATTTTCGTATAATACGTTTTTTGTTTATTTAGCAGAAGCTTTGAATGTTCATGGGCCGTGTGTGTGCGTTTCTTCTGAATTTTTGTACTGCTTTCTTGGCGCCTTTTTCCTGGTCACTTGGACAGTGTCGGGCAGTGCTTCTCCACTATTTCTAGTGCTTCTCTACTGTTGATTGGGCTCGCGCATAGGGAGCCAGTCTTTAGGTAATTTGTAAGTCGAGTCAGGTCTAGCTCTTGTATGTGAGTTTGTTATTAGTTCGTTTGTCGATACGTCTGTTCGTCTGTAATAGTCCGTTATGATTTTCAAAAAGAACTCATTTATTGTTGGTATCTTAAAGTCATTGTGCAAAACCCTATTCATGGTATACCTAGGAGCATTTGCGATCATTTTCAATGCCCTATTTTGAATTACCTGAAACTTATTCAGCTCCGCTCTGCTTATGTTGCACCATGATGGCGCACCATAAGTAAGAACTGGCCTGACCAAGACCTTGTAAAGGTTAACTTTAGTTCTGTTGCTAAGTCTACTCCGCCTGTGAAGCAGGGGGTAGATGGAGCTTAATTGACGCAGAGCGAGCTTAACTCTGTTTATTGAATTCAGTCTCCAGTTCAGTCTTTGATCAAAAATAAGTCCCAGGTATTTCACTTCCTGACACCAATTCACCTGAACCCCGTTGACTCTGAGTCTAGTCTCAGGTCGTTTAACGTTACTTTTCGAGAAAAATATGGCTTTCGTCTTTGAGGGATTTAAACGTATCCTCCAAGCTGAAAGCCACTTTTCAAGCTGAGTTATGTGGCGTTGTAAACGAGTGACGACTAGCCACGGCTGTTTGGAAAAAGCAGTTATAGCAGTATCATCAGCAAACAGATAGATCTGCGTCTGTCTATCTCGCGGTATATCGTGCGTGTAAATATTGTACAACATAGGGGACAGAGGTGAGCCTTGCGGCACTCCGGCCCCGATGCGTTTTGTCGCGGAAAGCGCGTTCTCTGATGATACTGCGAAACTTCTATTTTCTAGGAATGAGCCCACTACCTTGACAAGGTAGTTTGGAGCACCAAGCCTAATTAACTTTATTAGTAGACCGTTGTGCCAGACCTTATCAAAAGCTTTGCTAACGTCAAAGAAAACCGCCCCCGTGTGTGCCCTTCTATTAAATCCCTTTACTATGTTTGACGTTAGTCTTGTTGTTTGCCTAACTGTGCAATGTTCGGCTCGAAAGCCGAACTGTTCGTTAGGCAAAACATTATTATTAATAACAAAATCATTAATTCGAGACAAAATTATTTTTTCCACAAGCTTACCCAAACCTGATAACAAGCTGATAGGTCTATAGCTTACTGGTATCGTGGGGTCTTCCCCTTTCTTCTGAATCAAAATAACTTTCGCATGCTTCCAGGTGCACGGGAAATGGCCTTCTCTGATAATTGCCTGGGATATGCTTATAATATTCCTCAAAGCTGTGTCTGGCAGGTTTCGTAATGCCGCATTTTTAATACCGTCGAAACCTGGGGCTTTTCTAGTATTTAACACACTCACCAGCGATCTTACTTCATCTAAAGTTACTACAGGGAAATTTTGCAATGGATGTTCGATTGTTTTGTAAATGTTGATCGTTCTGGAGACCCTCTCATCCCTGAGCGGATCCGTAGTGGGATTTTCGGTGAATTGCTCGCAGAGTTTCTCTGCGAGCAATTCAGCTTTATCCTTAGCGTCCGTCAGTATAAGACCTGTTTCCTGATTTTTTAAAAATGACATTGGTTTTTTGGAACCTTTGGTCAGAGTTCGGGTCATTTTATATAGTGACTTGTCTTCAATAGCCAAACTCTGAACCTTGTCATCCCACAGGTCTGATTGACGTTCGATAAGCATCTGTCTTATCGCTTCGGCTTCGCGATTCGCCTCAGCTTTGATGCGAGGATCTCCAGTTCGATATGCCCTGTTTTTTAAGCGGTTCTTTACTCTTATGCGTTGCTTAATTTCATCTGTTAAAGCCCCGAATTTCGAATACTCGGACACTTTCATGACAGAAGATTGAGCAAAAGCCATACTGATGTCATTTGTGACCCTACTCACCGCGTTTTCGATATCGTCCGAGTTACGAAGTGGACCTAGTGGCTCGATATTTCTCAAAAAATGGTTGTATCTCAGCCAGTTCGTGGTGGTCCGAGATACAAAACCTCGGCCCTTTTCGAGCGGGTTGCCCACTTCTACGACAACCGGTAAATGGTCCGAGCTAAGATCACAAATGACTAATGGCTGTGAAATTTGAACAGAGTTCTTTATCACGAAAATATCCAAAATATCCGGAAGAGCTCTCCCGAACAAGTGGTTGGGCTCCTCCGGCGGCAAAATGTGAAAATTTAGCACTTCAGAGAACTCATATAGGGCGCGACCTCTAGGATTTGAGACTCTGCAACCCCAAACTGTATGCTTTGCATTGAGGTCGCCCCCTATAATTGTTCTGTTATTATTATTAAAGATTTTGCTAAGACAGTTGCCTGTGAAACCTACCGACGGACTACAGTAAACCGATCCCAGGTGAACACGTTGGTTATTCTTAAAGTTAATTGAAATAAATGTCCCTTCAATATGGGCGCAGTTATCAGGACCTGGCACAACTTGAGCAGAGATGTGCCTCTTTACCAGGATCATGGTGCCTCCCCCTCGTCTATTTAGGCGATCGTTTCTAAATATAGTATAGTTTGGGAACGAAAACCTCTCTCCCTTCAGCCATGTCTCTTGTAAAAGAAGCACATCTATTTCATTTCTTTCTACAAAGTCAATAAGTTCGTTTCTCCTGTTTTTAATGCTATTTACGTTTAATGTGGCCAATTTGAAATACGCCGTCTCCGTCTGTACCACCACTAAACCGCGGTTTTCTCAAAAGTACTAACGATGGTTTTTAGCTGAGCTTCCATAATTTTAGTGAACTGTGCGAGAAAGCTCTGCATAGTTGTTTGCAGTGCCGCCTCCAGTGCATTTGACGCTGGTTTTGCATCCTGCGGAGTGCCTTTGTTCATATTGCCATCGCTGACCAACTTACTATTGTTTTGCTGGCCCCAGCGGAAGTTTGGATTAGCCTTTGGTACATTGTTATTATGTGTATTTTTGCGCAAATTGTTGGGGTGACGCGGGCATCCCAGGTAATTTGCTGGGTGTTCACCCCCGCAATTCGCACATTTTGCCTTCTCCTCACGAGGTTTAGGGCATTCGTAGGAGAAGTGGTCCAAAGCACACTTTAGGCACTTGACAGGAGCATTACACCTGAACTGTGAATGTCCGTATAATTGGCAACGATGACATTGTGAAAAAGACGCGCGCGCTTTCTGTGCTTCGACTTTAATGGACATTGAATCTAAAGCTCTCAGCTCATAAATTGATTTTTCAGTACGCGGTAGGAAAACCAGCACCAATGGCAGTGGGGCGCCGCTGCGACTACTCCAGCGAATCACCCTGGTCGGATGGAACCCTAATTCAATAAGATCATCCTTAATTTTGGTTTCTGACCACGTTTCCAGGACGCCTCGGAGCACCACGTGGAGCTCTTTTTCGTCCTGGAAGCGAAACGAATAATGATATAAATTATTTTTAATTAGGAATTTAATAATTTTATTATAATCTGCAGGTGTAGGAGGGTGTATTTTTACACCCTCCGCCACGGTGACCGCTCGACCATAATCGATTTTTTCCGATCGCAAATGTCTAGTTATATCATTGTACTTTTGTTTGTCACGGATAACGATAGGGGGGACGCGTATTTTGGGCACGCCGGTCCCCTGATTGGTATCATTAGAATCGTTTTTGTTATCTTTATTCGGGATAACTGTCTTGGGAGCCAACGATTTAGTTTGGCTAAGCTTTTGAGAGCTGTTTTGGCTATCCTGTGACACCTTTTGCACCAAGTATGTGCTTAGGGCTTTGTTATTGGTTTTCGGCAGGTTGGGCCATGCGGAATCGCTGGCCACCTTCTTGTTACTTGGACTTTTATTATCAGGGTTTAAATTTTGTCTTTTTCTGTTTCGTCTTTGCTTTTGCGTTGACCACTGTTCCTTGTCGCCTGTTTCAGACATGGATTCATAATCCATGTCTGAACCGGTGTTGTCAATTTCGATTGAATTAACATTAATTTGCAAGCTATTCTGTTTGCGCGCAAAAACGTTGTTAGTAATGTCGATACTAGTAGTTGTCTTTGGTTTGTCTGCATTTGCATTTAAATTTGAAATTGATTTACTGTCATCGGTGCTGTCACGGTACCTACCTAATTCGATCTGGAGATCTTTATGCGCTTCCTGCAGCTCTTGCAGTGCCCTCGCCTTCGCAAATCCAGCCTCTTTTTCTTCCCGGAGTTTATTCATCCATTCATGCTCCTTATCGTTAAGCAGCTTCTTCCATCTCGCCTCCATGCGTAGTTCAATGGCTTCTATTCTCTGCTTCATGGTTTCTTGAACCTCTGGCTGCATAGGTTCATCGTCAGACGGTGACATTAGGACATCTTCTGGCCAGGGGGCATCCCCCCCGCCTTGTTTTTCCATTTAAAAGAATAAATTCAAGAATTAATATATTTTTGACTTTGACAGAAAATAGTTTTAGAAAAATTTCGAAAATCAGACAGGAGCAAATTAGTGTCACTGTCAGACGACTGCTCGCTCCAACGGTTGAAACGAGACTATTTCCAAATAAGTATCAACTAAAAGTTATATACTACCTGTTTATTTAACTTGGCAGTAAAGTAGAACACTGAATCCTATGGTTAGAATTTAATAGTATAGATGCAGCGAGAACCTCAAGGAAGTAAATCTATTTTAGTACCACGTACGTTTTTCTTACTGCTGCTGAATATTTTGTTGCAAAATATATCTTTAGAGTAGCAGTTTTCCTACGTAGGCAGTAAAAATACACTTTTATTGCTTAAAAGGTAAAAGTGTGTGACTGAGATGTATTACTAACTTATTGGCTGACAAAGATAACATATGAGGTCCATAACATTTTGTACAAAGAATGAATTGTATAATGTGTATGAATTTCTTGCTTATAATTAAATTATCTCAAGCTTAAAATGTTTCAAGAATTTTTTTTTTATTCAATAGACATTTGTAAGAGAGAAACTTGGAAAAAAATTTCACAGAAAATGTTAAGCATTGCTACTATGAACTTCTATCCATATCAAATATGGTAATATTATATAATGATTAACTTACTCGTCCATCATTACTTGCACCAGGAAAACCCACAAAAATATCTCTTAAAATTTTATCTGCATCTACCACTGCCTGCATCACCACAGAATGAAATAATTTTCTATTCTGGTAACTATCCTTCGGAACAACACAGGCACAATGGGTGCCATCTATGGCTCCAAGTACCCCTAAAACAAGTTTATGAGTCATCAATGCTTTTTATATTTTAACAAAATTTATTGATATGAAGATAGTACGATAGTACCTGGGTAACCGCTACAATCTTTAAAATTTTGTACAATGTCAACAGCTTCTTCCCTTGATGGCCATCTGATAAATTCATGTCGTAGGTTCACTAAAATATCTAAATACTTTTCTATTACTGCATGGGTTGTAGATATTCCAATATTGAAGCGATCAGACAAAGATGCATGGGTATCTCCTTTGACAAGATACCAAATTAATATTAAAATTGCTTTCTCAAGCTGCACTGGCTCTGATCCTCCAAAATGAATGGACATATCTGAAGCCTGTTGATATTTTGCAACTGTTTCTACTAGAAAATGGTATGTGTTCAAATCCATACGAAAATGCATAAAAAAGTCCAATTCATCATACTGCTGGACCCAACTCTCGAAGTTATTAGGGATTCTAACCTTTCGCTCCTTGTTTAAAACTAGAGAAGTCAATGTTATTTCACTTTGTGCCAAATTTGAAATACAGTCCATGAAAGCATTTTAAAGTGTAGTAAAAGTCAGTTCCTAGAAAATAATTTATTTCCCAGCTACTATAGCACTTATCAATTTTTTATCCATTTTCATTCCATTAAAATTATGTTCAAAATAAAACACATTACATAACCTACAAATAAAATGTCTAATTTAACCGTCCATTTTCAGAGACTGTTAACTCCTGACGTCATAGTTTGACATACCACACGATACCGTTTTCTAACACGGTTAGCTCAAACCGCAGCGACGTGAAAACGTGTAAGGTGTTCAGCTTAGAAGGTCTATTTATTAAAGTGGTGAGACACTTAAAAGACAAAATCGATGGAGGCAAATTAGGAACCCCCGTATTTCCGAAACGGCTGAAAATAAATATCAACAACTAGGGTAAAACACCCAATCGTTGGCATGGACCCAGTGATTGGCGTTCCCATCGATTTTCAATTTTAATAAGTTGGTTGCTGTATTAAATATAACATAAACTTAATTAAGTTATAAAGAGATGTCACCACTATAAGTTTTGCATACCTGCAGATTTAAATTGGCGCCAAATTATTGTCAGTCGTTTTGTGTTGTGTGCGGTGAGCAAGCAAGCCACCGAAAGTAGACATTTTGTAAGGAAACGGTAAGCTTTCACATAACATTTTAATATTTATTAGTTTTAACTTAATTTTTGCATGCATATAACAAGAAAATTTACTGATTAAATCATTATGTAGCTTGTTATTCAAGCGAATAGTTAGTTTAAAATATAAAAATAATTTTGTGCCAACTATTGGGTCCTATATTTTTTGAAAATCAGTTATTGGCACTGGTGCCAATGATTGAGTTTCATTGAATTCTATCAGGTTTAGTCATTGGCATTAGAGCAGTACTTATATTTTTACTTTGTTTTGGGTAAATTACCAAGTATTTAAAACATTTTTTAATAACTCATTTACAAATTCAATTGCACCAGTAATTACGGGATAAAAAACATAATATGACCATTATTTTTTTTTTAAATTGTAGTTTAGGACCCTAAAAACTTTTGTTAAAAAAAAAGTACTATTATTTACTTAGGTAAGTAACGTAAGATGAAATAGAAACGTCTTTAAAATGAGCTTTGAAAATAACTGGTACGTTTCCTATAGATTTGTTCTTAAAATTTTGGAATGTAACTGAACCGGTCAAGGTAAAATAGGATTGTTTATTTTTTAGTGTCAATTTCCGACATGCCCAGGCTTTTGCAATTTCAACTTTGAGGATGTTTTTATTTTTTTTATTTGATCTTACATTATGTACGTATATCAATTTTGGCACTCTATTACAGAGTACTCTATCATCACAAAATGCCTAAAGTCAGAAAGTTGTGCAAGTATGCAAAATCATATACTGAAGAGTCACTTCAAAAAGCTATTAAATCCATTAATAATGGTATGCCAAAATCAACAGCAGCTCAAAAGTATGGTATACCACGACAAACTTTGCAGTTTCGCCTAAGCGAAAAATTTAAGAAGTCAACTCCAGGGCCAGCCACCTATCTAACATCCGATGAAGAAGCTTTGTTAGTAACTTTGATATTAGAAAGTCACAAGAAGGGTTTCCCGCGTTGACTGGAAGATATTCAAGCTGCTGTAAAATCCTTTCTTGATAAAAACGACAGGCCAAATCTGTTATTTCCTATCTATCTTTTCTTCAAATTCGGAAAACAATACTACTTTTTGTGACATTCAATCAAATCTATATTTTTTACTGACTTCTTTAAACAGGTAACAGGTAACAGGTAACAAGTAATAAAAGGTATAATTATCATCAAATCTTTCACATTATTCCCCCCTGTTAAATAAATGATTTATAATTTAATTTAACTCTAATCTACACAATTTAGTAACCGGTCTGCGGTATATGGATGAAGATGTCTGGACATCAGCTACTCTGATTCTACCATCGGGGCCAGGAAAGACTGCTTTAATTTTTCCTAGTTTCCATTTGTATCTTGGCGCATTATCGTCAACTAGTATGACCATATCGTTAATTTTAATTGGTTCATTATCACAAATCCATTTATTCCTTTTTGTAAGCACCGGTAAGTATTCTTTTACCCATCTGCTCCAAAACATATCGGCCAGCTGTTGTGATTTTTTCCATTCTCTCCTTAGACAGCCAGAGCTAGGATATGTAAGGAAAGATTCATCATTCTCATCTGGTCCTATAAGGAAATGATTGGGCGTTAGTGCTTCTAAATCTTGGGGGTCTGTTGAAATTTTTGTTAGTGGTCGGGAATTTACTATTTTCTCTGCTTCAGCAAAAAGGGTAAGTAAAACTTCGGCTCTCAAAGACTGGTCATGCAGAGGATCAAAAAGTGACATTAGTGACTTTAGAACGTTTCTTTTTGTAGGAACATCTTCGACTAAACTTCTGTGATTTTTACTAAGCTTAAAAAGGAAACTGTCATCTTCTGCGTCCCACCACAATCCAAGAATTCTGTGTAGATTTGCATCATCTATATTTTTCGTAGTCGCTAGCATGTCTGGCGATAAGACTTTACTTACTGCAGTATCGTTCGTTACCCAATTAACAAGATCGAATCCACCCATTTTTATCACTTTTATAACTTCGATAATAGTCTCTTTTGCTTCAGTAACAGTATCCTTGCAATCTAAGTAATCATCAACATAAAATTTCTTGGTAATTGCTGTCAAAATATCAAATTTTTCATTATTTATTATGCTTTTAAATTTTTTATGTATTGTGCGCATACTGGTGAACATGTAGAACCAAAAGTCATTACTTTCATTTCATATACATCAGGTTCTCTACTTTTTTCCAAATTTCTCCATAAAAACCTCTGGGCACACCTATCTTCGTTTCTAACCTGTACCTGATGAAACATTTCACGAATATCTCCACAATTTTCTTCTGTCGAAATTTTAACAGAATGCCCACCAAAGGTTGTAACAAATCAGGACCCGATAGAAGGTAATCATTCAAGCTTTTCCCATGAGATTTTGCTGCACAGCCAAAAACTAGTCTTATCTTGCCTTTATTTTCGTTCTCGACAGCAAAGTGTGGTAGGTACCATGTCCAAGGTGGTTCAATGGTTGCCTTTTCTTTGTTTAGCTTTTCTGCATATCCTTTCTCAATATATGATTGTATTTTCTGGTTGTATTCTTTGGCAAAATTCTCGTTTTTTCTACATTTCCTTTCCACGCACCTAAGCCTCTGCAAAGCCATGGACTTGCTTTCAGGTAATCTAGGGTGTTTGGTTTTCCAAAGAAGTCCTATTTCATACTTTTCTTCACTTTTTCTTACGGTTTCTTTCATGATATTTACAGCATGCTGTTCTTCTTTAGACATTTTATTTTCTGTCACAACAACTCCAAAAGACTCTGTAGAAAATGTATTTTTCATCATTTCTTCCAACTGTTCTGTCCCATTTTTATTGTGAATATGTAATATGTGAGAAAAAAGGTCCCTAGAATTTACTACATTTGGTCCATGAATTGACCAACCCAGTTTAAAATAACTGGCTATTGGCACATTTTCTGTTCCACTTTGAACTCTCTGTGCAATAATCAGGTTTATGTTATCTTGCCCTATTAATATCATCGGTTTTTTACATATTATATCATTTACAGGAATGTTTTTTAAATGTGGATATTCTCTAAAATCTTTCATCTCCACGGTTTGGGCCGGTAACGCCAAATTTTTAACTGTATGTACATTCCTCATGGTATACACTTTCGAATTTCTACCTGTACTTGAAATCTTGAGGTTTAAACATTCTGAATTTTCTTGGCGGGAAACCACATCATTAGTCCATTTTAAACAAAGTTCTTGTTTCTCTCCATAAACTCCCAATTGTTTACTAATTTCAGCGTCAACAAGTGTAATGGTGGAAGCTTCGTCACATAGAGCCAAAATTTCTAAATTTATGTATGGACCATGTAATATTATAGGTATCATTCTTAGTAGCACATTCTTAGTAGAATGGTTAACAGCATATACTACCTCCTTATTAGATGCATCAATATTCACTGTCTCTTTTTTTTGACTTTTATGTAGTAGAGGGTGGTGAGACAGTTTACAATCTTCAACACCACACGCTTTTCTTCTATTACACGTACTTTTCTGATGGTTCGTTTCTAAACAACAAAAACAGAGTCGTCTTTCCGTTACTATTTTCCATCTAGTGTTTATATCTTCGTTTTTCATTTTTTGGCAATTTTCGTGGTAGTTCTCACCACAGTAACAACACAGTTTTTTAATTTCAGTTGTTTTCAATACTTTTTCAAAATTTGTTTTGAACGGAGGTTTTGGTTGAAAATTTCCATGGCAAACAGCATTCGCAATCGTTTCTAACCATCTAGTTAAAACTTCCAAATCAACTTCCTCTTCTTTTTCAGTAACTACTTCTTCCCATCGGAGTCTTAAGGTATCTGGAAGTTTTCCTGTCAGTTCTCGTAAAAGTTGTGGATTTTTTAGATGTCCTTGCGAATTTAAAGATTTCATCATCGCTAAAAGATTAGATACCTCGTTGGAAAACTGAATAACCTTATCTAAGTTATTTTCTCAAATATATGGAAGAAACCGAACTCTTGATATCATGGATTCTATTATGTGGCCTGGTCTACCAAATCTCATCTTTAATGTTTTTATCACTTGCTCAACATTTTCCCCCATCAACATCATGCCCACTACTGCACTTCTTGCTTCTCCTTTTAAGCATTTTTGTAACTTTATCATTATTTCTTCGCTAGAATACCCACAAAGTTTAGAAATATTACAAAATTGTTGATAAAACAAAGGCCACTCTTCCGATTTTCCATTAAAGTAAGGAAAATCTTTTTCAATGGTTTGTCTAGCCATTAGCTTGCTTTCGATTCCCAATTTTGTGCCGTTGGTTACAGAATTGATCGCATGAGTAATTGTGTTACAAAGAAGTTTTATATCATCATTACCTTTTTTATTGTAATTTGATCTTAGTGACTTTTCCATCCCTTCACTTTCTTGCGACTCGGAATGACTTTCATATTCACGAAAGGAATGTCTATTCACCTTGTTTACCCATTTTTGAACATTTGAAAACTGCTCCTCGGGTAATATTCTTATAGTAGTTTGTTTATCAGCGGAAGTACGACTACCGCTCAAAGAAAAGATATCATCTTCTTCAATGTCAATCTCGGCGTTTCTAAGTTCGTTTTCGATTTCTAATAATTTAAGATCATTTTCTAATTTATTTTTTTCAATGTCTAGTTTCTTCTGTTCTATCTCTCGTTTTTTTCTTTCTGTCTCATAAGCTAATCTTTTTCTTTCTAAGTTAATCTGCGATTGTCTTAAATTACAATATTTTTCCATAGAAGAAGGCGAAATTTCTACTTTGCTACTTTTACTTGATTTACCTTGTATATCTATTTTCGATCTTTCATTTTCTGGAGCCTCAGAGTATGTTTTCTTAGGAGTATTTTTCTTGCCAAACATGTCAGACCAAACAAAATCTGCTGATAAACTTCTGTTCATTCCTGCTCCTCTTCTTCTTATTCTGTCCATTACAAGAAGTCGTTTCAAAGGTCGTCGGGGTCACCAATGTTATTTCCTATCTATCTTTTCTTCAAATTCGGAAAACAATACTACTTTTTGTGACATTCAATCAAATCTATATTTTTTACTGACTTCTTTAAACAGGTAACAGGTAACAAGTAATAAAAGGTATAATTATCATCAAATCTTTCACATTACTTTCAAAAACAACTATCCTGGAAGGCATTGGTACCAGTCATTTTTGAGAAGACATCCTTTACTTGTTATCCGAGTTCCCAAAGGTGTAAGTTCTTCTAGCGCGAACGTGTCTGAGAAGGATATAAGAAGCTAGTTTACCAAAATAGAAAATTATCTAAATGTAAAACAACTTATAGATATTCTTCACGAACCGTCTAGAGTATTCAACGGCGACGAAACATGTTTTTTACTATGCCCTAAAAATGATAAAGTGTTGGCTCCAAGAGGGGCAAAGAATGTCTATGAAGTTTAGCAGGACCAAGCAAAATCAAATTTGACAGTAATGTTCACTTTCTCAGCTTCAGGTATGATGATTCCGCCAATGGTAATATATCCGTATAAAAGACTTCCTTCTAATATTGCCTTTAGTATTCCAGATGACTGGGGTGTGGGCTTAAGCGATAACGGCTGGATGAAGTCGGAAATATTTTATGAATATGTTTCTACCATTTTTCATAAGTATTTAGAAAAAAATAAAATTAAACGGCCCGTCATTCTGTTTGTCGACGGTCACAAAACGCACTTAACTTATGAAATAAGTACACTTTGTACAAAATTAGGAATAATTCTAATTGCACTGTATCCTAACGCAACCCGAATTTTGCAGCCGGCTGATGTTGCTAGTTTTAAACCTCTAAAAACAATGTGGAAACATGCTGTTATCGACTGGAGAAGAAAAAATCCTCTTGCGCAATTAAACAAACAACACTTTGCCTCGATTTTGCACGACGCCCTTCAAATTTTAAAAAAATCTACCATTTCCAATGGATTCAAGGCTTGTGGTTTATTTCCCTGGAATTGTGAAGCTATAGACTTCACCAAATGTTTGGAGAAAAATGGAAAGAGAGCGGCGCCATCAGTAGCAAGTGATGAAAACCCTTCAATATTAACATACAAAACCTTTTGTGACATAATTGGACCAGCTAAACTTAAAGAATTAAAACATTTTGTGGAAGAGGAATGTAATGATAATTTTAGATACTCTTAAACATTTATAAAAACTTTAAGCCTAAAATCCTACTAACGAACCTGGTCCAGAGGATTCCTTTAGAACAGTGGAAACTATTTCCGAAGATGTGCCAATTTCTGATCAATACTTAGAGACTGATACAGAAAACATGCCTGTGGTACTTATCGAAGAACAACTTTTAGAAACCGAGGCGTCACTTCAAAAAAATTCCCATAAACAAGTAGTAAATGTTACGTCTATAGATCTGGAATCTTTTGAAACAAATTTAACTCGTTCCAAACGCAGCCCTTTTCCTGATAATCAAGAAATAAATACCCCGGTGGATCATAACCAGCCTTCAACATCTAGACTAGGTTATTGTGAAAATGAAGTGTCACTACAAAATTCACTTAATCAAGTAGTAAATGTTACGTCTATAGATCTGGAATCTTTTGGAACAAATTTAACTCGTTCCAAACAGAGCCCTTTTCGTGATAATCAAGATATAAATACCGCGGTGGATCATAACCAGCCTTCAACATCTGGATTAGCTTATTGTGAAAATGAAGTGTCACTTCAAGATTCACTTAATCAAGTAGTAAACGTTATGTCCATAGATCCGGAATCTTGTGAAATAAATATAAACCCTTCCAAACAGAGCCATTTTCCTGATAATCAAGAAATAAATACCGCGATGGAGATAACCAGGCTGCAACATCCGAATTTAGCGATTGTTTACAATGGCCCAAAACCCGGGAAAGAAAGGGAAAACGCCAAACTGAAAGGATGCCATTTGTTATAAGTTCTAGTGGATTTAAAAAAATTCTTGAAGATAAAGAAAAGACAAAACGAGATAAAGAAAATGCGAAACTAGAAAGAGAAAAAAAGAGAGAAAAAAAGAAAATGACGAAGAATAAACCAACAAACTCATGTTAGAAATATTGTTTCTTTCGAGGCAGGTACTTAGACTACTAGCCAAGGCGCTTGAAATTTATCTCCTCCAAGAAATAACATAATACTTAATAAGGGAATCTGTTTTATATGCACCAGAAACTTTTCTGTTACAAATTTTGGCATTAAATGCCAAATGTGTTCTAGGGCATACCATTACAAATGTTTACAAAACCATAAAACGTACAAAGAATATTTTGTATGTAAAGTATGCACTGCTTTAAAAAAGTAAAGAGATATGTGAGGCTGGAAATGTTTTTCAGTAAATTTTTGTAAATAAGTGTGTGTCACATAGCATTTAAGAAATAACAAAGGTTAATTTTTTTAAACTGTTTTTTGTTTTGTTAATAGATTTTATTCTTAATTCAAGTTTGAGACAGACAACTTCTGATTTTTAGTAATAGGTTTTTTGAAATATATTAATATGTGATCTAAATCTTTAGACCAACATCTCTGATTTCTCTTTTAGATTTTGTTTATATTAGGTAATATGTTTCCTTTTGCAATAAATTTATGAAAAAGCATTAATTGTTTTTTTAAGCCTTCTTACGTAATGTGACAATTACTGGGTCAGTACGGTGCCAATAATGGGATAATGGGCCAATGACTGGGTAAAACTGTGCTGCCAATAACTAGAATTTGGTGCCAATCACCCCATATGGTGATTTTTGAGTAAAACAAATATTTTTTTCATATTTATAATTACTTAAAGTCAATAAAATGTATATTATTTGAAAGTACAGTCATCGCTTTAGATCCTCAAAACAAGTTTTCGCATTTCCTTTATAATGGCTTTATTAAAACACGTAAGTGTAATCAGCTACGTCTAAAAATGCCAATGATTGGGTGTCTTACCCTATATACTTTTAGAATCGGATCGTCAATTGCATTTCAATCGTGTGGTTATTTATGAGGGTTGCAATTTAAAAAAATTCAAAATGACGTCGTATCTGTCACTTTTTGACATCTGTCGGATTTGACTATAGCGTAGATCGCTTGCTCACGGGAAATTATGTCACTGTGATAAAAATTAAGGTGTTCAGCTTAGAAGGTCTATTTATTAAAGGGGTGAGACACTTAAAAGACAAAATCGATGGAGGCAAATTGGTAACCCTCGTATTTCCGAAACGGCTGAAAATGAATATCAACAACTATATACTTTTAGAATCGGATCGCCAAACGCATTTCAATCGTCTGGTTATTTATAAGGGTTGCCATTTAGAAAAATTCAAAATGGCGTCGTATCTGTTACTTTTTGACATCTGTCGGATTTGGACTATAGCGTAGACTATTGCTCACGGGAAATTATGTCACTGTGAAAAAAATTAAGGTGTTGAGCTTAGAAGGTCTATTTATTAAAGGGGTGAGACACTTAAAAGGCAAAATCGATGGAGGCAAATTCGGAACCCCCGTATTTCCGAAACGGCTGAAAATAAGTATCAACAACTATATAGTTTTAGAATCGGATCGCCAAATGCAATTCAATCGTGTGGTTATTTATAGGGGTTGCAATTTAAGAAAATTCAAAATGGCGTCTCATCTGTCAAATTTGTAAATCTATGTATTTTTTGACATTAAATTCGGCTTCCTTATCGAAAATCATTGAGAAATATGTAATTTGTTTTTTATTATAGTCAGCAGGAAAATCACCAATCGGGTGAGACACTTAAAAAAATGTCCCTGCACTTGAAGGGATCACTGCAAAAAAGATGATATTTTTAATAAACTGACAGAAACGATGGTTGTCATAAAAACATAACAAAAACGATGATAGTCATATTAAAGAAATTAGGAAATAATGAGATAAGTTGTACTAGCTATAACGTAAGAATACAATAAACAAACTAACAGATTTTTTTTGTTTTGTATTTCTTTCATAACTGTCTTTAAGATCGTACGTTCTTTTTTATTTCTTCCCCTTTTTTTTCCTGAACTGCTTTTGTTAGATTTTGCTTTTTCTTTTTGAATAGGCGTGCGAGTATTTTTGGGTACTTTCTTTGTTGTCCTATAAGCAAGCGTATTAAGAAACTGTTTGGCAGAAGTGTCGCAAAACTGCTTGAGATGCTGCAGGTCTTCCCTTTTTTCAAGACTGAGTGGTAACTGATACGAAAACAAAAAATACTTTGATTTATTATTTTGACAAACACACAAATCTACTTTTATTACCAGTGTATTTTCTGTTAGGAAGAAAAAATTCTTTAGATCCTGGGACATGAATTTGTTCAATAGAGACTTTGCGAACTATGGATGTTTCAAATGATCCATTACAAGTTGATCGATGTGTCACAAATTGAGGGTGAATTTATTTATTTATACTCTCACAAACACCTAGAAGGTATCAAAGAGAAAAGAAAGAAGGTATTAAAGAGGAAAGAAAAATCAAAAATTTTCTTAAACCATTTTCAAGAGCTGTCTAAAAAGTTCAATTATATAATAATCTCAATTTCAATACAAAATTATTTGGTGTTACTTACATAAAATAAACACAAACTTTACATTAAGGACACAAACAAGCTCACAATGGCGAGCACAGCTTAACTAACTATATAAAGATAAAAACCAAAACTTCTGTCTTCCTCCACAAATGATATATTTCAAAGATTAAATTTTTACATGGCGATTGTCCCTACATGTTTCGACCGTACAAACAGTCATCTTCAGGGAAACTAAAAGGAATCTATGAAAGTACAATGACAACAGGCACCATAAAGGACTTACCTAAATCGAGTTTGGTCTCGGTTTTAGTAGTTGCCTCAAATAAATGAGTGCAACTCTTTTTAAGATTATTAGGCAATTGAAATTTTGTTAGTTGAAGACTTGTTTGGCTGAACGTGGTGGATAAATAGATGAGCACAGTTTAAAAAATATTCATTATATTATTGTATCAATTAATACTTCAAATTACTTTGCACACATTTGAACCACCCTGTTTATTTAGAACCTGCCTATAATAGGAAACTTTCTGAATATTTCAGTAGATCCAAAGGTTTTTTAAATGCACTTTTAAAATAAAAAAATGTTTCCTATTATACGCAGGTTCCGACTAAAACGGCTCTCTAATGTAATGTTGCAATAACTCAATATCCTGTAAATTAAGAAGTAATAGAAATAAGTATAACAAACTATATATTTTTATAAAGGTCTTTCATGGGACTATTCAAAACTGTATATTATACAGGGTGTCCAATGAACACAAATTTCATACCTTAGTATTCCACAAATGTGGGACACCCTGTACACGACTTGGGTATCCCAAAAGATGCTATAAATCATTTCCTACAACGTTCGCATTTAACTTTTTTTGCTACCTCTTCTATTTTTGGAGTTATTTCCGAGTGCCACTTAGCCTGTACATACCGGGTCCGCCAACGAAGCGGGGACGGAAGATTAAATCTTTATCGAGGAACTTATAAAGAATACTAAAACAGCATGAGGTCTGGAATTAGAAGCGGCATATTTTAAAAATATTTTACATTATACAGGGTGGCCCAAAAAAGTGTGGCGAACTAAACTTGTGTTTTTTTAAATGGAACACCCTGTATATTATTAGCCCAGAAGATGGGCATAGAGCTGCTGATCATTTTAATATTTGGTTATGTGGGTTTATTTTTAATAGTTTAAGAAATAATAACGATTTTATCTTAAAAATTATCTAAGTTTAGTAACCATTTCCATATTACTAAAAACAATTGAATGAAATAGTAAACTAAAAAGCAATATGTTAGAATGTTGCCTATCTTTCCAATTAAAAATATTTGTGTTCAGTGCATTTATCATACAGGGTGATCACATTATGCAAAATATAAAAATCTATTTTTTTTTAAATGGAACACCCTGTATATTTTTTTATTTTTAGAAAGCCCTTTTCACATCCTTTCTACTGATACCAATTTGATACCTCTTAGAGTTTACCGTATTTTAGTTATTTCGATATAAACTTTAAAACCCCACACTTTTGCTACTTTTTCGAAAAATCTAGCGGTAACCCTTAAATGGTTTGCATTTGTTATGCATAACTTCATTTTCTTAATACTATTTTAATAACCTAGCATCAAATGACATTCCTTATTTTTTATTTTGCAATAAAGAAACTAAATGTTATTTATGAACTGATTTATTAAGACATTTATAAAACATAAACTTAAAACGATTATTATAAAAATAATGAATTAAAATTACAACTTTAAAAAAATAAAGGAGTTGACAAAACAAAATAAACAAACCCTTATTATGCGGTAAATCAGAATTTATTGTGTGGCTTTAATGATATGTTCAAAGGTTCTTCCCTGTTCTTGAAGGCACAAATGTAGCCTTCGAACAAAATTTTGCTGGACATCTTGTAGAGTTCTTATTCTAATATTTCTAAATGCCTCTCGTATACGATTTTTCATATCGTCTCGGTTCGTAGGAGCTATGGCATAGACTTCTTCCTCAACATATCCCCAGAGGTAGAAATCAAGGGGAGTTAAATCAGGGGACCTAGGAGGCCAAGCGATTGGTCCACCACGTCCGATCCACTGATTACCTCGCCAATGATTTAAAAATTGTCTAACCGACTCATAATAATGAGGGGGAGCGCCGTCTTGTTGAAACCAGTGGTTTTGGAGAGTGTCGGCATCTACATTTTGAAGCAAAATGGGTAGATCATGTTGAAGAAAGTTTAAGTAAACTTGTCCCGTCAAACGCTCTTCAAAAAAATATGGCCCAATAATGTAAGGCCCTAATATTCCTCCCCAGACATTAACCGACCAGCGATTTTGGTTATCTACATGACGAACCCAATGTGGATTTTCACTAGCATAATAATGCATATTATGCCTATTTACGATTCCGTTATTTTTAAATGTAGACTCGTCACTAAATAGAACTTTTGATAAAATGTCTGGTACTTCTCTAATTTTGTTAAGCATCCAATTACAGAATGTGATTCTTCTTAAGAAATCATCTTCATAAAGTTCTTGGTGTAATTCTATGTGATAAGGATGATATTTATACTTTTTTAAAATCCTCCGCACGCTTGTTTCCTTAACACCGGTTTGCTGAAAAATGCCAGTCTGACTTACGTGATGATTTTCCTGTACTGCCAACAGAACCCTTAATTCATTTTCTTCATTAATAACGGGTTTATTGATTACCATCCTTTTTTTGTAAGCAACGCTTCCTGTTTCTACAAATCTTCGCAACAACTTCTCAAAGGCCTCTGGTCTCGGCTTTCTCTCAATATTTGGATATCTTTCAGCATACACTCGACTCGCTAGAAGGCAATTTCTTGCACATTCTCCCAGTATAAAAATCATATTTACCATTTCCACAGTGGTAAAATTCGATATTTTGAGAAATTTAGTACTTAATTTCGACGACTGAACAAATAATGTTAAATAATTGTATTCGGTCGTCATAGTGACAATCTAAACAAAAAAAATCATGGCAACTCGATTACGAATAAAAATAAAATGAAATAAATAAAAAGTAGCAAAAGTGTGGAGTTTTAAAGTTTATATCGAAATAACTAAAATACGGTAAACTCTAAGAGGTATCAAATTGGTATCAGTAGAAAGGATGTGAAAAGGGCTTTCTAAAAATAAAAAAATATACAGGGCGTTCCATTTAAAAAAAAATAGATTTTTTATATTTTGCATAATGTGATCACCCTGTATGATAAATGCACTGAACACAAATATTTTTAATTGGAAAGATAGGCAACATTCTAACATATTGCTTTTTAGTTTACTATTTCATTCAATTGTTTTTAGTAATTTGGAAATGGTTACTAAACTTAGATAATTTTTAAGATAAAATCGTTATTATTTCTTAAACTATTAAAAATAAACCCACATAACCAAATATTAAAATGATCAGCAGCTCTATGCCCATCTTCTGGGCTAATAATATACAGGGTGTTCCATTTAAAAAAACACAAGTTTAGTTCGCCACACTTTTTTGGGCCACCCTGTATAATGTAAAATATTTTTAAAATATGCCGCTTCTAATTCCAGACCTCATGCTGTTTTAGTATTCTTTATAAGTTCCTCGATAAAGATTTAATCTTCCGTCCCCGCTTCGTTGGCGGACCCGGTATATATTTAAAATTTCGTGTTTAATTCATAAGAACAAAAATATGCTAAGGACTGCGTCAGACGTACATCTGTATGATACACGAAGCAGACTTTTCTATCTAAAGCCACATTTTAATTACGAGATAAGTCGAAGGGGCCCTCTGTATGCGGGAGTGAGGATCTTTAACCACTTACCGGGTTACATAACGGTGAACCTCCAATTCTGCAGCTTTCGCAGATCACTTAAGAATCTGCTGATGACACACGTTTTCTATAATCTGCAGGAATTTTACGAATATAACTTTCTGCTGTAGTTTGCTCATAATTACTGCGGTGTTTTGTATATATATTTTTTTTTGTTTGTGATTATGTCGCTTGGCAATAGTTCATATTATGTAATGTATAATGTAATATAGACACATTCCATAGTTTAAATTATAATAACTTATTTAAGATAAATTATTGTTTTAATCTGAACCTTTTTAATATTATTTGCAATATTGTAATATTTAAATACTTGCTCATGTAAAATGTATTAATTTTAATGATGAGGTACTATAATTGTTCCCTTCTTTTCTCCACAGCCTATCTAGGCTTTTCACATTGTATTTACTTGTGAGTTGAGAAATAAATGTTTGAGTTTGAGTTTAAATGTTTTTATTTTTAAAGATGTACCTATATTAAAATATTATAAATGTACAGGGTTTTTGCGTATATTTTGGAGCACCCCTAGAGCCTTTATTTTAAACGCTAGAAAGAACTTTAAATTACGAATATTGAATGATTTTTTCTGAATCGTCAATATTTGTCATCGGATAAAACAAATGAACATCGTAAATTTGTTTAAGACACCAAGTAGTTGTTTTTTTAAATGGAACACCTTGTATATTACTGAATATTTTATTAGGTCTTAAAATTACATTTTGAAAAATATATATGTTTACTATAATCGGTTCAGTGGTTTTTGAAATATTTAATTTAAAATTCGTCGAAACATAACGCATGGATCGATAAAAGTAAACGAAAGTTACCATTTTGAAGACAGATTTGCATCCCAAATGTTATTAACTGACAAGAAACTTATCTTTTAATTAATTTAAATATTTCAAAAACCACTGAACCGATTATAGTAAACATATATATTTTTCAAAATATAATTTTAAGACCTATTAAAATATTCAGCATTTAAAAAACAACTGCTTGGTGTCTTAAACAAATTTACGATGTTCATTTGTTTTATCCGATGACAAATCTTGACGATTCAGAAAAAATCATTCAATATTCGTAATTTAAAGTTCTTTCTAGCGTTGAAAATAGGGGCTCTAGGGGTGCTCCAAAATATACGGAAAAACCCTGTACATTTGTCTAACGTTCATCTTTTTTGTTTCTGAATATAATTCTTTTGAAGGATAAAGATAGTCCTTATTAAATATAATTTTCAAGAATATTTTTTCTAATACTTCTAATTTTCTGTCATCAAGGCCAAAAGAAATACTACCAAGGACACAAGTTTCACTATATCTTACTGATAATTTGGTTTCAGATGTTATTATAAATATTTTTAAAGATATAAGATCCGGCGACTCCATGCCATCTTTATTTGGTATGTCGAAAAAACAGCACTTCAAGCTAAGCAAATTAACCAAGCTGGGACTTCTAACGACGATGACGTGAGTGGGTCTAATAATGTGGAAGCTGAAATCTTCAGCGATAATAATGATGTTCTGTTACTCATAAACTTCTCTACAAACTCCAAAAAAGAAATATCTAGCGACAAAAAACTAACTGTGACAGAGTTAAAAGTGAACAACTGGTTAGTGGTCAAATATAACACTAAAAAAAGTACAAGTTATTGGTCAAGTTAAAAGAATTTTTGACTCTACTCTGCATGTGGATTTTTTAAGAAATCACAGAATACCAGTGGATTTTATAGCCGGATTGTTAACACGTTCGCGGACAAAGCGGCATATGCCGCTTCTTGTTCTGGGACAACCAATAACTTCCAATAACCAAACTAATAAATATTATTTATTATTTAGGCTTTACTGCACCTGGCATGTTGATCATTCCTGGAGAAAAAACCTGTCAAAAATTAAAGGCAAGGAAGCTCAGGTATAGTACCCTCGATAGTACCTATATAAGATTTGAACGAATTAAAATGGCATATTTATTGCTATATAACAAAAATAAATGAATACTGGTATAAAATGTCAATTTTAATGCGTAGATTAATTTATTTTTTCATATATTCTTGGTATTTTGTTTTAGACCATAATTTATAAACACCTAAGGACACTACTTATGGAACGAGATGTGAATGCATTTCACAAAATGTTAACAGGATTTTGTAAGATTAACGATCCTGATAATGTAAAATTTATTGAATATTTTAAGAACTATTATGCGTCAAAATATGAACATTGGGCATATTGCCATCGTCTTAATGCAGGCATTAACACTAATATGCACCTGGAAAGAATGCATAGATCTTTGAAATACATTTATCTTAAAGGAAAAAGTGTTAAAAGGCTTGACAAAGGCATCTCTGCAATGATGAGTTTTGTAAGAGATAAATTAATTAACAAATTAATAGTTGTCAATAAGGAGAAACTGTGCAGTAAACTGACAAATATAAGAAATAGGCATAAGAATATGCAAAAATTAGATTCCAGTAAGATTATAACAACTGATAACGGCTGGGAAGTATTATCAGAAAATGGACTTGAAATAAATATAATAGTGCGAAAAATAAAAAGTTGTATATGTAGAATGTGATATATTATGCTTACATCAATTTGTGTGTTCTTGTCTGGATTCGGCAATTAAATTCAATTTGTGCAAACATATTCATTTAATTGGATATTCTTTAAAAAAATGGACAACTTGATCAACTTTCAAACACGTCATTTATTGGTAAGTTTTTTGGTAGGTAGTTCAAGTAATTTTAATTTTATTTTGTATAACTTTGTCAGTTTATCAGTGTATTTATATTTTTCAGATGTTTGTTTAATTACCTAAAAATGGAAACACTGGATTTAAAACACCACAAATAATAGCTAAGTACAGTGTTATTGACATTAAGAGTAGTGCACTTGTGGTAGTCTAGCTTGCTTCGTGTTGTATGTGCACTATGAAGAAAGGTAGACTACCACAAGTGCAATGGGTGTTGGTGTTTGTAGGTGTTGGTGTTCATTTAACAAAATTGAGATAACAATATTGTCACGACTTAGTGCCGTTTTGGTCCTAGAGGGGGCGTGGAGTGGGAAATAAGACGCTCGTCTAAAAAACAGAGTACCCTTTTATTAATGACAAGTATTCTACAATGATTTACCCAGTAGCCCAGAGACTGCTTAGCATGTTTCGGGGGACCTTATCTGGGGGACGTGGCGGAGTCCTACTAGGGGATGTTAACTAGGACGGGTACCGTGGTCAGTCGGGTGGCCTTGGCGCCCCGACGGGTTTGGCAGGATGGAGAGTTGGCGTAGACCGTATTGGCTATTGCCGCTCCAGGATAGGGTTGTAGGCAGGAAGGGGGATGGAGAGTTGGCGTAGACCGTATTGGCTATTGCCGCTCCAGGATAGGGAAGGTTGACCAAGTCGAAAGACGAAGCACTAAGTCGTGACAATATTTTACTTATTTTTTGGTTAAACTTGACATTTAAGCCTAGGTACTATACCTATTATACCTACTATTGAAATTCAAAAAAAACTTTTGCTTGTTTGACAGCGTTTTTTTCCTAATCTTTTCCCATGCAAAGCATGCATTAAAGTATTTTTTTTTTCTCTAATACAAACAAGGTAGAGAAACAGTAACTGTTTTTCTACCTTGTTTGTATTAGAGTTTCTACCTACAATTGTTGTATTCAATATAGTATTCCAATAATATTGGTCAAGATGCCCCTCGGGACGTTACTGGACTTAATTAACAGCAAAATTGATTAAAAGATATTTAAGATAATACATGAGGTTGGGAAACACCCTGTACAAACGATGCTGGTAAAGTAATTTAATGTTATATTTATTTATAAATTTTTAGAACCCACCGAGGATGACGGCAATTATTTGGTAATAGACGAAGACAACATTGCAAACAGTAGCAATTCTGAAATAATTTTGCAAGAGCTGAGTAAACATAATAATTCTGACCGGGATTTTTTGCAAAGAAAGGGGGATCTTACCAGACTCCTTAAACTCAGTTAGCACTTTAGATAAACTGCAATACATGAAACAATATCACCTGCATATTAACCCCACACTAGCAGCAATTAAGATTATAGATTAAAACAAGTTCCCCTAAAATCCCAAAATGATGTATCGCCGAAGAACATAGTACCAGGGCCGACGAGAGAGCGGGGTAGACGGGACAAATTCCCAGGGCCCGGGGCCTGGGGGGGCCCAAGCGCGAATCGCGGATTGATACGCATTAGAAATATACAAGCACGGTCAAAAAAATATTTAAATAGAGCCTCCAGAGTACTAATATCAGAAAGAAGCTTGGACAAATTTTTTAAAACTTTTTTCGTTCACCTGAATCTCTTGATTGAAAATATGACGTATTTTCGCTGAATAAAAACAAATTAAATGTGGTGAGGCCGCGAGGCGGCTCTAGGCGGCATCGCTTTGATTGAAAGAAGCCGACTTTTTTCCGATTATCCTAGCAGCGCAACAGGCAACATTTCCATGAAATGTGAGGCGGCTCAATTAATAAATTTTCTTTGATTTATTTGGGTTAGAGAGCCACAATAATCTGCTTAGCTTATTATTCAGTTTTGCCTTTTCATTACGACAAGAAACAAGTCGCGATAAAATTTGAGTAGGTTAGAGTGGTATAAGAGTACGCAGTCGATAAGAGTACGCAGTGGCGTAGCAACGGAATCCTCAACCGCCTGAAGCTAACTTCAATCGTGTTTTGACCCGCGCAACGTATAAGTGTTCTCAACAGAAAATTAGTAATAAGTGGCTTCAAACAACAGAGGCAGGTAACTATGAATTATTTTATTAGTTTTGTTATTTATTTTGGCACTTTTCAAAGTATTCTTATATCGTAATACACTGTGATTCTTTAAAAATGACGATGGCTTGTTAGAGGTTATAAACTCGTTGCAAGCAACCGAGGAATTTATTTTTGTTAATCGTTAACAGATGGCACTAGTTGTAATTTATGATCGTAAGGTGTGGGTCGTGTAAGATTCCGCAACTTAGGGGTGTGTAAGAGTACGTGCGTACTCTTACACGACACTTTTTAATTAGAATTATTTTCTGTTTTATTTTGATTGATAATAACTTTTTTTTCTATTTTGCAGTATGTCTCGCAGACCACGGACCAGCAGTCGAAGTCTTTGTTCCTTAAATGTTATTGAAGACGCCAGAATACGGATTAGAGAAGGGGAGAAAGTAAGAGCAGTAGCTCGGTCGCTTGGATGGAACGAAGCGACTCTTAGAAAACGACTAAAGAGCCAATCTCCAGCTAATAGCTTAGGAAGATATGACATCACGTTTTCTATGGAGATGGAGCTAGAACTATGCAATTACATAAAACAGATTGATGTCATGTTTTATGGATTGACCACCAAAGGTCTACGAGAGTTAGCTTTCGACTTTGCCGAAAAAAATGGCATTCAACATCGTTTTAACAGACAAAAAATGATTGCTGGTAAGGAACGGCTGCGTGGCTTTCGTAAAAGACATCCTGATATATCATTAAGACAGCCTACATCAACCAGTATCGCTCGAGCCATAGGTTTCAATAAACCTCAGTGCGACCGATTATATAAAAAATTTATCTGAATAGTTAGAGACTCATAAATTTCCCCCACATGCTATATACAATATTATGGACGAAACAGGAATTTCAACTGTGCTCAATAAGCCTCCGAAAGTGTTGTCCACCAAGGGGAAACGCTGTGTAAATAAGATATCCAGCGCTGAGAGAGGTACAAACGTCACAGTAGTATGTGCAATGAGTGCCAGTGGACATTCCATTCCACCTGCATTCATCTTCGCCAGAAAAAGAATGAAAGCTGAACTTTTAGATGGTGCACCACCATCATCGATAGGCATGGTTTCTGACACGAGTTTTATTAATGGGGATATTTTTCCAGACTGGCTCACACATTTCAGGGATCATGTACGGCCTTCGCCTGAAAATCCAATCCTTCTGATCCTAGACAATCACGCATCTCATTGCAATTTAAAAGCAGTAGAATTTTTTCGGCGAAATAATATACATGCACTAACCTTACCGCCGCACAGCAGCCACAGGACTCAGCCCCTTGATCGCTGTTTTTTCAATAGCGTTAAGAAATTTTATTCATCTGAATGCGAGAAATGGCTAAAAAACCACCCCGGCCGGGCTATAACTCCGTATCAAATTTGTTCTATATTTGCACCAGCCTATTTAAAAGCTGCAACTATAGCCAACGCCGTGGAGGGATTTAAAGTAACAGGGATTTGTCCTTTTAATCCTGATGTGTTTAAAGAAGAAGACTTTCTGTCGAGTGTCGTAACGGAAAGGCCAGAACCTGATCGTCCACAGCCTGCTATCAGTGTTAACGATGGAAACAGAGATAACATGGAAAAAGGTCTACAACAAATAGCATCTGGTGAAAGTCCATCAGTATTTGGCCAAGCTCTGGCAGCATCTGACAAAGCTCCATCGACGTCTGGCGAAGCTCCATCGACATCTGGCAAAAATGTGTCACATATATCAATCATAGAGGTCGCACCATTGCCCCGCGCTAAAGAAACGCAGCGATCAACAAGAAAAAAGAAGAAGTCTGACATTATAAGCAGCTCTCCATATAAGTTGCAACTGGAACAAGAAAAAATTCCTAAGAAAAAGCCAAAAATGTCAAACATTTTTAATAAACCAAAAACTACGCCACATAAAAAAATTTGGAAATGTCCAGGATGTGACGAAGTGTTCAAAGAACCGCTAAGGGAGAACTGGATAGAGTGTTCCAGGTGCAAGGAGTGGTGGCACGAAAAATGTACCGGTTATTTGAACTTTGGAACATTTATATGCGACTTATGTGTAGAGTAGTATTTGCGTACTCTTATAAACCACGCTGCGTACTTTTATCCGACTACATGTGCAAGAGTGCGCAAAGTACATTTTGTAAGTTTTGTTGTTTAATAAAAAAAATAATTATATTCGTTCATTGGTTTTAATAAATTGTATTTTCAGATGTATCCTGTGTAAAATCTAACATATTTCGATATATAAAAGTCATTAGTTTGTTTTCTACATCAATTTAAAGCTTATATGCGTACTCTTATACCACTCTACCCTAATATAGGTAGTAGGTATTAAACTTAGACTTTAGTAAATGTTTTGGGATTGTTCTACAGGAACCTGAACAGTGTAGTGATCACAGTTAAAAAGATTCAACAGATTACATTATAGGGTAAGTTTTCATTTTTCTCAGTATTTTGCTTTTCAAAAACACTAAGTACTTTCCTTCCGGTACTCTTGAAATAAATCATAATTAAAACCTTTCTAAGATACCTACTATAATCATAATATTCTCATTTTGGTCAGGCTAATTTAAATGGCTTATCGGCATAAATCCGGTTCTCAAAAGAGAAAGGAAAAACAATTACGAGAAAATTCCCGCAACGCCAGAAGAAGGACCCTTGAAGGTTTAGGCTTCAGCGTTTCTCGACCTGATCCAGCTCTGCCTTCAACTTCATCGTCAGAATTTAATGTAAATGCAGATGTTCAAAATCCATCAACATCAACTGTAGGTAAAGTGCAAGTCATTTAGTCTATCCCTGGTCACTAAAAAATTATAATCTATTTACAGATTCAGTTTCTGTTCCTGATACAAGTTCTTCCGATTCTACCAATCAACTTCCTGTGCCACTTGCATCTCCCATTACTTCTTTTCCTACTGGTGGTAGTAGTGATGATACTGATGACGATTGTGGTCATGGCCATAGCTACAAATCTATATTAGGTTATGACATTGGGCGTCTTCAAGGTAACCCTTCGCCCTCGGAAATAGAAGATGCAATTCGTAGAGGACCTCAACTGCTTCCCATAAGTTTCCCAGCTGACGTTGACGGCCGTCCGTTTCCTACATATATATTGAACATGAAGCTACAAAATAATGAAGTAGTTGTTAGAGATTGGTTAGTTTGGAGTGCTGCAAAACAAGCCCTTTTTTGCTTCCCCTGACGTTTATTTAATTATAATAAAAATACTCGGGAATCGTCTGTCCTCACAACTGTAGGTTGGGAACGATCTAGAGGTTATAAAAAACTTTACGACAGGATACCTCTCCATGAAAGTAGTAACAGTCATAAAGCAAATTACATCGAATGGCGCATATTAGAAAAGAATTTGTCTACAAGTCGAACTGTTGGCAGCTTATTGGCCAAACAAATGGAGAATGAGAAACAAAACTGGAAAGAGTTACTTCGGCGTTTTCTGGATGTCACTCTTTTTCTTACAGAACGTGGACTTGCTTTTAGAGGAGACAGTCATGTGATAGGCAATCCAAGAAACGGCAATCTTTTGGGAGTTCTGGAATTAATCAGTCACTACGACCCTCTGCTTGCGGTTCATTTAGAAAAAGTAAAAAGTTCACAAAAAGAAAATCATAGATTACAAGTTCATTATTTATTAGCCGACATTCAAAATGAATTTATATCTTGCTGTGCTGAACACGTTCGAGGCTGTATTTTGAGAGAAAGAGAGGCAGCTAAATATTTCTCCATTATCGTTGATGCCACCCCAGATTGTTCTCATGACGAACAGACAACGTTTATCCTACGATATGTTGGTGTTGACAACGAAAAGAATAACTATACAATTCATGAGATATTTTTGGAATTCGTAAATTGTAACGAGAAGACTGGAGAGGCTATAGCTCAACTAGTTCTTGATGATCTCCAGAAGCGTTTCATTCCTATCGCAGACTGCCTTGGCCAGGGTTACGACAACGGCAGTAATATGTCTGGTGCCTACAAGGGAGCTCAAGCAAGAATTTTGAATGTTAATTCTCTGGCTATTTTTTCGCCTTGTGCATGCCATTCTCTCAATTTATGCGGGGTACATGCGGCTGAGTGTTGTCCCGAAGTAATCACATTTTTTGGCGCCATTCAGAAACTTTATACCATTTTCTCTGCCAGTCCTCCAAGGTGGGAAATTCTTAAAAAACATATTAGTGTGTCTCTTCATTCACTATCTACAACTCGTTGGTCTGCTAGAATAGAAAGCGTCAAGCCATTTTCAGAAAGACTACCAGGAATAAAGGATGCAATAAAGGCCATAGAAAATTTAAATTTAACGTCAGAAATTCGGTCTGACCTCAACGGATTGAATACGTACATGGATCATTTGAATGCATAGTTCTGTCTTCTATATGGAAAAAAGTTTTAACTGCAATAAACTACAGAAGCGTTATTTTACAGGAAATTAACTCGAGAATTGACGTAGAAGAAAAAAATTTGGCTAGTTTATTAGATGATATCAACTTGCTTCGGGACAGTTGGGATACAATTCTGATGGAATGCAAATTAGTTGCCGAAAATATAGGAATACCAACGGAGTTTAGAAGTGGTGTCGAACGACGCGAAAAAAGAGAAAAAAACACTTCGATGAATCAGCTACGGAAGATTCCTTTGCAAAGTCGGACCCAGCAGAAATTTTCAAATGTAAGGTTTTTTATGCACCTTTGGACAATGTTATTGTTGGATTAACCACCAGATTTGAGGCCGTACGGGAAATCAATAACTTGTTCTGTATTCTTTGGACCTTTCCAGATTCTTCGGAGATAATTATCCAAGCAAAATCAAGTATTCTTCAAAATAAATATAATAGTGACATAGGCCCACAACTTCAGGAAGAATTGATGCATTTAAAAGCAATATACCAAACGAATTTTGGCATCTTACCACTTTGGCCACTAGACCTATTAAATAAAATAAGATCCTTAAAACTAGAAGCGTTATTCCCTAATGTGGTTATTTCTTTAAGGTTATTCTGCACCATACCTGTAACTGTTGCGCAGGCAGAACGTTAATTTAGTAGTATAGCGAGAATAAAAAATGTTTTAAGGTCTACAATGAACCAGGATCGGCTATCTGACTTAGGGCTATTAGCAATAGAAGCGGAAGTAGCCAGAAAGTGCAACTTCAATGATGTCATAGACATTTTCGCAAATCGCAAGGCTCGAAAAGCACCATTACCTTAGAAATTATCCCAATATTTTTATTTGCTTTATTTGTATGCTTGTAATTTATTTTCGTTTGATGCGTTGTTTTTATATGAATAAAATTATGTTATTTAATTTGTATATATTTATCATTTATCTTGTCCTACAACCGAACAACTTGGTACCTAAAAATTATTTATTAGCATTTATAGTGACAATAAATGCAGGGCCCAAAAGGCTGTCCAGTCCCAGGGCCCGTGTCGCCTCTCGGCGGCCCTGCATAGTACCTCAGCAAAAATTTTTCTCAACTAAAAAAAAAAAGATCAACAAAGAAGTTATAAAATCATACTTCATATGATCTTAACAAGAATGCTATTCAATTGGCTACTGTTATAGAAGTTACTGAAGATATACAGGACACTGGACTATAGGGACAAGAAATGCCTATAAGCGATTTTTCATGATAAATTAATTTAAATGAGATATTATTATCTGTATATCTGTATATCTATACCTACCTTATTTAAATATATGTTTGATTATTTTAGTGCTGAATGATCCGTTTTTATTTACATTTTTTATTACCTATCTCCTAATATTAACACACGCATAGCTATGTCAAAAAGCCATATAATATAAAGATTATAATTTAAACTAGAAGACACCTGCTGAAAAAATGTGTTTTTTATTTAAAAATGTTGCATTCTTGTTCTACCTATAGGTAATATGCAATAAAAATGAATTATTAAATTTAATTGATTTATATTCGACAATTCCATAAACATTTAATTAAAAATACCATTACAAAAATTGACGGAAATTAAAATAAATAATTAGGTTCTATATAATATGTAAAGCTGTGCTAATTGGTAAAACATTTTATTTCAAACACATACAAGAAATCCATGAAAAGTATCATGCAATAAAACAAAGAAAATCTTTCAAATTATTCTTACTTACAAATCCTTAAAACCTCACTTCGAACATTAAAACTGGCAACGCGGCAGGTTAAAAATTTTGTAGCCGGTCGAGCTCGAGCTCCAAGCTCTTGTACATAACGTCGGCTTAGTAAGAAAACCGCGTAACTCCCATTTTTAAGCAAATTGATATTGTGGTGCCATCTTGTAAGAAATTATTTAACCTATCAATTCAGAAAACTTCACACGTGTGTAGATGCGTGTTCCCGCTTAAACGCTAATTATTGAAAACAACTTAACTCCAACCCTCTGTCTTTAAAATAGCAAAGCGCGTAACTCCTAGTTGGTATATACGTTTGAAGCGTGTGTGGCTCGCGTTGTGAGATTTTTACCGGTAAGTTTTTGAAAATATTATATTTAAAACAAATAGTTAGTTTAATAGAACGCAGACTTGTTTCTTAATATATTATTTAACTTTACATAATAAAGAAAATAAAATCTAAAGGTAATTTACTTGACTTGAATTATAACGTGGACATACGCGGTTTTCAAAATTAGATTTATTTCCTTACCGATGGAGATACGTGGTCTTCCACGTTTTAATTTACTTTTATCTTTACAGTATGTTTTAAAATATTATAGAGATATCGGTACCTAGGAATTTATTTTAAAATTTAGACTGCACAAGAAAATAAAACTAAAAATTACTTTCTTTTCAATTACAGAAATGGCCTCGCGTGCGGAAAAAATATTGTTATTAGCGATTCAAGCATCGAAGAGTGGTAGCTTTATTGTAAGTAAAGACACTGGAATACTAACACCTGCATTAATTGAATGTGATTTAGGAGAACCCCACAATTTAAACTCAAATAATTATGAAATATATCCGTACGAACATGTTTTATTAGGATTAGATCTTAACAAAACCGAAGTACCTGTACAGTTAGACAATATTACTAAAAACCCTGATGAAGGAAATAGTTCTGGCAAAACGAATCTTCCCATTCCCGAAGACGAAATTTTCGAAGGATCTCGTTATTATGACGGTATTGTTGATATCATAGAAGCAGAAGAGGTACTGCCTGTTCCAGATCAAGCGGCGAACATTGATGAAGTAGTTACATCCGAGAATCTTCTATTATTAGATGTTAATAATACCGAAGTGCCGGTAGAGTTAAACAATATTACAGGAATTTCTGATGAAGATGATTCTGATAAAACTTATGTTCCTGTTCCTGAAAACGAAAACTCTGATTATCCTGAAAGTGATGACGATTTTGAACCACATGAAGATGCTGTTGGAGTAGTTGGAGATCAAACCGCGAATATTGAAAGAACTGAAAATATTTTAAATATCAAAGTGAGAAATAAAAGAAAAATGCCTTCAGGATGGAAAAACAATGAAAACAAAGAAAAGCGTTTAAAAGGATTACCTTACATGGGCAAGAAAAAAAATGAAGAAGATTGGGATTATAATATTCAAAAACCGGGTAAATTTTTAGCGAATCCTTGTAACTGTACCCTTAGTAAGAAGAAATGTGTGATACTTTGTCAGAAAATGACAGCAGAAAACCGATTAAAAATTTTCCAACACTTTTGGAATGACTTAAATTGGGGCCAGAGACAGGTACAAGTGCAAACACTAGTAAAAAGTGAGAACGTTAAAAGAAGAAGAGGAGGTAAAAATAATATATTATCCAAAAGAAATTTATCTATAAAGTACTTTTTAAAAGTTGGTTTAGAAACCACAAGGGTTTGTAAGCGCATGTTTCTTGGTACGCTGGGTTTAAAAGAGACTATGGTTCTAAATTATATTAAGAATGGTAAATTATTTCCTAGAGAAGAAAATCACATTGTTGCCGATGGTGCCACCATTAGCAGAAAAAGTGAGGTACGAAAAATAAATTTTCAAGGAAAAAATGGTGCCGTGTACAAGTTTTTACAATCGCTTCCTAAATTGGAAAGCCACTACTGCCGATCTTCAACAAAAAAAATGTATTTGGAGCCAATGTGGCATACTAAAGCCGAATTGTATAGGTTTTTTAAAAATAAATATTGTGTGGAAGAAAAACTGGAATGCTCGTCAATTTTTACTTTTTGTAAAATATTTGAAGAATTAAATATATCTTTGTACACCCCTAAAAAAGATCTCTGTGACGTATGTGAAGCTTATAAAACACAAAATTTGTCTGAAGAAAAATACCTTGAACATCAAACTTTAAAGCAAGAAGCACGGAAAGAAAAAGAAAAGGACAAATCTGCAACTGATTTAAAGGTAAACGTTTATGCAATGGATCTGCAATCTGTATTGTTGAGTCCTAAATCAAATGTATCAGCCATGTATTACAAAACAAAATTAATTGTGCACAACTTTACCTTGTACAATCTAAAAAGTCATGAAGGATTTTGCTTCTTATGGAATGAAAGCGAAGGTAGCATAACATCCAATGAATTCTCTAGTATATTATCCTACTTTGTGGAATCTCAAATAGCATCACAGAATGATTTGCAGGAACTAATATTTTATAGTGATGGCTGTACAGGTCAAAATCGTAACTCTACCTTATCTAACGCTTTTTTAAATTTATGCATAACTCACAATATAAAAATAACTCAAAAATATCTATGTAAGGGCCATACGCAAATGGAAGTAGACTCGATGCATTCGACCATTGAGCGCCAGATACGAGCTTGTAAAATTAATCTTCCTGCTGATTATGTCTATCATTGTATAAAAGCCAGACAAAATCCTGCGCCTTATGAAGTTAAATACTTAAATCATACCTTTTTTAAGAAATTTGATGGTCTAAAATTTTACAATTCAATTCGCCCAGGTCGAGCTGTAGGTGATCCTGTTGTTACCGACATAAAAGCACTTCAATATTTATCTAATGGTGAAATATTTTTTAAGTTAAGACATACTCATGGGTTTAGTAAGTTGGACAGCAGAGTAATTAAAAAAATTATTCCCTGCAAATTCAACGATTTGCCCCCTTTGTACGTCCAACGAAGAAAAATAAAAAAAGAGAAGTACAACCACCTTCAGATACTAAAAGCAGGGCTCTTAGAAGATTATCATAAATTTTATGATGAACTTCCATACGAGTAAAGTACCTAGATTCTAGATAATATATACCTTTAAGTTGTGTTCCTGAAAACTGAACGCTTTATAGTAGAAATATTATTATAACCTACCTAACTAGATATTATTTGTTTCTAAAGACTTTGAAGCTTAGTTTTTAGTTAAAGTTTTAAGCTATTTAATAAAATAAACATATTATTATACTGTTAACTACACTTAGGTTTATTTTTAGGATTATTTTTTAAGTTCAAGTCACTCGTTTAGTTTGCAAAGATTGATGTTAGTTTAAAATACCTATTTGTTTTTAGTTTGAAATAAATTTTTTGATTCCTATAAACTTATTGGTTTTCTTAACGAAAATCGCGTAACTCCTAACGATTATTTGAAATTTTTTTGGAAAAATGCGTAAGTCCATTTAAATTGCCTGAATTTGCTCAAAATTATTTGTTTGAACAAATTTCGACGTATTTTGTCTTAAACTCGAAACCATAAAAGTTAGCCAGTTGAAACGCAAACACAACCTAAATAATATAGTTTTTATTGTTTCCTGTAAAATTTTCTGAAATGGAGTTACGCGGTTTTCTCACTAAGCCGACGATAATATCAACAAGTATTGCCGAATCCTCACTCAGTGTTACCAGACCTTCTGTTTTAACAGGAGATCTCCTGTTTTTGCCCTCAATCTACTGTTCTTCTGTTTTTCCACTGAAATCTACTGTTGAAATTATTTGATACAAGATACAATACAATTTTGTTCTTATTAAATTTAATTCATTTTTTTCCTTCTCATCAAATATAAATTTTCGCGACGAATACTTCTTTTTTATTCTTGTGTTCAAAGAAGACGAATTAGGTTCGTGACGTATTTGTCACGAAAATTTCCCTTTTGGTAAACTGCCGCGGCGCGGCCTTGAAGCTCTTCTGGGAATCACCAATTTTATTGCTTGGTGGCTTGGTAATCTTGGTATCCCAAAGTTATAGCTGGCAAATTGTACGCGTGCAGAGTTGTGCTGGTTTATTAAATAAGTTATTGTTAGGTTAAGTGGAATCTTTTAAGAGATGAGCAGGTATGCGTAATTTGATTTACTATTATTTACAATTATTTTAAGGTAAATTTTTATATAATTGTAGTTCTGAGGAATCCGATGATGTTTTATCAAGCGGGGAAGGCACATCTGTGCGCAAAATTCCAAAAAAGAGGATAAAGTATTCTCAGAATTATAAAAAAGAATGGGAGAATGATAAAGATTTTAAAGGTTGGCTCAGACAGGGGAAAACACTTTCTGAAGCATTTTGTACTGTGTGTAATAAAAACATTAATATCAGTGCTACTGGGAAAACCATTTTGCTGCGACACAAAGAAGGTGCTTCTCATAAAAAAATAGCACAATCAGGGAAAAGACAACAAACTTTAGATAGTATGAGCAGCATTAAAAAAACAAATTCCCTTGAACAAGCAGCTAAAAAGGCGGATTTACATTTAGCAGCTTATGTTGCTGAACATAACATATCATATAATGCTATGGAGCATTTGCCGAAATTAATCAAACAAATATGTCCCGACTCAGAAATTGCGAAGAAAATTAAATGCGGTCGTACCAAGTGCTCATCACTTGTCAAAAACGTTATTGGGAAACAGAATGAACTAGATGTTTTAAACATATTAAGAAATAATAAATTTTCTTTAATAATTGACGAGTCGACAGACAGATCAAGTACAAAGCATTTGGCATTGGTTTGTAGGTACTTTAAGGATGAAAAGTAAGTTGTTTATAATTATTAATGGCAATTGTTTATAACAATCTAATCATTGATACAATTTTAGGATTCGCGACACATTTCTTACATTACTGCCTATGAAAGATGCCAGAGCAGAAGATATTTATCAGAAAATCATTAGCTATTTTCAACACAATAAAATACCATTCAAGGATAACTTAATAGGCTTTGCTTCAGATGGAGCGAATGTTATGACAGGAAAGTACAACTCTGTCATGAGTCGCCTAAAACAAGAAGTTGAAAATATATTTTTAATGCGCTGCATATGTCATAGTTTTCATTTATGTGCTTCAGCCGCATGTGAAAAACTACCTAGAGGAGTAGAAGATATAGTTAGGGACATTTACAACTTTTTCTCTAATAGCCCGAAACGCATTGAATACCTAAAAGACTTTCAAAATTTTACTAACACCAAAATACACAAAATACTCCATCCGGCACAAACGAGGTGGCTATCTGTTGATTTACTGATGCTGTCGCCACTGAGCGGCTTTTGGCCGCTGAAACGATTTTAGCTCGTTTAAAAGATCCATTGACAAAATGTTTTCTGGAGTTTCTTCACTTTTCATTGCCATTCTTTAATAATTTAAATAAAGAAATGCAATCGCCGCAACCAAAAGTCCACAAATTACATTCTAACGTATTGAATGTGTACAAAACAATTTTAGAGTGTTTCATTAAAAGAGAAGTGTTTAATGTAACACCTCCGGAAGAAATTAATTTCAAAAATCCTGGTAATTACCTTCCAGTAAATGAAATTTATTTGGGTGCTAAAATTTATCTCTCAGACAACACTTTAACAAGCGAGCAAAAACACATTTTGCGTACACGATGTTTGGATTTCTTTATTGAAAGTTGTGTTCAAATTAATAAAAGGTTTGACTTTAAAGATGATATTTTAAAAAATCTGAGAATAATTGATCCTCAACAGGTACTTGCTGGTCACAGCTCTAGCATAATTCCCTTAGCGCAGCACTTTCCAAACCTAGTTAAAGAATCGGAGTTACAAACAATAGACAATGAATGGCGGCTTCTGCGCAATACAAAAATTGATTTTGATCCTGCGGCCGGCATCGAACACTTTTGGTTTACATGTAAAACAATGTGTTTTGGAGACAACTCTCTTATGTTTCCAACTTTGTCGCATTTCGTATTAAATTTATTATGCTTGCCTCATTCTTCTGCAAACGTTGAGCGAATATTCTCGCAGGTGAATTTATTAAAAACAAATCAGCGAAATAAGTTATCTTCCTGTAGCATTGTAGGGTTGCTTCATACTAAAAGTTATTTAACATCAAAAGGGGAGTCCTGTTATTCTTTTAATTCTAGTGCGCTAATGAAGCTACATAATGCAGAAATGTATAAAAAAATATCAGAACTAACTGATTCAGAATCAGAATAAGGATGTACTTAATTTAATTGTTAGTCTTATTTTAACCCAGTGAAACTCTAAAGGCTTTTTAAAGAACCAATATTTGTTTAAAATTAGGAATAGGTAGAATTAAGAATAAGATTTGTTTCAGAATTTATGATTTTGTTGTGTTTTATTATATTATTTTTTTTGTTTTATAAAAAAATCAAAAAATAAATAAAACTCCTGTTTAAATAGGCAAATCTCCTGTTTTGTCCGGCCCTGTTCTACTGTTGACAGAAATATTCATCTGGCAGCACTGTCCTCACTTCAGTTGAACAGAAATCGCCGTAGGAGCATGTTTGTGCTCAGGACCAAATATTCTGACGCGCTTCGTAATTTTTAAGTTTTCGATAACTTCAGAAACATCTGTGTAGTGGTTGTGTAAGGGATTGTAAGTTAATTTCTTATATTATGTAATAGGTGCATATGTTATCTAATGAAGTTTACTAAATTAATATTCATTTTTTTCTTTTACATAATTTTTTTTCTCATTCTAGGAAAAATATATCAAAAAGTGGGGTCACTTCGGACACCATGCCCAGGATATATCGGCGTCCTCTTGGCGTAAAACAGAGGAATAATTATTCCAAAGTGACTTTGGAGCAGGCAATTAGTGATGTTAAAACTAAAAAAAAATCACTTAGAGAGAGAGGCTGATGACTATTACAACAACCCGAAATCGACTTTGAATAACAAAATTTTACGAAAGCATTCCGAAACATCTGTTGGAGGAAGATGAAGAAATAACACACGGAATTTTAACTGGCGCATGGGGCTTTCCATTAACTCGAATGGATATTCGCCAAATCGTAAAAACATATTTGGATAGATCGGGAAAGAGGATCGTAGGATTTAAAAAGAACAAGCCTGGACTGGAATGGTTTTATGAAGAGGAACCAGCCATTAACGGAACTCCTTGCACAAAACATCAAAACGTGTAGAGCAGAAGTCGATAAAAAAAGAGTTAAAGAATATTTTTGTAAATAGAATTATTGGTTCTTCTAAAAGCAGCACATCAGTTATGATGGCTGCTACTGCTTTAGGTGTTTTGCTGCCTCCGTACCTCCGTATGTTGTATACCGAGCTTTTCACATTTACCCAACTTGGATGGAAGGGGGTCCGGAAGGTACCGTATATAACAGGACGAAAAGTGGGTGGTTTGAATCACCAGTATTTGAAGAGTGGTTTCTACAAGTGATTTTGCCATATTTCCGCAAGTTAGTTGGACAAAAGGTTTTAATTGGCGACAATCTTTCCAGTCACTTGTCATAATATGTGATTAAGCTATGTGAAGAAAATAATATTCATTTTATTTTATTACCCCCAACGCTACACATTTGCTGCAGCTTCTTGATGTTGCGTTTTTCGGCCCTATGAAGAGACAGTGGCGTGCAGCCTTGACTGATTGGAAACTAAAAAATAAATGTGTCCTTCCGAAATCAGAACTTCCTCGTGTTTTGAAAAATACTTTAGAATCTTTAGGCCCAAGTAACGACAAAAATATCAAATCTGGTTTTAAAGCTTGTGGCATTGCTCCATTGAATGCTGAAATAGTTTTGGAGTTACCCGGAGAGACATCGAAACAAGGCAATTCTGATTAACACTGGAGCAAATGTTTTGCTGATTATTTGAAAGGATGTAGATGCAAAGAAAAAAAAGGCCAAAAAACGATGAGAGGAAAAAAGTTGAATGTTTCTCCTGGCAAAGGTGTGCGGCTAGAAGATCCTTACCCAAACGAAAATAGTAGTGATGATTTAGAAAGTATTTGCCAAAAAGAAGAAGAAGAAGAACTGTCTCTTCATGAAAACGAAAATGAAAACTCTGCAAGTTTAGTAAAATATAAAAAAAATAAAAGCACGATTATTCTATAGTGCCAGATATTTCCGATGAGGGATTTGTGTTTAAAAAAGATATTTAAAAAAAAAATCTCTTAAAATAAATAAGAAGAGGTAAACACTATTTTAAACATCTTCCTGATAACATTAAAATAGAATAGTCGGAGCTTATTACTTAACAATAATAAAAAAAAAACATTTTTTACCTTTTTTTGAGATTTTTAAGTTCATATTGTAATGCCCGATAAGATAAAAAAGTGTATTTTTGTTAAAAAGACAGTTTGTAGAATTTAATAAAATCGTTTCTTGCTAAAATTGTGTGTTTTGAAACCCTTCCTCTCCCAAAAAATATTTTTTCTATAACTATAAATATTCTTTTTTTATTATTATATTTGTCAGAACTCAACTCTACTATAAGGTAAGTTCAGATTTCTATGTAAATTAAAGCATATCCGAACTCACCTCAATAATAATTTTTTGAGATATGTCAAAAACAAATACAGGATTCGATAGAGGAAGGTAAAGGTATTAATTTGTATAGATTTTTATAAAAATTTAGTCTCTTGTTATTACAAGAAAACCTTCAAAATGTGTCCGAACTCTCCCCAGATGACGGTACCGAATTCATGTCGGGGATAGATCGTAGCGAACAAACGACCAATTATTATTCGTTTCCAAGAAAGTATATGAGATGGTATAAGAAAGTGATGTTTCACCTTTTAGATGTGACAATTTGGAACTCTCACTTTATTATGAAAATATACAACCATAAGATTACCCTTATTGCTTACAGGGACCTCTTGGTTAAAGAACTAATTGGTTACCGTTGGACTTAAAGGACGGACGAAAATTAGTGATAGAAGATGTACATGAAGGAAAACGCTTAAGAACTGATATATGTCAGATGCAACCAATGAAATGCACTTTCCTGACAATATACCTAATGTAAAAAAAAAAACGACAAAATTATTTAATATGAGGCTAAAGACAAGTTGTCTGACAAGCTCTTTGAGCTAACGTTTCGTCACTGTGCCGATGTTTCCCGTTTCCAGGGTGGGAAATATACAAAAAATGCTATGATGATGGTTCCAAGATCAATATATTCCGGAGTTAAAAACGCCCCCCGATCGGATCTCCGGGTGGGGTCGGGTCCTGGCGCCTTATCAAGCGAAATTATCCAATCATCCACCATGTCCAGTAGCCATGCGGGTCCCTCGAACAATATTCTAAATGGAAATGGTGTGAAAACTGGAGTTGTTAAAAGACCCGAGATTAGCAGCTTTCAAATTGACTTCTGCAATGTAAGAGGACTGAACTCGAACATCAATGCAGTCCATCAACATCTACAATCTACCAAGCCTCATGTACTTGCACTAACCGAAACCAAAGTCAGATCATCGATTAATACGGTCAGCTATTTATATCCTGGGTACGACTTCCATCACCGATTTAGGCGGAATTTTGGCCTTTGTCTCTTTGTCCGGAGTGATATTTCTTGTCAACGAGAGGAGACACTCGAGCCTAACGACTTTGATGTAATGTGGTTTAAAATATCAACGCAGAGAACTACTAAATTCATCTGCTGCCTTTACCGGCCGCCAAGTGATACCCATTATAGAGACTTGTTCTCCTCTCTTGCTAATACTATCGACTTTTTGCAAACCCACCATCCCAATTCCGAAGTTATCATCCTTCGACTTCAACGTTCATAATGTCAACTGGCTCAAATACTCAAACATGACCGACGAACAAGGTCGTGAAGCCGAATCCTTTGCCATTAGCTCTGGCCTCACCCAGCTGGTGGGTGAACCAACTCGGATTCCAGACAGAGATGGTGATTTTGCTAGTTTGTTGGATCTTTTCTTAACTTCAAACCCCGACTTGTACACTGTCACCATGAAGCCGCCGCTAGGAACGTCTGACCACAACCTTATTTCGGCACTGAACACACTACCAATTAGTGCCGAAGAGCCTCCTAAACCACGCAAGGTATGGCATTATACATCAGCTAAGTGGGATGACCTAAGGGATCATTTTCAAACGTTTCCTTGGCGGAACGTTTGTTTCACCTCTGATGATCCATCCATCTGTGCAACAGAAATATCGGAGGTTATCCTTACTGGCATGGAAGCCTTCATCCCTTTCTCAAAAAAGTGCCCCTCCAACGGCAAGCCTTGGTTTACCAAAAATTGCGAACGAGCTGTTAAATCAAAAAAATATTTCTACCGACAATGGAGTAAAAATGCAAGCAAACGATAAACCAAAGCAAAGAAGCACACAACCAGAGGATCAAAAACAGACTTCTTGAAAACATGACAATTTAGTAGATTTCTATTACAGAAAACTGGCATTAGGGCAAAGTTGCAAACTAGAGGATAATGTCATTGTGGACATTATCATTAATACTGTCAATGATCCTTTTTTAAAGTCAGGTGCTAGGGCCGCTAATTGCCAGAGTTCTAACGATTTGCTGAAGTATCTGATTACAAATACAGAGCCAACGGAGTCCATTAAAAATATCGATAGGAATAGGGAACGCTATGGTCATAAATCAAATACCGAGAAGTATTATAAAAACAAACACCGGTCACCAAAACTTAGCTGCTATTTGTGCAATGAAGAGGGTCATAAAAAAGTTAATTGTCCAAAATTTACAAACACAAAAAATGTAATTTTTATAACCTTAAAGGTCACCTTGAAAACGAATGTTACAAAAAGAAAAATCAGTCAAGAAAAGTGAATACTCTTTGTGTTGATAATGATCAAAGCAATAACAAATATTATAAAACTGTTTTGATAAACAACCAGTCACTCACCGCCTACGTCGATTTCGGCAGTGCCTGTAATACTATGAAATTCGATATTGTAAATCAGCTGGGGTTTGCCGTAAAAGAGGATAATAATAAATCTGTCATCGAGGGATACGGGGGTGCAGTAATTAAGCCTATGGGTGTAGTGCAGGCAGAAATTGAAGTAGATGAAATAAAAATTATTACTGACTTTTTTGTGATACCAAATAGTTTACAAACAACTGATATTTTAATAGGCAGACCTGTTACAGAAAGGAATGGCATATTTGTTTATAAAACAGCACAAAGTTTAAAGTTGACATATGAGAATCTTTTTCAATATTTACCTGAGACTATAATTAATGAAAATAAGTTTAAAATTTTTAGTGACAATGAGCAAGTGAGAAAACCAGGCATTAATTTGATTAAGGTAAAAACTGATTTTAAGGAGGGCATTTTATATTCTAACCTCTCTGAACAGTTTCACGATGGAATGCCTCTCGTAATACCCGAAAATAAGCTTAATATTTGCGATACAAAAGGGGTTCTAAGGATTTTAAATATTTGTCAGGGAGATATTCGTATACCAGCTAGTACGTGTTTAGCAAGAGCCGTCGAAATTGAGAGTATTACTTCACAATGCGGAGAAAACATTAACGAACATGAAAAAATATGTTTAAAAGAAGTAATTAATAAATACCCTAATTGTTTTATCGAAAACACTGACCTGTTAAGTAATATCGATATCCAGATGCATATTGAACTGACCTCCAATATTCCAATTACTTACAAGCCTTACCGCCTATCATTGTACGAGCGCAGAATTGTTCAAGAAATTGTTAGTGATTTGTTAATTAAAAGAATTAAAGAGCCCACCATCTCACCCTACGCCAGTCCTATTTTATTGGTGAAAAAGAAAAGCGGCGATTTGCGCATGTGCGTAGATTACAGAAAAATTAATGGCATTTTGGTAAAAGACAGGTATCCTTTGCCATTATTAGAAGATCACTTGGAAAGATTAAGTGGTAGCAAAATTTTCACTACATTGTACCTTAAACCAGGCTATCACCAAATAGAAGTTGCAGCGGAGAGCCGCAAATTTACAGCTTTTATTACACCAGATGGACACTACCAATACACACGAGTGCCCTTTGGTCTATCAAACGCCCCTGCAGTGTTCCAACGGGCTATTAACATGGTATTGGGACAGTTACGTCATGAATACGCAATAGTCTACCTGATGATGACATCCTCATCCTGTCGCAATCAGTTACAGAAGGTCTCGAGGGATTAGAAAATGTTCTGGAAGTCCTTAGTCAAGCTGGGTTAACTTTGAATTTATAAAAATGCGAATTTTTGAAAAGTAAAATTGAATATTTGGGGACCGAAATTTGCAATGGAACAATTAGTCCTTCTTCAAAAAAACTAGAAGATGTAAATAACTTTCCAACCCCGCAAGATATTCACCAAACTAGGCAATTTTTAGGACTCGCCTCGTATTTTCGCAAGTATATCAAAAATTTTGCAGTTAAAGCTAAACCTCTTACATCAATGATTAAGAAAAATACTACCTGGAATTGGGAGAAAGAACAACAAACCGCTTTTGAACAATTAAAATGTGAGTTAACGTCAAAACCAACTCTTGCCGTGTACAATCCACACGCAGATAGTCAACTTCATACCGATGCAAGTAAAATAGGATTGGGTGGCGCCTTAATGCAAAAGCAGACAGACAGCGGAGATTGGAAGCCGATCGCGTTTATGAGTAGGCAAACGACCGCCACAGAGTCTAGGTACCACAGTTATGAGTTGGAGACTTTGGCAGTATATGAAGCTGTAAAAAAATTTAGAAATTTTTTATATGGATGTCATTTTATTATACTGACATACTGCAACGCTATACGTTTAACATGGTCTAAACGCGATCTTACGCCTCGTATTGGCAAATGGTGGATGGGGCTTCAAGAGTATGATTTTACTATAGAACACAGACCAGGTACAAAAATGCAGCATGTCGACGCTTTGAGTCGAAATCCGATATGTGTTAAAATGCTTCATACCAATGACTGGGTTTTTGGCATACAATCACAAGATGAAGATTTACAACTTATCAAATCACAAATAGAAAGTGGAAATGCCGAACCATGCTATCAGTTAATAGATGGGAAGATTTGTCGGCTGGTGAATAATGAACCTAGAATAATTATTCCGAGAGAAGTACGATGGAGAGTTGTAAAAATGTTTCACGATGACAACGGGCACCCTGGATGGGAAAGAACCTTGGACGCTATTAAAAATACATACTGGTTTAACGAGATGCGTCGATTCGTTAAGAAATTTGTTACGAGTTGCTTCGAATGTCTGACAGCAAAACAATCTACTGGAATGTAATGGAATGCATGTTAAACTTCACCCTATAGAGAAAATTTCAGAACCATTTCATACGCTTCATATGGATCATCTAGGGCCGTTTTGCAAAACTCCAGATGGCAATACACAAATTTTAGCGATAATAGACGCGTTTACAAAATTTATCTGAATTGAACCAGTTCCCAGTGCGAATAGTCAGCATGTTTGTTTCACATTGGAAAAGCTAATAAAACTCGTTCACGCTCCTACGAGGGTAATAACAGATCAAGGAAAAGCTTTCGATTGTAAAATGTTTAGAGAGTTTTGCGCAAACCATAACATAAAACACGTTATAAATGCCATAGCGTCTCCCAGAAGTAATGGACAAGTTGAGCGTTCAAATAGAACAATATTAGAAGCTTTAACAGCCAGCATAAAAGGAAAACACTACGAGTGGGACTTAAAAACTTCACAAGTCCAAACAGGAATAAATAGTATTAGGAACGCTACTACAGGGTTCGCACCCAGCGAATTGTTATATGGTTTTAGACCTAAAGTAAAAAATGAAATAAGAATTTTTTCAACTGTCAAAGATTTAAAAGAGATTCGTCAAAAAGCCAAACTGCGGTGCGACGAAAACGCTATAAAAATAAAGAGAAGATTCGATAAAAATCGTCTGGAAGCCAAAAAGTATAAAAAAGGCGACGTTGTACTGGTGAAGAGAACCATGTTAGTAAGAGGATTAACTAGTGGCAAGCTAGTGCCAAAATACATTGGGCCAGTAAAGATTTCCGAAATAATGTCAAATGATAGATACAGAGTGATTTCCTTTTCAAAAGATAAAAGAAAATTTAAAGGAGTTGTATCGAGTGATAAGTTAAGAATGTTTAAAGCCCAATCGATGTAGTACACGAGTATAGAAAACAACAACGACCAAAAAAAAATAATAATAGTTTAGTTTTAAGAAGTGAGTCGTCTGGTTTTAAAACCCCCTAACTCCGTTTTTTATAGTTCTGAGAAAAATACAAAAAACTGTTTGAGTATGATTTCTTAAGGTATTTTGCAAAAATATAATACGCTTAAGTTTGTGTAGGAACTAAAACCTCAAAAGTAAAATTACCAACGACTTAGGTTAATGAAAATAGAAGATATTTACACATAAGGATGGTGGTTGGTGGCGTTTGCTGCCAAACTATGGATTTAGTGTGATTTGAAACTATAATTTTAAAAATGAGAGGATACAATATCAAAACAAAACCGCGTTTTTGGAAAGAAACTTTATTTCAAAAAACTTCTTTAGACGGAGTTAATTCAACAGAATTTTATTAAACTCTCAAGTCCGGTATTTCGTCGCTCTCTTCACAGAAGCTATTTTCTTTCGTATCGTGAGATTCGCCTAAGGGTTCTTGGAAATTATTTTTTGCAAATAAGTGGTCCTGGGTTATATTTTTCCAACACTTCTTTATAAAAGTTCAACGAAACCAGATTTTTCCATTCTGTTTTCCAAAATGTTTACTCAATAGGTTGTTCACATCACGCAACTTTAAAATCTTCGGCTCCACGCCTGAAATAATTTGTTCAGGTTTAATATTAATTGCCAACTGCTTGTTTTTGAAAACTCCTTTGAATACTCCAGTATCTGAACGGTAAGATAGCTCACCTTTTACCGTAACCATGTTATTATTGCCTCGCCGTAGAATAAACCGCTTGCATTGGTTAAACTTAAAATGCCACTGTGAAACCGGCTTAAGAATTTTTTGACCTGCATATTTCCAGTCACTAGCAGGAACATCTTTTCCCAAAATAAAAACCGTTCCATGTTTACTAAATAGTTCCAAATATTCTTTCGGATCTATAATCTGCTCTTTCTTTCTGATTTCTTTTTCAATTTTTGTGAATACTCGGTCGGGGGGAATGTAAGAATGCCCAACTACGGGAAATACGAGTTCCATTATTTTCACACATTTTGTCTGGCAAGAGCTCAACCATTTGCAGCACATGGATAGCATAATGGTGCCACATCCATCGGCGACCAAACGAACAGTATCAATACCTTCTAGATTAGCGTTATTTAATGTAAAAAAAAACGCAACTTGCAATGTTGGTCCTCTGTCCATGTAAATATTTTTACATTATCTTTCATAAGGTTGGCGTGGGCATCTCCAGTAACAGTGGTAAAATTATATATGTAAAGTTGTCTGCTATAATAAGTGCTCTGGTCTGGTATTTTTGGTAGTACCAAATTCTTTTCACAATCGAAAGAAATTGTTATCCCACCCGTTTCTCCTTTAATTTTTCAAAAAATGCCTTAGCCCTAAGTTTATGGACACGAAGTTTGATCATCAATGAATTTTTGAAAGATGCAGCTGTTTCAATTTTGATTTTCTCATTAAGTTCCAAGCACTTCGAACACACATCCGTGCGTGGTGATCCGAAGCCGATATTAAAATGGGTGTTAAGGATAGAGCGAAAGTAACTCTCCTTTACTTCTTCACAGGTAGTGTTGTCTTTTTTATGCATCTGCCACAGTTTCCGAATATTAAGATCACTGTCAAGGTAGCTGCGGCAAGCAGTTTTAGATCGGCAATAGTGTGATTCTAAAGGTCTAAATTTAGTAAAAAATGCTATAACCTGGTCTTTCCTCTTCGCAAATTTGTTTTTCTTTCTATCTCCACCTCTTCTCTCAGCTGCCATTTCTGTTGTTGCAAAGTGCCTGTTTAATACTCCCTTTACTCTGTCTCCGCCGATACACAAAACGCCAATAAAAGCTTTTTTGCAAACGGGAACTAACTGCCTCATCTTACTTTTAATAAAATATTTAAATGAAAACTTTCGGGATGGACCGCCTTTGTTGTTTCTTTTACGTTTTATCACTTTAATATCTGTATACTTTATAATAAAGTTGTCTTGCTGTATCTTATTGGATTGCACATAAAATGCCTTATGAAAATCCAAAACATCTTCCATTTTTAGACTTGTGCATCTGTAGGACTTTGTGCAGTGATTGCACTTTGGATATTGAGGCAAATTGACTGAGGAATATCTAAATGACAAAAAATTGCTTAGTCATATTATTATTTAAAAATCAAATCATTGACTTACCGCTTCTTCTTATTTATAATAATTTTCCAAGTCTCTGGAAGCTGAATTCTTTTTCTTGCTTCATGGGGCAGCACTTGTTTTATCTCTTGTTCGGACATTTTTATTCTTTTAATAACAACAAATGTAAACAAAACTAAATGCAATCGCACTTCACAAACAAATAATTTGTACTGACTGACCGAGCCAATACAATACGCTTCGGAGTTTCTGATTGGTTGAAATGGATTAGGTGGAATTTGACACTCGGCAAAAGGGGATTTGCTGCGATTTGATTCTTAATCAATCTTTAGCCTGCATTTTACAAGGGGATTAGGTGTATTTTGTAGTTAAATGATAGAACATCTCAATAGAGAACAACTTTTCTCATACGATCACGTTTTTAGCTTATTTAGAACAAAAAATGGAGTTAGAGGGTTTTGAAACCAGACGACTCAAGTATAGTATTTTAAACAGAAAATAAATGTTATTCTGATCAAGCGTATCTTTCTGATCTAGTGTATCACGTAAAAGTTGAAGAAGCAACATTATTGTTGTAATCGATATGTAAAATATTGAAAAGTTTATTTTGTTTTAAAATTGTATTTTTGTTTGGCCAAACAATAATGATCTAGTGCATCATCATCAGTGCAACAATATTGACGTTTTGTGCACATTTGTGGTCTAGTGAACCTCTATGATCCTGTGTATCATAGGAGACAATGATCTTGTGTATCTTAGGTGACGATGATCCAATGTATCATCGGCATATTTTAGGTCCAGTGAACCTCTATGATCCTGTGTATCATAAAAGTAGGTGATCTAGTGTATCATATGCGACGGTAACCTAGTGTATCGTCGAAAGAGGTCTAGTGCACCCATGGTCTAGTGTACCATAAATTATGATGATCCAGTGCACATCTAACAACATGGACATAATTTAGGTCTGTATGTTTTTTTTTGTCTAGTGTACAAAAATAGTTGCACCAGAATACCAGAACTGTAAGAGTTAAGAACGTATATTCAAGTCAAAGGGTGACGAGGACGTCATATTTATCAGGATAGCCGAATGAAAGTAGAATATTTTTGTTATTATATTTTTGTTATTATTAGTATGGCGCCAATGTTTATATTACGCCGAATGAATGGTCCTATATGATTAAGCGCGGATGCTGAGTAAGCAAACGGCAAAAGAAAGGAATAATACCGAAACTCGGGCAGTCGAGCTTGACTTATTTTTCGGCGTGGTTATTCATTGAGCCTTCCACAAACTTGAATTATACTTTGAATTGTCTTAAAAGAAATTGTACTTTTATTTTGACGTCTAACAATATATTACACCGTGGCCATGGCTAACCTAATTATTTTATACAAAAGCCATAAACCTACAATATATCAACAGTGTTGACTAAAGCGAATAAGAGATGATGGTAAAATCATCAAATCTTCTTAAACTAGATCGATCTGTACATATTTACAGGATTTTTTACAAAACTAAGTCTACTTAACGTACCTAGAGGTTTTCAAAACCCGAAAAATCATCTTCATGATAAAAAAAACGCGCCAAAATGGCCGCGAAAAACGAAAAATATGACCACATAGGTCACCAAAAATTTGACATGTGAAATAATGTCTAGAAATCAGCAGTTTAGTTATAATCCCAAGTAATGCTTTATTCAGCTAAAAAATTAAATTGTTTTATGTCCAAAGAATAAAAAAAAATCTCTCAGGCGTATATTCACGGTAAAACTAGCGCTCTGACAAGTCAGAATTAGACCCCAAATATGGCTTTAATTTGGACACATGCCAAACCCCAGCATCGGTACCGTCCAAGCTGTCAAGTTCGTATACGATGTTTGAACGCGCTTTTCTTATTTTACATAAAACAAATCGGTCTGCCAGTTTAGCTGAAAAGTCATTGGCTGCATTAGACAAAACAAAATTCCTTTTTCAAACTTTGTCACCTACTTGATAAACATGATCACGTCGCCTGAGATTATATTGATGACAGTTTTTTTATATGCATTATCAAGTTTCTTTTGGATTTCCTCATATAGTTGTGGAAATTTTTTTAATTCTTGAGCATACGCCACACGGTCACAAGAGTTTAGGTCAATATTATCTGAATCCACCTCGCCATAGAAATCCCCAGAGACTGGTACCTTTCTCCCGAACACTAGGTAATTCGGACTATACCCAGTAACTTCAGACACAGCACTTCGGAGAGCTGATGCTATCTCCTGTATATGAAGGTCCCATTCTTTGTGTGAATCTTTAATATAGAAACGAATGGCTGCACCAATTGTTCGATTTATTCTTTCAACTGGGTTGACCTGTGGGTGGTATCGGCAATTAAACCAAACTTTATTGATTTTATATTTTTGAAACAGATTTTTAAAGACATTACCAGTGTGAGCCGGCGCGTTGTCAAAGACTAAAATACGAGGAACACCATAAGTTAAAAAAATATCTTCCAAAAAGTTAGATATTGATTGAGCCGTTGCTTGACGCACCGGTTTAACAAGGGTAAATTTGGAAAAGGAATCCGCAGCAACAACTAAAAAGGCATTTTGTCTGGGACTACGAGGGAATGGACCCATTACATCCACTGCTAATAATTCAAACGGAAACGAAACTTTTCTCTGTACACCCATAGTACCAAAACGCGAAAAATTAGGCATTTTTTGGCTATGACAAGTTTCACAGCGACGAACATACTTTAGTACATCCGACCTTAAATTTGGCCAATAATAAGATTCTTGAATTCTCTTCAAGGTTTTAAATAACCTAAATGCGCCCCTGTAGGACTATCATGGCAAGAAAACAAGATGTTTTTTCTCTCAGCTTGCGGCACCACAAGTTTCCACTTAGAAACATTAGTCTTCAAAGGCAATCTGTTGGAAGTATGTTTGTAAATATACTCATCTTTAACAGTCCAGTGAGGATAGTTGTCTGGATCCTTAACTTCAAAATCATACTGCTGAATAGTTGTCAACCATCTCGCTAATTTACCTTGAGGATTCTCCATATTACGAAGCCACTGAAGACTCGCGTGGTCAGTCCTTACCTGAAACTTTTGACCTTCCACGTAACACCTAAATTGTTTGAGACCAAAAAGCAAAGCAAGAAGTTCTCTGTTGGTAGTCGACAAATTTCTCTCTGGACGAGTAAGACTCCTACTAGCATATGCTATTACCTTTTCATCTCCGTCCTGTCCTTGAAGTAAAACAGCACCAAGTCCATACAGACTTGCGTCACAGTCGATAGTAAAAGGAAGCGAAAAATCTGGTGAAGTAAGGATCGGAGCAGAAACCAATCTCTCCTTAATTTCCTTAAAATCATCTTCTGCTGGTGTTGTCCAGACAATAGGCTGATTTTTCCCACGACCTTTCAATAGGTCATTTAAAGGAGCAACTAGAGTCCTAAAATGACTAATAAATCTCCTATACTAGGAACACATAGAAACAATACTCTTGACCTGCGTGGTAGTTTTGGGAGGTGATGTCTCAATCATCGCTTTAACCTTGGATGGATCTGTTCTTAAACCAGAACCATCAACTACAAAACCAAGATATTTCAGGGAATCACGAAAAAATTGACATTTCTCAAAGTTTACCGTGAGATTTGCATTAAGCAAACGGCGTTGGACTTCCTTTAAAACCGAAATATGATCCTCAAAACTGCTACCAAGAACAATCAAATCATCCATATAACAGAAAACCTTCGGTTGCAATTCAGGACCAAAAATAGAATCCATCAACCTCTGTTGATTCTGCGCAGCATTAGTCAGGCCAAAAGGTAAAACAACAAATTGGAATAAACCTCGAGAAGCTACGGAAAAAGCAGTCTTTTCTTTTGAACTCTCAGACAAGGGAATCTGCCAAAAACTGTGCCGAAGATCGATGCTGGAAATATACTTAGCATCTCTTAACATAGCAAGAATGTCGTCGATCCTAGGCAAAGGATAACTGTTCTTCTTTGTCAGTAAATTAAGACCTCTACTGTCTAAACAACACCGGTAGCTACCATTTTTCTTCGGAGTCATAAGAATGGGTGAGTTCCACGGACTTTTAGAAGGTTCAATCACTCCCAACCTAAGCATCTCGTCAACTTCCTTATTAAGGTGTCCCATCATGAAGGGCGACAAACGATACTGCCTCTTTTTAAAAGGCTTGGCATCACCAGTATCGATATCAACAACCAATTTGTTAGTACGACTCAATCTATCATCAGACGATAAACCCTTAAACATATCTACAACACCATCAGCAACACGTTCTTGTTCAGGCGCTAAAAATGTACTAAGACCAACATCATCGTCACCCCATACCTGATCAGAATTTGAGACTAAAGAAACTGATAAATCATTATGATCTGACAAAATATTCCAGGTATTGTCTTTGAAATTTACATTTAATGAGAATTTTCTGCAAAAATCACTTCCTAAAATAAGACCGTATTTCAATGAAGGTACTACTAAAACCTCTAAAATTTTACAAACATTGCCTAAACATAATGGAGTTTGACAAATTCCTGTATTGTCTTGTTTTCTACCATCAGCTACTGTTACAGTTCTAGGTAGTGAGTAATCAGTTGATATTTTATATTTGTCAAGTAGTTTAAGACCAAGTTTGCCGATGCAAGTTTGATTAGCACCGCTGTCTAAAAGTGCAGTTACATTCTCATCATACAAAGTGACTGATATGTATGGTCGGTTGTCTAATGGTTTATTAACAAAAACGGGCGCTGTGTGTTTAAAGAAATCTCTAACTAACAATTTCCAAGAATTCCAATCTTTAAGGTCAATAGTAGGATGTACAGAAAATCTAGAATTATTTTTACTTAAATGACTAATACCAAGTTTACTATTAAAAAATAACCGACTATGTATTTTGACTCTAGGAGCTTGATGGCTAGGGTGACCCGACCTCCTATTTTTAATATGAGTTTCATATATTTTAACTCATTCTTCTATCTCATATTCAAGTGTTTAATATGAGACTTTTCTCATATATTTTCACTTGCCCGAAAAAAAAAAGTTTATCGAGTCTTGTGCACGTCACAGAACTCACAGAGCACACCCAGAACGCCAGAACCGTTCTGCGTTCTAGCGCTTCGAACTTGTCTTTAGTCACTACCATATAACGATATCTAACCTAACCAACCTGCTAACCTCCTAACGTCATTTTAATTGAATCCTTTTTAACGTATTTTAGTAAATTAGTAAGATAATATGTTAAGAATGAATAAAAAAGGGAAAAAAAACGCTACGAATGCACTTTTAAACCCGAATGGGAAATCCACTTCAAATGGATAAAGCCTGTATTAAGTGATAAAACCAAAGCAAATTGCCAGTTGTGCAAAAAAGAATTTTCGATTGGTAATCAAGGACTGCATCAGGTATTTTATTTTTTAGCCTTTTTAATTATTTTATTCTTTATTACAATTTTTTGTTTACTTATTGTAAGGTCAAACGGCATAATGAAAGCGGGGGCCACAAACTCAAAGCTGGAGTTCATTCCCATAATACGTTACTCGATGCCTTCTGCACCAAAAGCACTCCGACCCCCAAAGAAAACAAAATCCTTGCGCAGGAAATAAGTTTAGTGTACCACAATGTGAAACACAATCTTTCTTACAGAAGTTTGGATTGCAATGTCAAATTGTTGAAACACATGTTACCTGAAGTATCCAAAAAACTATCTTTAGGCAGAACCAAGGCTGAAGCAATAGTTGTAAATGTATTAGGAAAAAAAGCCATACATAATGTAGTCGAACATCTGCGGAACAATAATGTTTTTTTTGCAATACAAACCGATGGCTTAAATGTTAAAAACCGCAAATTTTTTCCCATATCAGTACAGTATCTTGATAGAAACAAAGGTATGGTAAATAAAATTATTAATTTTCTTGAAAACCCAGATGAAACTGCTCTAGGAATGTATAAAATTGTGGATCAAACCCTAAAAAACCTTAACTTGTCTTACAACAACATAAGTGCTTTTAGTGCAGACAATTGCAATGCAAATTTTGGAGCCAATAATTCATTATTCACAGAATTGCGACTAATGAATGATGGCTTAATAAAAGCTAATTGTACTGCACACATAGTGCACAATACAGTTAGGCATATTTTAGGAAAACTGTCTTATGACGTTGAGGGTTTAATTTTGAAAATTTATGCTCATTTTTCAGTTTCTGCTAAGCGACGGGAATCATTGAAAGATTTTTCAGTTTTCACAGAAGTTGAATATTCTGAATTGAGTAGGCATGTAGTTACACGTTGGTTATCATTAAATAAATCTATTGAAAGAATTTTAAAGTTGTGGAAACCACTATTATCATATTTTCGGAGCATGAATGACTGCCCCACACCTTTAAAAAAACTAATGTTTATATATGATAATATTTATGAAGACACCCCTGAAAATGAAATTCCGGAAATTTACTTGCTATTTTTAAATTCTTTTTTAAAAATATTTGAGGATACAATTCTCTCTCTAGAGCGCAACAATATTTGCATTACCGAACTTTACCATATTTTTTCTAATTTGCGAGATAAAATAAATACAAGATTAGAACAAGAGTTTTTTGGATATTTGGTTATGCAAAAATTGAAAAATCTTGACAAGCACAAATCGACTGAAATTAAAAATGATTTTATAGTGCTTATAAGGTGGCAAAATCATACCTCCTTAAATGGTTTGATTTTTCTGAAAAAAGTTTACCATATTTCATGTCAAAACTAAAATTAAATCATATGAAATAGAAGCTTGCCTAAATGCAATAAAAAAATAAACTTTTTACAGATTCTATCAACTTAGATCTGGTTTTTGATGAATTAACATACTACACAAATTATATAATTTAAGTATACAAGATAATAACTTTGTGGCTTTGCCAGAAAGTGAAAAGTGGGTGTATATTTTAGGAAAAAAAAAAGAATGAACTTAGTGTTACATTAAATATGGATTTTCCGAGTTGCAATGATTTTTATGATTATGCGCTAACAGATCTTAAATTATTATCGCAATGCCGCAGTTGTTTAAAATATGAATACCAAAAAACAAATTAATACTTACCTATTTTTACTTACCAGTTAAGTATTTTTTTTCCAATTTTTTCATTATGATTTAGGACTGTTTTTTTAGTTGTTAGGATTTTTATTATCTGTGATAGGTACTTGATGATGAATGTGACTGTTTAGGATAATAAAGAGCTTGTTGTTAAAATGCTTATTGATTTATTATTTTTCAGTAAAAAAAATCTCATATATTTTTCTACCATCTCATATAATTTTATAGAGGCAATCCTATTTTTTTCTTTTTTGGATCTGGTCACCCTATTGATGGCGGTTCACAACAAACTCTCTAACTAGTTTTTTGGTCTACATTTAGGGCAAGAATTAACTGTCACATTATCTAAACCACACTTAAAACAAAATTTCTTACGTGGGTCAGTGCAGTTCCTAAAAGTATGCCCGTCTTTTTTGCAGTTGTGACAGATGACAGCAACTTTATTTTCAGGTCTCGAAAAATTTTCATTAGAAAAACTAGATGTTGCACTACAAGAATTTTCTTTAAAAATTAGATCACTTTCCAAACAATTCGCAGCACTCGACTGCACATAACGTGATTTAGCTTGCGATGCTTCATCTATCAACTTACACAAGTTAAGAAGTTGAGTTAATGACTTAATATCTTGCAAGACTAGTGCATTCACGTAGTTAGGCAGAAGATTTCTACGAACTATCTTTAATTGATCCACTAAACTGGGCTGAATTGAAAGTCTAGAAAATAAGATTCAAGAAGTAGTCCATTTTCTGTGGCGAGTTTATGAATAGAAATAAAGGTCTGTCTTTACCACCAAAATACGTTTATTTACCCCTCTAGGGTGGAAGTTAAGGGTTAGGGAGAATACATGAGAGTAAATGTTAAATTAAATTTCTTAATGTAGACGTTGTACTAGTTTCGACTTTAGTGAAAGTCATCATCAGCAACTCAGTAATAAGAAATTTCTTTTTAGACTATGATCAAGCCAAGTGGGTAAGAAAGTGGTTCAACAATATAAAATCTTAACCTGTCATGAGCCAATGGATTCGACAGCAGTTTATCATGGATACCATGCTACTTCATACAATAGGGGAAATATTTTTGGAAATATTTTTGGAGTAATTGGTATTAAATCCGAAAGTCATACTAGACTATTAACAGATGTGCAGTACAATATTAATGTCAAAGACACTAAGTGAAATATATTACTGATACACGTGCTACTCAGAGATTCTAGGATTAATCAATTAATTTTATGAAATTTTAATTAAGTTATGTGGAGACATAATTTGGTGGTTTTTAGAAAAAGTCAATAGAAATAAAATAAATTATTATTCTCAAAAAAACCTAAAACGTACTGGAGTTATGACGTGAAATTTGGAATTTGTCTGAAAAGAAAGAAAATTCACAATTCAGTAATTGAAGATTAAGATTTAAAACATAAGGTATCACTATAAATTAGTTAGTTTTTTCTCTGTATAGTAAATTTATTAATACTGTACTCACCACATTGTCAACATTCCATTTTAAATTACAACTTCCGTGAAAAAAAGGAATAAAAATTACGAAAATTAAAATTAAAAATTAGCAGGTACCAATGGAGGCAATTTTCTTTTCTTTTTCTTTGGTGATGACTTCATCAAATTAATTATGTTAAACATCAGGGAACAACGCGTGCTAGTCAAAGCAATTGTCGTTGTAAAATGGAGAGTACCGAGATTATCAGTATTGCAAATTTCGTTTTTCAATATATATTCAGATAGGGTAGGGTTCCGGTAATCAACTGTCGAATACAAGGGCGGCAAATTTAAAAGAAATCAATATACCTAACTATGGATAAATTGAAATTATAAATGTTATATCACTAAGTTTCATGTTATATTAACATCCCTTATTCGGGGTGTGTACAAATTATACTTAAGCAATAGCAATGACATGAATAAAGCACAAATTAATAAACTCGTAATCAATTATTTCAAAAACCAAAAATTGTAACCTCGTAGTTATGGAATTTTGCCACCAGAAGGTGACTATGATTAAAGGGAATGGCGTCAGAGGGCAGTGTCTCAAAATATTTAATACATTAATTAGTTGTATAGGCAACTGACCATTCTAAGGAGTAATATTGGTTAGGTTTTAATTTGACATATAAGTAATAAGAGTTGCATAATTAGATTATGAGGAGATGTCAGATGGGTATTGAATTATGACAATGACAGCTTTAATTAATAATTGCCAGTTATAGGTTAATTTATTGAAATTATTTAATAGTAATATATTATAACATCCGCGTTAAAAGGAGAAAAATACCACAAGGATACAGGCGAGATGCAAACAATGATGTTTAAATCTGAAGAGAATTAAAGAAAGGGAGACAGTCAAAAGTAATCTGTTCGTTTACAACCTGGATTTGAGGGTTCTTCAATGCTTGGTTAATCTCGTATATTTCCCATAAACTAGAGGTTTTTCCATTAGGGATGACATGCAGAATTTCCACTCCTCTATCTGGATCAAAGGTGTGTTTATAGTTAAGTATGTGGTCTGAGAAATTTGACTTCGTGTCCACCGGCAATTCCTTATTTTTGTTTCTTTCAATTAACTTTACGTGGTCATTTATTCTTATGCTAAATTTACGACCAGTACGTCCAATGTAACAACAATTGCAGGTAGAGACTTCGTCACTATGAGAACAACTTAATTTATACACTCCAGACTTTTGAAGTACATCAACAGAGTCTTTATTATTGCAAATATATTTCTTTAGATTATTTTGAGTTTTAAAGGATATATGAATGTTATTGTTGAATTTAAGAATTGTGTTTTTAATATTATGAGATATTGTTCCCATGTAGGGTAAGCTAGTGTAATATTTCGGTTTCTTAGTATCATGGATGGGTACTAAGTTTCTATCGATGTGTTTATTCAAATTTCTGTAGTATATTTTATTTATAATATGTGTTGGATATTTGTTGTTTGTAGCAAGTTGAGTAATGAACGATAGTTCTTTGTTAAAGTTAATATTATCCATCGGGATAGCAAACAGTCTATGGAAAAATGAGTGAAAAGCACTTAATTTATGGCCTATTGGATGATTAGAATTGAATGGTATGATACTATCTGTAGAAGAGGCTTTGTGGAAGATTGAGAATTGTAATTTATGATTGTTCTTAGTTATGGTTAAGTCAAGTCAAGTTGCCTGAATGTGAGCTTACAAATCCGTTTAACTTAAACAAACACAAGAATAATAGTGACAAATTGGTTGACTTTAGTCAGGTTGAGAGTAGAAATGATAGTTCTATAGGTAATGTTAGCTTCTGTAATGACGTGTTTGAGCATGAATTTAATCTTAGAGACTTATCTAATGGCACTTTTGGTAATTTTGATTTTAATTTCCATCCTAGAGTTCTCAATTTATCCACGACTGAGCTCACAACCAATGACATGGAAATATTAAACTTAGGTTTTAAATTCAATTTTTACAATAATCTCAATAATACTAATTTAGCACACCTAGCTATAGAATCGGAGAGAATTCTCGAATCTTTTGAAGGCCTGTCTAATACAGACTTAATTCGAACAAATGTTGCAAATATCATCAACCAGCACCTTAAATCTAAAAATAACTACAATAACCTCAAAATGAATACAAAACTTAAACAGTTAATTAACAAGATTAAAGATAACCACCTGATAGTCAGTAAAGCTGACAAAAGCAACTGTATTACCATATTGAATAAGGATGATTACATTGATAGGGTGGAGAATTTCTTGAATGATGGTTTTAATCTCTTAACAAATAATCCAACTAATAAATTCTTTTCTTATGTTATGTTCTAACCTAGATGCAACTTCAGATACATTGAAATATTTAAAAACTAATAAATATAGATTATACCCCATGAATCCTTCAGTACCACTTTTGTATGGCCTTCTAAAAACCCATAAACCCCCCCCCCCTTTCCCTGTGAGACCAGTTGTTAGCTATTCTCAGTCCCCTGCGTCTTGTCTCTCTAAATGGCTTAACCATACTATTTTGTCCCAGACTAAATTCTTTAATCCCAGTTCCATAAAGAACAGCAAGAACCTAACCAATGAGTTGACACACTTAAATGTTCCAGCCAACACAAAATTAATCTCTTTCGATATTAAAAATCTCTTTCCGAGCATACCACCTGAGGATTGCATAGAAAGTGTCAGAACATTATTATTCGAAAACTCTAACCTTAATACTTTTTATATATTGAATTTATGCTTGCTAGTGGACACAGTTCTCAAACAAAATTTCTTCCAGTTCAATAGCAAACTGTATTCACAGACATCAGGATTAGCCATGGGATCTAATCTTTCCCCTTTGTTGGCTGAAATATTTCTGTTTTTCCTAGAAAAGACGATAAAACTACATCCATTATTTGAAAATTTTTTATTTTATTATAGATATTGTAGCATATTATTTACTGGTTAGCTGCCTTGGGTTGTAAACAAAAGTATTTTTAAGACTCACTTTTCAAATATTATCTTATTTTGTTAAAAACATACAAAAAACAATGGGGTACATACTTGGCGTTGCCTCTGCCGGCAACCTAACCTAAACCAATTAACAGTCTTGTCTAGCGTTCTCGCGTTCTCTCTTCCGATCGACGGACAGCGCCGCGCGCTGGGTCCATCCGACGTGCACTACAAAGGCCACACGACAAACTACAGGCTGTCGCACACTTCGCTCGCACTAGCCGACATCAAATAATTCAACATACCGCCCACCTTGAAAACTACCCGTTTTCGAAACGATACACAAAGAAACTTAACTTATTTACATGGCCGCAAGGGCTCTAGAATGGCATTTTTCATCCTTAAAAAACTACTTAAAAACTAGTTACATGGTCACAAGGACTCTAAAATGACATTTTTCATCCTTAAAACTACTTAGAACTAGTTACATGGTTGCAAAGGCTGATTCATGGCCTCGTTTTGCCTTTAAGTAAAAAACTAAAACCAAAACCCTTTTTTGGTTCCTTTTTTTTTAAGTTTCAATTGGCAAGGGTCTTATCTTGTTAACCGCTCTTCTTAAAACACCAGTTTGCGTTAGCACTTCAACCACCCGCACTATGCCGTCGCCACCGATAAAAGTCTTTTGAATTCTTCCCAGCTTCCATAGGTAAGGAGGAGTATTCTCATCTACTACCAACACCATAGCTCCTTCTTCGAGGTTCTTTTCAGGTTGGTACCATTTGGAACGAACCTGAAGTTCATTGAGGTATTCGCGACTCCATCGAGTCCAGAACTTTTGGACCATGCCTTGTAATTGCTGGAACTTAGTAAGTCTGTTTTGCGGTGCATCAACGAAGTTACCGCTACTTGGTAAACTGGTCAAACTGCGTCCAATAAGGAAGTGCGCAGGCGTTAATGGGTTGAGGTCTAGGGGATCATGAGATAAGGGGGATAAAGGGCGTGAATTTAGAATGCCCTCAATCTCTACCAACAATGTCGAAAAATGTTCGTAAGTCAATGAATTTAAACCACCTTGAACTACCCTAATTAAGTGAAATTTAGCCCTTTTTATGGCTGCTTCCCACAAACCTCCAAAATTTGGTGATCTTGGAGGTATAAAATGCCATTGGATACGTTCCCTAGCCAAAGATTTTACTATACTATCCGAATTCTCGTCTAAGAAATTATACAATGACTGAAGTTCCGAGTTAGCACCTACAAAGTTTTTTCCGTTATCGGAAAATATATGGGAAGGTTTACCTCTCCTTCCAATAAAGCGCCTAAATGTATTCAAGAATGCTACCATGGTCAATTCTGTAACAGCCTCCAAATGGCAAGCCTTGGTTGCCATGCATACAAAAATGCACAAGTACACCTTTATTACTTTACTACCCCTTGTAGCATGCCTGTCTTTTATGAGAAATGGGCCTCCGTAATCCACTCCAACATTTTGAAATGGAAAACTCGGCTGAACTCTTTCTGGAGGTAACTCACCCATTAAATAGTCAACACCTTTGGGTTTTACACGAAAACACGGTATACAACTGTTAATGATTTTTTTACAACTGGCTCTTGCTGAAAGTGGCCAAAACTTTTCTCGCATTGAAAAAATTAATTGTTGCGCTTCACAGTGCAACAACCTTTCATGTTCATTTTTAATTATTAGTTCAGTTAATTTATGACTTTTAGGCAAGATGATTTGATGCTTCTTGTCAAAATCCAAAAGCGAATTTTTTAAACGCCCTCCCACTCTTATTACAGATTGGTGCATAAAAGGGTTTAATTTTAAAAGCTTTGAATTATTTTGCAATGGTTTATTTTCTGACAAAAGTTTGTATTCTGTTTCAAAACATTGCATTTGGACAATTTTAATCAAAAATAAAAGTGAACTTTCAAATTCTTCAGGTTTTAAATTTTTTGAAAAACTAGGTTTCGTCGTTTTTCCGTTCTCAGATAAATCAAAATCATTTCTATTTTGTCTACAGACAGACAGCCATTGACGAGATCTTAAAACCCACGCAAAAACTGTAATTAATTTATTCAAGTTAGAGTACCTTTGGATAAGCGGTACAAATTCTAAAAATCGAATGTTTATCACAAAACAAGTAGAAATTGGTTTTATTTCAGGAATGTCCATATCTGCAAAATTCAAGTCAAAATTTATTTTGCTCCAGGGCCACTCACTTTCTTGCACCTTAAGCCACTCCGGACCTTGAAACCACAAATCACTTTCAAGCAAAACTTGTGATGTGCAGCCCCTGGATGCCAAGTCTGCTGGATTCATGTCAGTTTTGACGTGATACCAATCAGATTTATTTGTAAGAGACCTAATTTCACTAACTCTGTTGGCAACAAAAGTTTTATAAGTTGAAATGTCACCTCTTAACCAAGCCAAAGTTACTGAAGAATCAGTCCAAAAAAACTGTCTATTAAAACTTATTTCAAGAGCTTCCCTAACCTTTTTTGCCAAATTTGCTAATAATACGCAGGCCGAAAGCTCAAGTCGAGGTACGCTCACCGTATTTATTGGCGCCACTCTTGTTTTAGAACAAAGTAACTTGACCGAAACTGTATTTTTGCTTATACATCTAATATAGCTACATGCTGCATACGCCTTTATACTTGAGTCAGCAAATCCGTGCAACTCGATACAAACATAATCAGACAAACATACATTTCGCGGAATTTTTAGATTGTTTATCAATTTTAAATTATTTTGAAATTCCATCCATTTTCCAAAAATGTGTTCCGGTACATTCTCAGGTTTGTAAACGCCATAATTCTTGCATTACCAATTTTGCCACAATAATAATAGGGCCCAATAATCCCAAAGGATCATAAATTTGGCATATTAAACTTAAAATTTTGCGTTTAGAAATTGCTGTGATGTTTTCGTCAAAGTCACAAATAGAATATTGAAGAGTATCGTTTATTGCATTCCAATATATTCCTAACGTTCTGTTATTTTCGGTTTCTCCAATGTGCAAAAAACTAGCTGGAGTTTTGTCATTTAATTTAAACTTTTGTAATAATAAACTGTCATTACACAACCATTTTCGCAACACCATTCCAGCGGATGCCAAAATATCATAAATTTGGTTTTGAAGTTTTAGGAGGTGTTCCGCGCAGTTATGGCCTGTAATTAAATCATCTATGTAAAAATTTGTAGAAATTATTTTCGACGCTTCGGGGAATTCCAAATCAAAATCTCGCGCCAACTGTAAAATGCAGCGTACTGCTAGATAAGGAGATGACGCGCACCCATATGTCAATGTATTTAATTCAAACAATTTTAAAGGTTCGTTAGGATTTGATCGCCAAAAGATTTTTTGAAAAGACCGCTGATTTTTATTTATCCAAATCTGCCGATACATTTTTGATATGTCTGCGCACATTACATATTTAAACTGCCTAAAATTGACCAAAATGGAAAAAATCTCATTTTGCAATGCCGGCCCTGTAAATTGCACTTGATTTAACGAGGGTCCCGACCCCTGGTCTGTTTTCGCAGAAGCGTCAAACACGACCCGACATTTTGTTGTGATACTAGTACTTTTTATTACCGCGTGATGAGGCAAAAAATAACCCGAATTTAAATTTTCCTCACTTTGCGAAATTTCCGTCATATGCCCGAGCGACTCGTACTCTTGCATAAATTCCACATAATCATGGCGCAAACATTCATTTTTTTGCAATTTATTCTCCAAAGAGTAAAATCTTTTTAACGCCATTTCACGCGAGCTACCTAATCTTACCAAAGACTCTTTAAAAGGTATTGTTACGTTAAAACGACTGTCAAAATCTCGCTTTGTCGTTGCTTCAAAATTTAATTCGCAATATTTTTCCGCGTCTGACAAAATCTTACTTTTAGAGGAAACTTCTTCAATTTCCCAGAATTTAGCTATTTGGTTTTCAATTTTCGTATTTATGGATAAACAACTTACTGAACTGTTTACCGTCTTACCAATAGTTTCTGGAGATATATAATTTCCAGCTATGACCCACCCAAGTTTCGTTTTTTGTAAGATTGGTATATTAATTCCCACTCCCAATCTGTGTTGACCTGCTGATATCACCGACCAAAAAACATGAGAGCCTAGAAGTAGATCGACGTCACTGGAAATATTAAATGTTGGGTCCGCCAACTCATAATTCTCTGGAATGTTAAAAATGTCCTTAGGAAAAGACACCCTTGGTACATTATCCGTAATTTTAGAGATAACTAAACAATTAATTTTCATACTGTAAACGTCATTACATGACTGAATCATAATATTCGTTTGTTTATTAAGATTAATGGCATTTTTTCCTATACCGTGCACGACGTGATTTGTTTGTTGCATTTTTACGCCGACTTTATTACAAAATTCTTCACGAATAAAATTGCTCGTTGACCCGGAATCAAGTAAAGCTCTAGCCGGTATTAATTTCCCGTTTACAATAATATTAACAACCGCAGTAGACAATAATACGCCTTGATTGTCGTCCGCTCTCGGACTATTGCAGCTCTGTACTTTTAAAACCGCTGTGGTAGCCTCAGCTGATTGTAATGCAGTGTTTACGTCACTCATCTTGTAGGTATTATTCTCCACGTCCGCCACTTGCTCTCCACGTGCGTTTTGTATCTCTGTCTCACCCTTCTGTCGAGCGACACCGCCCACCGTGCCTTGTTTTGCCGGTGTCTTTTTACTTGACGAAACTGTACCTACATTTGTTGCAGCTTGACGCTGATTATTATTATTAGTATATTCAATATGACACAATAAATTATGTGCCTTAAAACATTTACCGCACTTTGGCGCCTTACAAAATGGAGAAATATGATTGTTAGAAAAACAATTTAAACATAGTTTTTTCTCTTTTATTTTAGCAATTCTTTCATGCGTAGATAACGTTAAAAACTTAGTACAATTTTGAATCCCATGTTGACCTAAACAAAATTCACATTTAGTTTCCCTAGCAACAAATGAAAAACTCTTTTGTTTATTATTTTGATTAAAATAACTCGGTTTTTTATTTTCAAAAGACTCGTTTTGTTTATGAATTTCCATTCTTTCCAACATTGACGATTTTTGAGTTAAAAACTTATGAAAGTCATTCATAGATGGTAATTCCTGCTCATATTTAAAAACCTCCCAGTCCCTCCTTGACTTATGATCTAATTTTTTTGCACAAGTGTACAAAATAAGCCTGTCCCAAGCCTCAACTTGTTCCCCGAGGGATTTTAGTGATTTTAAGTTGCTTTTTAATGAATCCTGAAAGTTTCTAAGATCTTTTGAGGACTCCCTATTCATTTGAGGATATTCAATAATAGACTTCAAGTGATTATGAATTATTAAGGATTTATTTTCAAACCTTTCAACGAGAGTGTCCCAAGCAACCATATAGTTGCTCGGTATTATTTCAATCGACTTTATTACATCTAAAACCTGTGGTTCAAGACTATCCCGAAGATGCAAAAATTTTTGCCTGTTATCGAGACCCCTGTCAGAATCGATTACAGCCAGAAAGACCTCCTTCCATGCAGCCCAGTCCTCATATTTTCCATTAAATTTATGAATTCCCAACCTAGGCAACATACTTGAATACACAATATTGGGCTGACTGTTTTGCACAGAGGTTACCTGTCGATTTGGTAACGCTGGACCATTTTCTCTATTAAATTTTAACAAAATATTTTTTTGATTC